>MU558303.1:1175560-1195560 GCA_024362625.1 Silurus asotus | reverse complement strand
TGATCTATTTTTTTCTCACATTTTTTGTATACACTCTTATTGGACAAAAGTTTGTGGACACCTGACTATAAGATTTGTATGTGTTTCTTAAGTGCCCCATTCCATATTAAGTGCCCTACATTTGCTGTTTTAAAGACCTTCACTCTTCTAGGAAGACGTTGCACTAGATTTTGGAGTGTGGAGATTTGTGCTTATTTAGCCACAAGGGTGTTAGTAAAGTCAGGTACTGATGTAGGGTGAGGTGAGAGGGCCTGGAGTGCAGTCAGCAAATATCCCAATGGTATTTAATAGGGTTTAAAGCTTCACAGCAGGAGATCTTCCACTCCATCCCTTGTAAAGCATATCTTCATGGAGCTCGCTTTGTGCACAGGGACATTGGTATGCTGGAACAGGTTTGGGTTTCCTAGTTTGAATAAAAAGGGGAAAACTTTATGGCACGACTTATGGTTTGGAAAGCCATGTGTCCCAATACTTTTGCCTTTAGCGTGTATTTATTTCCAGTCAGGGATATTGGAAGCTGCAGCCAATCAGAGCGCTAGTTATGTGAGAAGTGTGTGTTTTTACTTCGAATCAGTCTCTGAGAATTTAATCTTTCCCAAGCAAGCGCGAGTTCCTGTAGGAGGCCGTTAACGCTAAAGTAAACTGTCAGAGCAGCAGGGCAGACTGTCATCCTGCACTGATTCATAAAGCTGCTTCTAGTGTTATCAAGCAAATATGATACATCACAGCGCTGCTGAATTCTCGATTCTGATTGGCTGGAAGGTCTTGATTGGTTTTCTAAAAGCAGCTCGCAAGAAAGTGGGGCTTTTCAACATTTTTTTTAGCTTTTCTTTATTATTATTTTTTTTTTCAACTAAATCAGCAGATAAAATTTCTATTTATGGCATTTAGCAAACACCCTTATCCAGAATATCTTACATTTACCTCCTTCATACAACCGAGCAGCTATGTGGTTAAGGGCCTTGTTTAAGGGCCCAGTAGGGACACCTTGGAAGTTGAACTCATGGCTTTTAGATCCAAAGTCCAATACCTTAACCACTAACCGACCACCTCCAGATCATCATTGTGCTGAATTTTTCTATATACCTTGTGCCTTGCACATATTTAGAATTAGAATTTCCACTAATATATATAAATAATTTTATTGTAATTTTTTTTTTTTATAATTTTCCTTCATTTGCATCTTATTTTGTTTTGGTTAATTACATTTTATTTTTGATTTGATTTTATATGTAAGTTTTAGTTGAGGTTTTTTACTTCTGAAATTTTTTATACTTTTCTACTTCTTTTTATATGCAACCAAAATTTAATTGAAGTGTGTGTGTGCGTGTGAGGGAGAGAAAGAGAAAGAGAGAAAGAGAAAAAAAGAGAGAGCGATCCTTTAAAAGTAATAGGTGCATGACACCCCTGAACAGAGCGTTACAGGTGGAAGAGGTCGAGTTGAAGAGAATTATTGCATCTTATTTTGTTTTGGTTAATTACATTTTATTTTTGATTTGATTTTATATGTAAGTTTTAGTTGAGGTTTTTTACTTCTGAAATTTTTTATACTTTTCTACTTCTTTTTATATGCAACCAAAATTTCATTGAAGTGTGTGTGTGTGTGTGTGTGTGTGAGAGAGAGAGAGAAAGTGAGAAAGAGAAAAAAAAAGAGAGAGCGATCCTTTAAAAGTAATAGGTGCATGACACCCCTGAACAGAGCATTACAGGTGGAAGAGGTCGAGTTGAAGAGAATTACGTTGCTTCACTCTGAGCATAAATAAAGGTGCAGGTAGAAGTTGAAGGCCATTTTGTCAGCGAGAGAGAAAACTAATAAAAACGTACAGTTGTTTACAAGAAATGAACAGACACAAGACTGATGGAGGAGAAATGTACAGGGGAGAATTAATAACAATTCCATGTAGTGTGAGAGAGAGGGAAGAAGAAAAAAAAAAAGAGAGAGAGAGAGAGAGAGAGAGAGAGAGAGAGAGAGAGAGAGAGAAAAAAGAGAAATAGCAAATTAAGAAATGTGAGTGAGACATGGAGAAATTGAGTGCAAAAACTAGAGATAGAGAAAATAGTGAGAAAAAGAAAAAGGTGGGAATGAGAGAAATGGTAGAGTAAATAAAGAGTAAAACAGATACAGAGAGCAATAAAGAGACACAAGGAGAAATAAATGTGAGATTTAAAGGGAAAGTGAGAAATTCTGAGAAAGCTATATATAGAGAGAAAAATGCAGGAAGAGAAATAAAAAGAGAGAAAGATGGAGAGGTATAGAAAGCAGCATTGATATAGCATAAGAAAAAAAAAGAGAAATTGAGAGAGACAATGAGCGAAAAAAAGGAGAGAAATAGAAATAAAAAAAGACAACAAGAGCAACAGAGTGAGAAATAGAAAGAAAAACAGACTCAGTAAAGAGGATGATATGGAGAGAGAGAGAGAAATGCAGGAAAATCCAAAGAGAAAGCGAGAGAAACAAAAAGAAAGCAGCATTAAGAGTTAGAGTGATATAAATATATATATACTGGATATGGAAATGTTGAGTGATGTAAAGAAATAAAGGGAGAATTTGTGAGAAATTGATACAAATAGAGGAAAGGTAGGCAGGAATGAGAGAAGCAGGGAGAGAAAAAAAGCAAGAAAAACAAGAATTTGAGAACAAAATACAGTAGGAGAGAGAGAGAAAGAAATTGGAGAAGATATACAGATGAACAGATTGAGCAGAGAAAGAGAAAGAGAGAAAGAGAGAGAGAGAGAGCGAGAGAGAGAGAAAGAGCACTCGTTCTTTTACAATCAAATGCTCCCAGTGCAGAAATAATAATGAAATCTGCAAAAGGGAATAAATAGACAGTGTTCGTTGAGAATAAATGCTGATGACGTCAGATGACCTCATCGTCTCGCTCCTCTTCCTCTGTTGGGGGGGGGGAGGGGTAACTTTGTTCCCTGACACTGTAGACTCATTAATAAATAATCAGTTATCACACACTTATCCACCGTTTCTATCTGTTCATCCCTTTTACAGTGTTAATACTAACCACTATTAACCTTCCACTGATACACTGGAACACCCTATAAAGAAACTAGGGAACTTGGGAACATCTGGAAATTTGAGGAATAAGAAAAACAGGTAGGAAGAAACTAGAGAAGTAGGGAACATCTGGAAAAAAGGGGAATAAATCAAACATAAAGAAAGGTAATAGGGTCCATCTTGAATTTGAGAACAAGCCAAATAGGTAGGGCACAAGGGAACATCAGGAAATTAAAAAACAAGCCAAAGAGTTAGCAAGAATCTAGGAAACATCTTGATTTTTTTTTATTAGGGAACAAGCCAACCAGAAAGAAAGTATGAAACATTTGGAAACCCAGAACACAATTAAAAACTTTTTTCTCATGCTCTCAGCCAATCAGGACAAACTGCACTGCTCTCAGGGAATCAGAACACACCGCACTGCTCTCAGCCAATCAGAACACACCGCAATGCTCTCAGCCAATCAGAACACACCGCACTGCTCTCAGCGAATCAGAACACACCGCACTGCTCTCAGCCAATCAGAACACACTGCACTGCTCTCAGCCAATCAGAACACACTGCACTGCTCTCAGCGAATCAGAACACACCGCACTGCTCTCAGTCAATCAGAACACACTGCACTGCTCTCAGCCAATCAGAACACACCGCACTGCTCTCAGCCAATCAGAACACACTGCACTGCTCTCAGCCAATCAGAACACACTGCACTGCTCTCAGCGAATCAGAACACACCGCACTGCTCTCAGCCAATCAGAACACACTGCACTGCTCTCAGCCAATCAGAACACACTGCACTGCTCTCAGCGAATCAGAACACACCGCACTGCTCTCAGCCAATCAGAACACACCGCACTGCTCTCAGCCAATCAGAACACACCGCACTGCTCTCAGCCAATCAGAACACACCCCACTGCTCTCAGTCAATCAGAACACACTGCACTGCTCTCAGCCAATCAGAACACACCGCAATGCTCTCAGCCAATCAGAACACACTGCACTGCTCTCAGCGAATCAGAACACACCGCACTGCTCTCAGCCAATCAAAACACACCGCACTGCTCTCAGCCAATCAGAACACACTGCACTGCTCTCAGCCAATCAGAACACACCGCACTGCTCTCAGTCAATCAGAACACACCGCACTGCTCTTAGTCAATCAGAACACACTGCACTGCTCTCAGCCATTCAGAACACACCGCACTGCTCTCAGCCAATCAGAACACACCGCACTGCTCTCAGCCAATCAGAACACACTGCACTGCTCTCAGCCAATCAGAACACACTGCACTGCTCTCAGCCAATCAGAACACACTGCACTGCTCTCAGCGAATCAGAACACACCACACTGCTCTCGTCCAATCGGAACACATTGTAGTACACTTTAATCGGAAAATATTGTCATGCTTTCAGCCAGTCAAACCGCACTACACTACTTTCAGCCAATCAGAACACACTACACTGCTCTCGGCCAATCAAAACACAATGCACTGCTCCCTGTCAATCAGAACAGTGTATTACTTTCAGCCAATTAGGACATGCTGCAATGCTCTGAGCCAATCGAAACATACTAGACCACTTCTGGCCAATCAGAACACATTGCTAGGTTCTCAGCCAATCCGAAAAAAACATAGTGCTTTCAGCATGATATAATGATCTGAGCCAATCAGGACCCAGTGTACTGATCTGATAGAAATATGGAGAATATAATGTTGGATTAGTATTTAATTAGTGATAAAATGAAAACTTTCATTCTGTTATAAAAAAAAGAAAAACTCAACAGTAATTTTAATGATTTACAGAAGATTATGTGCTGATGATCCATCACTTGGCCAGATGCTATAGATCTATGAATGGTGCTCTAGTGTGTGTGTGTGTGTGTGTGTGTGTGTGTGTGTGTGTGTGTGTGTGTGTGTGTGTGTGTGTGCCAAATCTTCAAAATCCTCCTCGTATCTGTTGCCAAAACTTCTCACTGTTGCCACAAATGCCCTTTCTTCAGTTTCAACACGAATAATCTCTTCAAATGTCACCAGCTTCGTATAAATAACACCAATAATCTCTTTGGATGTTGTGGTAATCAAAATTTATAAGAGGATATATTCCTCGTCTCTGAACATGAGCCACTACAGCGATGCCGTCTGGAACGGCGCTGAGATTTCTTGGCATGTTTATCAAAGCACCGTATCAATTACACTCGACGCGTTCAGGAAAATTCGCACGCTGAAAAACGAGATGCCCGTAGGTTTTTTTTTTTCGGTCGAGGTGCGACGCGTGCCAGGGTTCAGGGGGGGAGTGTGCAATCCGACCGAGTTTACATGATCCAGAACTCTTTATACCCAGTGCATCTATCAGCCCGTAATTAACTCCAAACCATATGGAGGTAAAAATATAGACGGTGTGAATTTAATTATTATCTTTTTTATTATTTATTTTAAATATTTAAATAGTTATTTATCTAAGTGTTAAGCAGCCAGATTATTCAGCTCCTACAATTCTAATATATATATATTTATTATTATCTTTAAAAAAAACTTTATGCCATATAATTAACTCAATTACAGACAATTAGAATAAATCTGACTTTTAAATATATATATAAACTTTATTATTTAAAAATGCAAAACCATCATTAAATTATCAAATCTGTATCTAAATCAAACCATCACATAATAACCTTAATTTGCATAATAATACCATCTGTATTGGGCTCATGTCTAATCTGATCCTAGAATCCGAGTTCAAACATTCGTTTCAACCACAATTTGATCTCGATCAGAAAGCACAGTGTGAACATGTTAGAAAATCCACATTCTGGTTCCATTCAAATAATAATCCGATGTCAGTCCATCAAGATCTGATTATCTACACCAGCTTGTCTTGTCTAAATAACGATCTTCATTCATAAAAATATTAATCGAAACAATTTATCCCAAATCTTTTGCTTTTCATCAAAATACTCAGTTTTATAAAGAGGGCACTTTCTGTGTTCCATGTACATTATTCTGGTCTAATCTAATCTAATCTAATCTAATCTAATCATCTGAATTAGAA
Source organism: Silurus asotus (assembly GCA_024362625.1). Taxonomy (NCBI): domain Eukaryota; kingdom Metazoa; phylum Chordata; class Actinopteri; order Siluriformes; family Siluridae; genus Silurus; species Silurus asotus. The sequence continues at coordinate 1,189,502 of MU558303.1, read as the reverse complement.
TGTGATTTATTTGTATGTCATTTGTGATCTTGAGTAAAATTCGTATCAAATAAGGTTTGACCATTTTCTAAATCAGAATCTGGATTTCATTACACTGTCGATGCATTTCTATCTCTCATCATCATCATCATCATCATCATCATCATCATTACATTATCATTATGGCAGTCATTACTATAATCATCAACATCATTATTATTAATATTGTTATTAATATTATCAACATAAACTTCATTATTATGATCATCTTTGCATTATCATTATGGCAGGCATTATTACATCATCATCATCATTATTATTAATATTATTATTATAATTATTATGATTATAGTTTATTAGAGGGACAGCACATGTAGGACGTTTTGGAGACAAGATGAGGGAGGTGTGATTGAGATAGTTTGGACATGTGCAGAGGAGGGACATGGTGTATATCGCTAGGAGAATGCTAAGGATGGAGCCACCAGGAAGGAGGAAAAAAAGAAGGCAGGTAGTTGGTGTAAAAGAGGAAGATGTAGAGGACAGGTGGTATGGAGACGGATGGTCCGCTGTGGCGACCCCTAATGGGAGAAGCCGAAAGAAGAAAAAGAAGATCACCATAATCTTCATCATTACCTTCATCATCATTGCATTATCATTATGGCAGGCATTACTGTGTCATCATCATCATCATCATCATCGTCATTATTAATATTATTATCACCATAATCTTCATCATTATCACTATTTTTGCAACATCACATCAGCAGAATGATCATTTAATCCTCATTGTCACTAGTATTGCCATCATAATCATTACCACCATCATCATTATCATCATCATCATCATCATCATAGTCAATATCATCATCATAGTCACTATTATCATAATCACCATCATCATCATCATCACCATCATTATCGTAGTCACTATTATCATCATCATCATCACCATTATCATTGTAGTCACTATCATCATCATCATCATCATCATCATCATCATCATCATAGTCACTATTAGCATCATCATAATCATCGTCAACATCATCATCATCATAGTCACTTTTATCATCATCATCATCATTATCATCACCATCATCACCATAATTATTGTAGTCACTATTATCATCATTATTATAATAACTTTTATCATCATCATCAACATCATCAACATCATAGTCACTTTCATCTTCATCATCATGATAGTCACTATTATCATCATCAACTTCATCATCATCACCATAGTCACTATTATCATCATCATTATCATCATCATCATCATTATCACCATCATTATTGTAGTCACTATTATCATCATTATCATCTTCTTCATCATAGTCACTATTATCATCATCATTATAATAACTATTGTCATCATCATCATCATCATCATCAACATCATAGTCACTTTCATCTTCATCATTATCATAGTCACTATTATCATCATCATCATCATCATAGTCACCATCATCGTCATCATCATCATCTTCACCATAGTCACTATTATCATCATTATCAAATTTATCATCACCATCATCATCACCATAGTCACTATTATTATCATCAACATCATTATAGTCACTATTATCATCATCAACATCATCATCATCGTCAATATTATTACTATATTTATCATCATCATATTAATAATACGAATATTATTATTATTATTATTATTATTATAGCTATTTTCCTGTGACTGCACTGAACAGCTGATCATCACACAATGTCAAAATCAAAACACACTACTGCATTGCCACTTTTCCCTTGTACTGCTTCTCCACTATGCATTTTTGCAGCATCCATAACGTGTTTATCAGCGCACTACTGTATATTCCACCCATATTTATTCTGTATATACTGTATCATGCGGCATTCATGCTTGTACATAACTACTGTATATCATGTAATTTGAGCATGTTATCTCCTGACATCTATGCACAATCATTGCACAGTATATTGAATATCACTATTTAAACATATATTATTACCTACTGCACCTTCTGTACATTATTCACCCTTCATCCCTGTACACATGGACCCCATACCCTTATTTATCACACTGCTATTTATTGTAAATAGGCCTCTTATGCATTTCTGGTTCGATGTTACCTGCACTTCATTGGCTCTTGCACAATGGCAATAAAGTTTAATCTGATCTAATCTAATGTAATTATTATTATTATTATTATTATTATTATTATTATTATTGTTGTTGTTAAATCATGATGTGCGCCGCTTCTCCATGTGTGTTCGTCTGCGTACAGTAAAAGTGTTCACTGTATTGCAATATTTGTTAAAGAAATTCCTCCACTTCTGTAGAGTGAAAGCTTTCACACTGGCTCCATCACCCCTCCCACCCACATTCTCTTACACACACACACACACACACTCGCGCACACACACACTTGCGCACACTCACACCCTGCGCACACACACATGAGTAACGTCTTTTCACGACCCAGTTACACAGCAAGGTGTAAACCGTTTGCTCGCCTTATTTAGATCATGTGACTTTGTCGTGACGGAGCGATTGAGCTATTTTTTGCCTTCTATTACATCTCGTTCGAGATGAGCATCCGGAAAGGTCATCTCCAACGAGACGATGGGGAACAGCTCGATTGTTGGTGACACGACACCGAAACACTTTGTCTCTCGGAACTATCCATTCTGAAGTTACAAGACCCCGCCCCCTTACTCAAACCCTGACCCTTCAGAAATAATCAGCCCCCATACATCACCACATATGTCACACCATCATCCGTTCACTATTCACACGTCCCAAACCGCACATCCTACTCACTATAAAGACCACAGTAAAAGTGTCGTTACTCCACTGTGGATGTGTCCAATGAACACTATTTACTTTATACACCACTAATAGCTCACCATCTTTGGTTCACTCTGATCAAGTCCCAAACCACACATCCTATTTACTACATAGTCTATATAATCAGCATCATTAATGCTTAAGCAGCCATGGTTCATTGTGGACATATCCTACACTATCCTTCTACAAAAAGGGTCACAAATACCTTCACAAATGCCTCACAACCCACAGCTCACTCTGGACTTGTCTCAAAGACAAACCATATTCACTCTATAGGCAGCATAAACACTCTTAGACATCATTAGTTGACTACTGATTGTCTCGAACCACATCCTAGTCACTAGATAAGCACCAACATTAATGCCTTAGCTTCCTTCACCAGTATGGACATGTCCTAACACACACCCTTCACTATAGTGTGCATAAACACCTATTTTCCCTTCGTTAGCCTATTATTGCCGTGTCTTAAACCATAACTTATACACTACATAGGTTGCATAAACATTATCAAAAGTGCCTCAGCATTCAAAGTCCACTATGGAAGTGGATTTATATCCTGCCTAAACACCTAACGTTAGCATAAATTAGCCTACAGCTAAACGTGTCTCAAACCACATCTAATTCACTATGCACTAGGTTCCATAAACAGCACCACACGTTTTACTATAGAAACGTCGCAAACACACCTAACTATCATTGCTACACAACCATCAAAGATGCTTTAACCTCCTCAGCCACTATGGACATGTCCCTAAACACATCCTACTAGAGAGTATCTGTGTCTCAAACTCACTACATAGGCTACATAAACGCCATCACAGGTGCCTTGGCATCTTTGGGCCACAATGGTTGTGTCCCAAACACATCCCCCATTCACTATATAGCCCACATAAACACCTTTATAATAGAGAATTAGTCCTATTGAACGTGTTTCAAACCACATCCTGTGCACTAAGTGTTAAGTCCAATTAAAAACCACAAATCCCTCACCTGTCCGAAACACACGGTGTATTCCCAAATGGCTCGCTATCCATGGGACACTGTGGATGTGTCCCCACACACTTCCTAATAACTATAAAGGCTACATTAACACAATCACAAATGGCTCACAATTTACAAAGCACTGTTGACGTGTCCCAAACACACTTCCCAGTCACTCTATAGGGTACACAAACACCGTCAGAAATGCCTCACAATTCACAAGGCACTGTAACTGTGTCCCAAACACACTTCCTAATAACTATATAGGCTACATTAACACAATCACAAATGGCTCACAATTCACAAAGCACTGTAGACGTCTATCTCAAATACACTTCCTAATCACTATATAGGGTACATGAAACACCATCAAAAAAGCCTCTCTAATCTCAGTCTACTGTGGACGTGTCCCAAACACACTTCCCAATCACTCTATAGGGTACATAAACACCGTCGGAAATGCCTCACAATTCACAAGGCACTGTAGATGTGCCCCAAACACACTTCCTTATCACTATGTAGTTTAAACACCATCAGAAATGCCTTATTATTCCCAGGACAATGCGGATGTGTCCCAAATGCACTTCCTAATCGCCATAAAGGCTACATATGCACCATCACAAATGCACTTACTATTCTCAGTCCACTGTGGAGGTGTTTCAAACACACTTCGTATTCAATATATAGGCTACATAAACACCATTGCAAATGCTTCACCATTCTTGGCCCACTGTAAACGTGTTCCAAACACACACCCGTTCCATTACAAGGGTTCTATTTTAACTGTGAGTTCAATGCAGTGTACTCTGATTTGCTTGAACCATATAGAAATGTAGTGCAAAAGTCTCGATAGAACACGGAACTGAGAAACGACATGGCATATGCAGAGACTGAACCCCGTACTCGCTACGTCATGAGTCAGCATTCACACAGACCCTGTGGATCGCTAACTAATTAAATGAAACACGTGAAGTGCAGGAGAAATAACTCTCGGTGCACATTTACTTTATCAGCCAGCGTTATCTGTACGAGGAGGTGTGTGAGGCGGAAACAGGTCTGGGCGTCTGTGTTCGGCGCGAGATAGAGAGAAAGCAATTTTCCCCTCCTTCCCTCGCTCCTCGTTCCGTCAGGGACGAAATCGCATCAGCTAAATAAGGCAGGCGAATGTTTTACACCTCCGCGGATAATTGAGCAGCGATAAGACGTCACAGTCTGAGCGACATTCATCCGCCGGGTGATTATTTTCCCTGGGAGACACAAAAACAGTCAGGAGGAGCCCAGAAAAAGCACACTATGCGTTTCTGAGATTTTGATTCGCTGTGGAAGGTGTCGATCATACAACTGAATGTGAACACAAAGACTGGTATGAATAGTTCATTATTAGTAGTTTGCTAATGTTGTGTCTCAATCCATATCGCACTTATTCACTACATAGGCTACATACACACTAGCACAAATGCCTCAGCTACCTCTGGGTCATAGTGGGTGTATTCCAAACACATCCCCTATTTACAATATTAGCTGTAGGTATGTGCATCACCAATAGTAAAGTCGAAGCATTAAAGATACATTAAAGATACATATGAAGCAGCTTTAGATTTGATTCAACGCAATGCAATAACGATGCAATTCAATATGGTACAGATAGTTTGCGATTATTTCTGTGGTTCAACAGCAAATCATCAATCTACTCAAATGCCCTCCGACTTCCGCTTTCGCAAACATGCCTTTGTAGAGCAAAAAAAATATAAAAAATCATTTAAAAACAGTTTTCTGTTTCGATCTCCAGGAAGATGCAGCTCTACCTCTGCCATGTTAATCTGTGTTCTATGTGACTTTCAGGACGAGCCACGTTCTCAGATTCGTCATATTCACGTAGCAGCGGAAACGTAGCGTAGCGAGGAGAAATTAATCTACACATTAAATATTGTTCACTTTCTAAATAATAAAAATGTAGCACATTTATTAATAAATCAGTTTTTAATGATGCAAATGATTCAAATCGAGGCGTCATGTTAACGTTTATGCTGAAACACTGACACATCGCTGAATTTTAGCATTCCTAATATTTAATGCTAATATCACAAATGCCTCAGCATCCGCAGATCACTGTGGACGTGTCACAGACAAATTACTATATAAACTGTGTGGACAAATGTTTGTGGACCCCTAACCAGAAGATTTATATGTGCTTTTTAAACATCCCAGTCCACATTCAATCCCCATTTGTTCTTATAATCACCTTCCCTCATCTGGGAAGACGTTCCACTAGATTTCCGAGTGGGGGCTTGTAAAGATTTGTGATCATTCAGCCACAAGTGTGGTTGTAAAGTCAGATACTGATGTGAGTTGACGTGGTCTCAGATGCAATGTTCTTATGCAGCCTAAAGGTTTTAAATAAGGGTTGAAGTAAGAGCTCTATAGCAGGAGAGCTGCAACCCTGGCTTTAGAAGAATAGCCTTTATTTGTCACATATACATCACACTGAATTTCTTTCTTCGCATATCCCAGCTTGCTCAGAAGCTGGGAGTCAGAGCGCAAGACCAGCCATGATACGGCGGTCCTGGAGCACAGAGGGTTAAGGGCCTTGTTTGAAGGGCCCAAGAGTGGCAGCTTGGCAATACCGGGGCTTGAACTGCCAACCTTTTGAGTAGTAACCCAGCACCTTAAACACTAAGCTACCACTCCCAAGTTCACAGGGGTATGGTCATGCTGGAACAGGTTTGGGTCTCCTACTTTAAGTGAAGAGAAAGTTGAGTACTACTATTTCCAAGGAGATTCAATGCAACTGCGTGTTAAAAATGTGGCAAAGAATCACATATGGCTAGAAATCCTAATATTTTGTCCACATATTGCAGTTTAGTCACTGACAGTGATTATCAAAGGTCATGAGGCAGCATCAGACAACAACATATTAAAAATAAAAGCCTTAATGTTCTATTTTCATTACAAAAAAATGTCTTTTTAAAATGTGAAACAATGCAAAACATAATTTCCCTGAACGTGGCACTTTATGAGCCTGGCTCGGGTTCTCTAATGAACATTAGCCAACCTTTAATCATAACTATTATGCAGAAACGGTGTCCAAGTCATTATTCGGAAACGTGTGTGTGTGAATGCCATCATGCAAGTTTGCAGAATTTTAGTTTCCCATGCTGCGTTCTGAATACCACCACAATGCCCAGTATTCCCAACACTGTAGGAACTGATCTCATGATAAAAGACACTGTGGCACACTTCTCCCAAATTATCCTGGGTATTGTCAGTATTTTTTTCTCCTTTTGAAAGTTGTTACACTAATAAATCAGGAAGGAATCAAACACCTGGGGTGTGCCAATATTGAAAACGAATCAGTGGTGTGATGTGTACTGAGACGACGCAGGAGTTAATAACTGTGTGAAAAACTGCATATCCTGAAATGTTTTAATCCGCTTATACAACAGCGTTTTTTTCCAATGCAAGCATTTTTACTGTATTTTAGGTTTATGAGGAAAAAAAGCAACATCATACCTTTTTTTTATCCATTTATAGCTACAATTAGTGTAATGGGACATCCGGAAGACACATTAGTGTTTTTGTTATCAACGGAGACTCGTTCCAGAAACATGAAATAACCGTCAACGCATAGAAAACTCCACCATATCTCTCTTTTTTTGTATTTTCGAAATCCATTTACATAAAGACAACCTTTATCCAAGTCCATATATGAGCTGTTATCCTATAGAATGGCGAACGTATTAGAATGAGTACATTGAGTTTGAGGAAAATTACTGCGTTTTCTCCAACAACTGTCAGAAGTTTCCGTGTTAGAAAGTTGTTATAATCCGCCTTATAGTTTCATTTGTTATGAGGGGAAAAAAAAACAGAACGATTTGCGCTTAGTTTAAAATGTCTATTCCGAAGCTGACGCAGAAGATATTTAAAGCTGAGAGTAATGAGAGGGAATAAAAGGGTTCATTAGAAATGCCTGGTGTTTGTAAATGTGAACCAGAAGATGTTGGTTCCCTCGTTGTCTACTTCTCCACTCCCACCTGCCATCAAGGAGGGTGAAAAAATAGATTAGGGATTCGAAAATAAATGTCGCCGTTTCATTGCCTGCAAAACATAGCAAGCGACGGCCCGGGGCCTGAGGTGAACGCTGCTAAGTAGAGAGTGCTAGCGAGTGGGGTTAAAAACGCTTTTGTAGACCCTCAACAATAAAAGCATGGACACACCATATTTCATGGTGAAGTTAAACATTCCCCAGTGCAGCACCTCTATGACGGCTTATTCTCAGGTAGATTTATCACCATGCTGATTTTTTTTTTTTTCCTGGCCGAAAGGGTCTGGATCGATACTCATCTATGGTCCATACATCCAATTGGCTGACAACTCACCCACATCATTCATCACGCCATGACAATAAGCACCTCTATAAGGAAAGGATTTGTAGTATGGCTGCACCTCTGTTTTTTAGTTTCCATCCACACTGCAGTAAGTATTCGTCAACCAAGCTTTCTGTTCAGGTACAACAATTAATTTCACGCTGGATGTTTCCGCAACTAGAAAAGGTTTGGCGATGGGTACGGTACACAGTGTCTCACCAAACTCGAATCACTGTGGACATGTCTCAAACATTACTATACACTGTGGGCTACATAAACACCATCTCAAATGTCTCACCATTAACTAAGATCACTGTGGACATGTTTCAAACACACATTGTATTCACTTTATAGGCTACATAAACACCATCTCAAATGCCTCCACATCCTCATTTCACTGTGTACATGGGTCAAATAGTATATTAATTCACTATATTGATCACATACATGCCTCACCAACCTTAGGTCATTGTGGACGTCTCTCAAACACACATCGTATTCACTATATTGACTACATAAATGCCTCAGCATCCTTGGGTTACTGTGGACTTGTCCCAAACACACATCGTATTCACTTTATAGCCTACATAAATATAAACTCAAATGCCTTACAATGTTGGGTCACTGTGGAAATGTTTCAAGCACACATACTATCCACTATATAGGCTCCATAAACACTATTTCAAATGTCTCACCATCCTCATATCACTGTGGACATTTCTCAAACACCCATCGTATTCACTAGGCTCCATTAACAAAATAACAAAAGCCTCACCATCCTTGGGTCATTGTGGACGTGTCCCAAACATACATTGTATTCACTATACAGGCTGCATAAATACCATCTCAAATGCCTCCCCATCTTCTTATCACCGTGAATGTGTCACATAGACATTGTATTCGCTATACAGGATACACAAACACAATCACAAATTCTTCAGCCTCCTCAAATCACTGTGGACATATCTCAAACGCACACCTTATTTACGGTACACGCTACATGAACATTATCACAAAAGCCTCACCATTCTTAAGTCTAGGTGGACAGGTTTTAAGAACACATCCTATTCACTATATAGGTTTAGGGGTGGGAAGAAACAAAGAACAAGAAGATTTTTCTGGTATCAATACTTTACTTCACTATTTATTTTTTCGCACTTTTACTCATTACATTTTTTTACACGAATAATTGTACTTTCTACTTCTTACATTTTCAAAACATTTAGTTTTAATCTATTTGGTGAAATGATCGATATTTTTTCTTCATTGCACAGCTTTTTTAACCTACCACTGGTGTATCATTTCCTGGCTCTCACGCACCACAGATGTAGGCTAGTTTAAGCCGCTAACAACGAGCAAAGCAGAAGGCAACAAGACGTCTGGGGCTAACGTGGATGAGTCAGCGATGTAAACATGACTGAGAACAGAGACATTTCTGATCATCATTATCATCGTTTCTCTGCTTGTGTTCTATATGGTGGATGTTCAGCCTGGATACATTCATTAGATAACAACATTTGAAATTCTGTTGTATTAATGTATTAATATGATGTGAGGCCCAGTTACCAGTGTGACACTAAAACAAGTTTTACTTAAATACATGTCGAAGCCCAAACTTCTTTATTTAAACTTGGGTAAAAGAATAAGTGTAATCAAGACTTTAACTCAGACCAGGGTCTTTTAAAACATGAGTAACTCTACTTCTGCTTGAGTGAACGATGTGTGTACTTTAGCCATCTCCGTATAGGCTACACGAGCACCATATCAAATGCTTTGGGGCAATGGAACGACATTCCTCCAAGGACTGGAGGTGCTACATGAAACAACACCAAGCAGATAAGCACACAAGTCTACATAAATAATAAAAAAAGAAGAGAGTAGGACAGACCAATAGAATGGTTTGCACAGTACACAGAGGTAGTGTGAATTAAAGGGCGGAAATATTGTCTATACGATTCTAAAGACTGTGAATATAACCACAGTGCCTTCAGTTGGAGTTTTCAAACAGAATGCTGCAAAGAAGCCGTTCACTCTGTGTGTGTGTGTGTGTGTGTGTGTGTGTGTGTGTGTCTGTTGGCTTGGGGGAAGAAACAGTTACACAGCCTGGTCATGAGGGCCTGGATGCTCTTATACCTTTTGCCTGATGGCAGCAGGGTGAAGAGTGAGGAGTCTTTTTTCACTGGGCAAATGTACAACAGTAAAGGTTCCAGCTCATGCTTTTTGCTACCCACTCAAGACTAGTACCAACAGACCCTAAATGTACAGGGCTAGGGCAGTTATAACTCGGGGCAAATGAACTGAAGGTTGCCAGTCGAATGTAGTTAGTGTCAAGCTGCCACTGTTTCTGTGAAGCTTTTAACCCTCAACAGCTTGACTCGATTGTAGGTCGGATTCGTCTAAGCGCTACGCAAATGCAAAATGACATATTTCACTTCTGTTTGGCACAATGTTTCACAGCATACGTACAAACAGAGATGCACCATTTGTTGTTTAGAAATGGAGGCGATGGCAACGGTGGAGTGGCGCCGACACACGCTGCCAAGCTGATCTTCAAATGAGGCGCCAACGCTAATCCTGGGGTGCGCTCCCTTTTATTTTAATAACACACGAAAAATGAATGCACACCCTCTGAACCAATCAGATTTAAGAATTATTGTTGGAATGCGGTATACCGATTCCCGTTCAAAATTCATTCCACCGCTGAAGTAATCTAGAGAGGGTCTACCTCAGTGCTAAATCACCAATCCACAATGGGAGTTTGAAAACTGATGATATAAAAGCAGGTCTTCGCAACTCAGCGCACTCAGATTTTCAGTGTGTGAAAGAAGTGGTCGAGTAAACACTGACCCAGACAATCAGAAAGAGAGAGAGAGCAAAAGGGAAAGATGAAGAGAGGAGTGTATCCGAGGCTGGTGCTCAGTGTGTCATTACAATCAAGTCGTGCAGGTTCCTGTTATCTCCATCCATATTCTGAGAGGAAGTAAATCAGTCCTACTAGCATCAAGAAATCAAAAAGCGTGATGGCTGCAATCGAGTGGACTCGTTCTCGCCGCCTATTCCGGAACACTTCCTCTTCCACGCAAGACTTAAAACTGTAAGTGCAGAGCAATAAAGAGAGATTGAACATTAACTGGAGGCTGGAGCTGTCATTTTTACGACTCTTTTACGGGCTCAGATTTGCCCGCCGTGACAAAGTGGTGAGGGATATTAAATTCAAACTCGGCCCGACAGCCTCGGAAAAAGCGCTGATCGCACAGTCGAAGTCTGCTGAGAAAGAGCTGTTGTGTCTCAAATCGATCAAATCCGTGAGTTTATAATGACTCATTCTCTCGCTTCACTCTCTCGCTCTAGCTTCCATGCTCACACACAAAGAGTCCTTATAATGTCATTCAGCATCGAGTTTCTATAAAGCATTTGTTTCTTTGGCAGACAATAGTGATTGCCTCTGCCAGCATTTTACATTGTGTGTGTGTGTGTGTGTGTGTGTGTGTGTGTGAGAGAGAGAGAGAGAGAGAGAGAGAGAGAGAGAGAGAGAGAAAGTGACTTTAATTATCCAATTTATTCACAATGATCTAGTGACGCTTTAAGTGCTTGTGTATGTGGCAGAGCAAATGCTTACTTAGAAGTTATAACGTAGCCATTTTAGATGTTTAAATGCTAGTTCATAATGTTATATATATATATATATATATACACATTTTTACTTGTGGAACATCTGAGTTTAAATCTAAGTTCCCTCAGGAATGTAATTAAGTGGCGGACCGCAAGGTTGTTTAGTCTCTGCCTTGCACTTTGAGCACATTTTTTGATTATTATTAAACTTGAAAATATACACAACAATGCCAGAGGTATAGAAAATAAATTAGCGTTAGCGCACTGTGCCTGCTTACTCCGTACCAGAAATACGATTTGTTTTGTGCATGCATAAAAATGCTAAAGAAACCATAGCACTAGCGTTAGCCGCTAACCAGGAAGTGGCTAGTGCCTAACTCTAGCGCTATGGATTCTCTTTTGTTTTATGTCCAGCTTCAAGCATTTCTCTTAAAAGTAGAAAACATCCTGACAATCCGCATATTAAGGGAGTAAATCAATGAAGTATGGTAGTAATGAAGACATTTGTTGAAGTTTGCTGAAATAAGTAGAACAGATAATTGGATCAAATCTATAAAAAATGAAATATTAAATGTAAAACACACACACACACACACACACACACACACACACACACACACACACACACACACCAGATAAACCCAAATAGGGTCTAACAAATGTAAACTATTTAAAAAAAATTTACCATTTAATTAATGTTATCTAATCAATTTACTTTATGCCAAGTAAATTAATTACTCAATTTAATCGATACAAAACGTTTATTGCATTAATTCGATTTATTCTATTTTATTTTATAAACTATTATAAACTATTATTTTAGATATTATTTAATCAAGAAGGCATTTTATATAAAATTGTTTAAATGTGTATTATGACAAAAGTTAATAATAATAAATTGTGTTAATAAAAAACAACGAGCAATTTTTTGTTTAGAATTTTTTGCATATCTGTGTGTGTGTGTGTGTGTGTGTGTTAAATTTAATATACATTTTATATAAATGCTTATACAGTAAATATATAATACATATTTTGTATGTGGTTCTTTCTCCACTGGTTCCTAAAGTTGAAGTTGGAGGCACACATTTGAATAAGATTTCTTTGACTGTGCAAACATAAAATTTGACCTTCACTTACACTAAACCCAAACTTGTTTCAGCCTGGCAATGACCCTGTGCACAAAGTGATTTCTATGCTAAAATAGGTTGGACTGGAAGATCCTGAGTGGCCTCCTATAGAGCTCTGACCTCAACCCTAATGAACAACCTTGAGATAAACTGGAATGCCAAATGCAAGCAACATACCTTCTATCAGTGCCTGACTTTACTAGCACAAATCTGCACAAGCATACTCAAAAACTTCTCATAGGAGTCGAAGTTATTCTAAAAGCAAATGGGGACTAAATGTGGAATGGGATGTTCAAAAAGATAATACGTATGTCCACCACTTTTGTCCATGACGCAGATACAGTATATCAATTGTGTTATAACTTCTTCTTGTTTTGTGAAATTTCTTCAGCTACTGTATGGCCAATATTGTTCCGATATTGCTATTACAGTCATTTAAATATGTGAAATGTGTTAATTTAGGCAAAGGCTTCCTTTATAGCCAGAAGTATTAAGATTGCAGAACCAATTTCACTTTTTCGATTAACTTAGGTCAACATGTAGACCTTGTTACAACATACTAATCTAAGATTCTACCAAGAATCTCTGCCTAGTTTAGCCAATTTGCTGAATGCCTGACTTTCTGCCTCATTATAATTCCTGGTCTGCTCTACTAGTTTGTCTGTTTTGGTTTTGTGGGGCTTTTTCATGGCATATTTAATAGTTACTTCCAGTCCCTAAGTTTTAGACCCTACATTTTTGACCCTAGTTAATTTGTTCAAGTCCAAAGTTTAAAAGTTTGAAGTTAATAGTTTTCCTCTGATTAGCCGCTAGGTTCTTAATTTCAGTACAAAGTTATGTTTTTTTAAAACACTTGTTTGTTAGTTTAAATCTAAAGTTTCCATGGTCTATGTTGCTAGTTTTCAATTTTAATTTCATTTGGTTTTTTTTTTTTTTATTCTAGTTTTCAGGCCTTAGTTTTTTTAGTTTTAGTCTAAAGTCCACAAATTCCTAAATCTCAGCTTTAAGTGTCTACATTTTAGTCCGAAGGGCCACAATTGCAAGGCTCTAAC
>MU558303.1:1163266-1175549 GCA_024362625.1 Silurus asotus | reverse complement strand
TTAATTTCATTTGTTTTTTTTTTTTTTATTCTAGTTTTCAGGCCTTAGTTTTTTTAGTTTTAGTCTAAAGTCCACAAATTCCTAAATCTCAGCTTTAAGTGTCTACATTTTAGTCCGAAGGGCCACAATTGCAAGGCTCTAACATTCGCTATGTTCTTCATTTTGCTCCAGAACATCTAAACTTATTAAGATTGCTTGTTGTCCTAACGTTCCCAAAATTCCATAATTTATTGTCCCAAGCATCAATCCAAAATCTATTCTTACTTTCCACTTCCAACATTCCAGTACATCTTTCATACAGTACTTTACACATTTTACAGTATCCCTATTATCCCACTTCCAAGTGTTGATATGTCAATTTTGTACGTCTTTATTCAACTTTGCACTTTTGTATTTCTGTCTCCGCTAGCTATTTTATTTTTGATGCTATATTTTCAGATCTATTCTTATTCTTATATTGGTTGCATTATATTTGGATTTATGAGCATTGGATTTCCAATTGAACACCATAAGTGATTTGACCCTCACGCTCAAGTTTTTGATTTATCGATGCACCCAAATTAAGACGATGCTTCTGGCTCCAGTTTTTAAAATAGACAGGATACCATGTAATACCATCAGAATACAATAACACCATTTATAATACCAGTATGCAATTTATAACCATATCCTTTCTACAATAGCTCAATTGATTACACCAGAGAGAGATAGATAGATAGAGAGAGAGAGAGAGAGAGAGAGAGAGAGAGAGAGAAAGAGAGAGAGATATTGTTTACTAAATACCCATTCAATCTTTAAAACATTGATTAAAGATATTCTTAGGGGTTTACAGTAGTCACAGTAAATGTTTTACTATAAAAGTTTTCAGATCTTCCCGAAAAGCAGACAGGCACAACTTTTTTGGAAATTCTACATGGGTTTAATTAAGGCTTCATGCATACAGTGTATATGTCAGAGCTCCATGTTCTGAATTTCAAGCTCCTGTAAAAACTCTTTCTTCGATCACACTTGCCTGGGTGACGATGTCACATATAGTCTAGAAGAGAAAACTTTCCCTAGTAACCAATAGCAACGGCATTCCTCTTGCCTTGCAGCACCTACATTTACCCAAAATAAAAAAAAAAAGTTCACTTCTTCAGGACCTCTTCAAGATATACATAGTGCCTGAATATACACAGATTTATTAATGGAGAAAAACTCTTGCATGCTTAGATGGATGTAAGTGTAAATCTAGCCTAAAATTTTTAATGCCTACATGAAATCTCACAAAAAATGGATAAAACGTTTGTCCGATTGTGCTTTATTTCTTAAATGACCATTCCCTGCTAAATTCACTGGATTTGTTTTTTGTATTTAACTTTTTTTTGTTTTTTTAGAATCTCAGGCAAAAAAAAAAAGAATGTGCATTCTTTGTGAAGTATTATTATAATCCAATATATCATCTCTGCCACATCACTGCCACTTTCTACCTCAGTACATGTGTGTACTGAGTCTGAACAAAGCAGCTTCCAAATAAGACCAAGCGGGGTATAACGAACGAGCTATAATTAACACTGCATAACGAACACGCATTCATGCCTGGGGATGATAACAAACACATTAGTCTTGCTATAGAAATATTACTCTATGCATGTGTCAGGTTGATGTGTAGGTCACCGATTGATATATCGAAGCGCACTGGAATTATTCAACAACGTACGCTGTGAGCTGTTTTATTAAACCGTTCACAGTATGCATCCTGTACTCATTCAAAATGGATTCACCGCTCAACTCGATACTGCACAGGTGATCATTTTTACTGTGGTGTCAATGTCTACTGTTATGTGACTATTTATATCCTGGGCCAGAGCCGTATACGGTACATAGATCTGGGTTTCTAGTCGGCATTCAGTTTTCCTTTACAATAGTGTCTTCTGTTTTTTCTGTGGATGTCTTGAATTCTGTCTGGTGCAACAAAATAGTTAACATTATACAGGTATAATGTGGATCTAAGTTTTCTGATTTTGAAATTCTTTATATTAATCCTTTTTTATATATCATTTATATATCATTCATATAACCAAGCAGATATGGCGTTTAAGGGCCTTGCTCAGGGGCCCAGAAGTGGCAGCTTGGTGTGGTTTGGATTTGAACTCACAACCTTCGACTCCTAAATTCAACACCTTAAACATTAAGATATTACCTCCCCTACAGCTTTTCTAGATTCAGGTCCATGGTTACATTTTTGTTCATTTCACAACTATATAGTATTCAGTGCAAAGGTTGCCAAATTCGAGGCCTCATGTTTTGATATAATTTTTTTAAACTCCAGTTTCTCATGTTTCAAAAACTAGCTTGATATACAGTATTCTTCAAAAAGAACACACGCACAAAATTTTAGGAAAATGTTCAGTATGTGGGTTTAATTAACAGTACAGCTTGTATATCAGGACTTCATGTTTCGGAATCCCCAACTTCTTGAAACAACTGATGTCTGAAATCTGTTTTGTGCAACAAAATTGTTATGCATATAAAGTATAATGAAGTCTGCCTGTGTTTTTTTTTTTTTTGTTGTTTTCTTTATAATACTCCTTTTTCTAGATTCCGGTCGATGATTTCCTTTGTTTAATCTACAGTTGTGGTGTTTTCAGTTAAATTCAAGTTCTTGAGTTCTGATAGTGTTCTTTGTTAGCAGATGCCACTTTCTCAGTTCTCAGAAACTGGCTTATTTATTTTTTTTGTTTGCCAATCCATTTTCTCTAGACTCTTACGGCTGCACATTTCCAGTCATCAATAAGTAATTTGAGTCTCAATCTTTTTTTTTTTTTTTTGTATGTACAGTATACTAATTAAATTCTTCCATTCTCATGACAGAGCGCGATGACTGCATTTCTCTAGAACAGATTGTGAACAACAACTTAAAAAAATAAAATAAATAAAAAAGAAAGAAAGAAATTGATAATTAGTATAAAAGATTCATCAAACTATTAGAGCACAGCACATCCTTTGACAGTTAAGAAGTAACAGCCGTATTATGGGCTGGTTAAGTCATTAGTTGCGGGGATGTTTCTGTTCTTCTGCGGGGAACGACTCATCAGCCACTTCTAGGTGAAATTTGTTCATGAAAAACCTGCTCTACGTGTAATGTGTCACCGTTGACGTCTGAGAACATGTTACAGTCGTGACCTCTTTGTTTAGTCATCGTTCGGTAATCATTTTCAAATAAAATATTCAGAGCAATTTTTGAATATTGGCCATTCAATATAATGTAAAATCCACTTACAGCATTCCAAAGTTGTTTGTCTAGAGTTACAATGCTTTGTATCCTGCCTAGGGTTATGTTTTACAATGTTTACACCTGTTAGCTACAGTAAACAAGGAGCGATAAGTGTACTCTGTGTTATCTAATGCTTGCACAAGGGCAAATGCTACAATATCAGTGTTGCTTTTTTTATATATTTGAACTGAACCTAGAAAGAAATGAATTATAGATGATTTTATTTGTGCAGCCCTACTGAAAGATTTGAGTCCCTAGATTCCTTTACCCCAACTTAATTATTCTAGCGTCTCGTTCTATATTTTCTTGTTTTTTAGTCCATAATGTCCTGCATTTCCTGTTTCTATTTACAGACATTATGATTCGGTTTTGCAATCGGCTTGTATTATTGTTATTTCTGGATTTATGAAAATTATATTTCCTATCGACCACTTGGTATGCATGGAATCCGATCCTAGCTCTGGATCCAGAAATCGGGATGTCTAACCACCTCTGGCTCCAACGATCCCATTTATAATAGTACCATCATGCACTTTACAACCACTGTATCATTTATAATAGAGAAGCTAACAGACTACTGCGAGTCGTGTACAAGCTATTTTGTTTAGCTTTGATTTAACACTGACATGTAACTGAATATCTCTGTCTGTGGACTGATTCTTCTTTCAGTCAAAAAAAAAAAAAAAAGTAGGCTAAACACATATGATGCAAAAAAATAATAATCAACCAGAAATCACATTTCAACATTTATTATGAAATAAAAAAAAATTATAATAATAAACAGCATTCAAACAATACTACAACAAAAAGCTTTGTGATTTTTTTTTTTAGGAAAAACAGTAATAATAACAGATTACTTGTGCATCAGAGCTGGATACAGACGGCAGATGGTGATTACATTATATCATGTGGAGGAAAAATGAAGAAATAATAATAATATAAAACATAACAGTCCATTACAGAATAACACAGCACATTAAGCAAGATTACCAGGAGCTTCATTTACATACAACATCGTTTAAGTATGTGATAAATTACATGTGGTGGATGCAGGAGGATGTACAGTTGGGAGTCCAGGATAAAGGATGGAAGAAGATGTTCACATTTCTCATGTCGAGTTTAGCTTTTCTACAGCTATGTTGGCTATACAATGTACATCATGGAAATGAGGGTGTAGGGTCCAAATATCGAAGTGCACTACCATTACCTGCCCATTTGAGAGATTATTTTAGAATTGAGAATTTGATTGAATTTAGAGTTTGATCCATACTTTATTACGTTCATTCACTTAATTGTTTATAATGCTATGCCTTGACTCATACTGGTGTCCTGTTACATAACAATGATTATTATTCTGGTAATAGATTCAAATTAAAGCTTCTGGTAGTGTCTAGACTTTGGAGCCTACAGGGTGTGTGTGTGTGTGTGTGTGTGTGTGTGTGTGTGTGTGTGTGTGTGTAGGTGTGTATGACAGAAGACACCATCGGCAAAATGTGATGAAATTAAAAACATGGTGACAAAAAAAAAAAAAAAAAGAGGAACATGAAAATATTGTAAAACACCAACATTCTCAGTTTCTCCTCCAACAAAACAAGAAGCAGTCAAGAAACATTTTCTTCCACCGTATCTACTCTTGCCTTTACCTCCGTCCCGTCCTGAGACACGGCATGTGTTTCCATCCCGGTGTTATTCAAGCATTATTCTGAATTTATGCAAATAAGTCAATAGTGATTGTGAGATTTTTGCATGTTTCCATCAGGTGTTGGATATCCAGCAATTGCACATATTAATTCGACTTTTTTTTTATAACACACCAATTTCTAAATGCCACAAAGGCACTGGATTGTGTATAGGAAAGTCACCACCACCAAGCCGCCACTGCTGGGCCCCCTGAGCAAGGCTCTTAACCCTCCACCTGCTCAGTTGTAAGCTGCTCTGGATAAGTGCGTCAGCCAAATGGCATGTAAATTGTGTTGTTCTATTATGATCCAATTAGGATTTTGATGATTTCCACCAACACTTGTCCAAATCTTAGAAAATAAAAATAATTATAAAAATAAATCAAATAAAATACATATTTGGTCTCCAGCAAGGTGACCAAATTCAGCATTAGCATAAAATCCAGATGGATGGAAACACACACGCTAGTGACTAAGTGTGTAGTGGGTGGGTGAGTTATGCTCTTGTCATGGCCATCCTTTTCAGTCAAATCGTAAATATGTGAAACAATGCTCTATGAACTAATTCAGATGCACTGGGAGCACAAATACTTTGAAGCACTGGATTCAAAAAAAGCATGAAAAGAGCGTTAGCGAGAGGCGGATGAGGGGCGGAGAAAAGCTTATTTAGCTACGTGCTCGCGTATAGCCATTCCGAGGTCGCTTATCAATCACTTCCCCCTGTTGGAATGACTTTAAGATGGATAGGGCTGAGTTTTTTCTGCTACTTCGATAAATTGCCTGCCATCTGGATGTTGGCAGGGGAGGAACAAAGTAACACAAAGACATATGCAGACACAAGTATACAAAAATAAAACCACTTTGTACAGTACAAGAGCATCGAATAATTCAGTTTTTGCGTTCAATATTAGGTTTAGCTACCTGCTGTCAGATCCTTATTGTTATAAGCAGGCAAAGAAAAAAATTCACACGCTTTCATTAATTATTGCGATATTCGCGTTAGAAGTTTGCCACACAATATTGTTTCTATAAAAATGATCCTCTTGTGGACAATAAGGATGCTGAAACCCTGAGGTGATTCAGCAAGCTAGCATGTTTCCTTTTATAAAACACTAACAAGGGAACTGAGACAAAATATCAACAGTTACCTCAGAATATTTTGGTAACTTATTGAGAAAAGACTATACAAACGTAAAAAAAAAAAAAAAAAAAAAAAAAAAAAAAAAAGACACCTATTCCACTTAGTTTTAACTTCTTTCCTTATACTGTAAAATCCCACGCTGTGCCATGACTCATTAACTCATCTAGTGCTGTGAGAAGCATTTGATTTCCAGTGTAAACCCCACAGGATTGAACTGTTCATATAAAAGTGTCTCTCACAAGCAAAAAACAACAACAAAAAAAAAACATGGTTAGCAAAAGCTACTGTAATTTATATTATATATATATATATAATTTTTTTTTTTATTGCTACTGTAGCTATCCATCTAGACAAAGTAGCATCCATCCGATTTGTCGAATAATCCGATTTCCTTTCTGAAAATGATAAATACGATTTGACAAAATAAAATCTGAAACTGGTTGAAGCGGTCAGCGTGTGCTGAACACCATCCAGCACTCTCGACGCTGCACAGCATGGAGAATAATGTTCTAATAACGTCGAAAAACACCTTGGGAACCGCGCTCGAGACCACCTACTAAGCGGGTTTGGCATAAATTGTGGTTTAAAAGCCGCTGTAAATCGACCGTCCATCCATTTTCGCAAAAAGCTCCGGACTAAAGAGGAAATGCATGCTCAGTAATGAAAAGATAAATGTGTTAATAAAGAAGACTCTGGTGCCAGAAGACATAAAAAGGGTTTGGAAAGCATTAATAGGCTACGCATGATATGCCTATAGATCCCCCAGTTGGTTTGCTGTTGTGTACAGAATAATATAAGTTCTACAAGTGTGTAATTAAACTGCATTTTATTTGTTTCTGGTCGATTGTGGCTCCTATACAATCCTGGTTATTGTGTGCTATAAACAGGAAAGTGATGCAGGTGTTCAAGAGGAATGACCAGAACTGCTGCTACAAAAGCAGACCGAGGTCTTAAAATTTTTATATTGTATTCCCAAAACAAATGGCTTATGTTGTGATCATGGACCAGGCTACAAGAACCAACAGTGAGAGTCTGAAGAGATCAGGATACCTGTGCCCCAATTACAGACTCATTTCTTTGCCATTTAGATTAGATTTACATACGCTGTCATAAGTAACAAACAACAAATAAGTAGCAATTTTTTTAATTTAGAAAAAAAAGTCCTAACCCCAAGAAACATTCTTATTATTCTAATTTTAATACGTGAAAAAAAAAAAAAAATCATGGGAAAAATCACAGGACGGGTTGCCAAGTATAGCACATTTATTGAAATATGTAATGAGTCACACTTCCCATTTTTCCAGCTTTTAGTTTTTGCACCTACTTTCAACTTTCAGTGTGCTTTTACCCCAAACGCATGTACTGTATCAGTATACCATGATGGCATGTAAACTGCTTTTGGGTTAATACCATTAATACAAATAAAAGTCTCAAGGGTTTTTATAGCGAATGTGGTTTAAACCAGATCTAGGGCTTTAGATAACTTGACCTTGAAGTTCTTCATTATATGTTTTCTCATTAAAACTTTTTTTCTCTGTTTTTCCTCATCTCTTTTAAGATACCAAGGTACCATGTAATAAATGTCTATATTTTTTGAAACAAACTAAAGCGACCAAATAAAATGACTCAGAAATGGTACATGGTTGTGTTTATGCTCAAATACTCATTTGTTCTATATTCTCTTTCGTATGCATTGCCCTATATTCTGCATTTTCAGTGGAAATGACTGTAATAGGAAAGTAGAAAAGCACATAAAGAGATTCTGAATGTAAGCTGGCTTTAAGATACTGCACAAAAAAAGAAAATAAAAACTTACACAGAGCTAGGGGCTTCATAGAGCAATGTAAAAAGTGGTGTGTGTGTGTGTGTGTGTGTGTGTGTATGTGTGCTCAGGTAAAACTTGAAATCCAGCCACACACACACACACCGTCGCAAACACACTTCACACACTTGACTGGAGGTGAATAAAAGAAAGAAAAGCTTGAGTCAGCTACAAAGCAGGGCGCCATATCTGTTTTGGAAGTTTTCTGTGTTGCAGCGGGCTTCAACTCAGAGCCCCAAGGCAACATGACGGTAAAACAGTTCACGCCCCCTCGCATCAATACACCATCAAAAAAAGCCCAGCAGCAGAACCCCAAACTCTGACTTTTCCCTCCGAATCTCTCGTTCAGAAGTCACAAAAAAAAAAAAGAGATTTCAACCCTCCACTTTTCCACCTTATCAGAAATCAGTGTTTGGCTTTTGCCTTCCCAAGCAGGAAGCACTCTAAAAAAAATATATAAAAAAACAAGCGCTCTATCTGATTGATTGCTCCTTCAGCTGTTGAAGGTTATCTGGTTATCTTTTCCCATTAGCATATTCGTACATTTATCATTTGCTAGAATGTTGTTTTTTTATTTCTTTATTCCAAACTGACTGGGTAGAATCCAATCCAAGGATGAAGGCGAACAGCCGAGGGTTAAAGGTCTTGCTTGTGTACACTTTAAACTCACAACCTTCCAGTACAAAAGCAAAGCAGTCGAGCTAGAAATACCCCTTTCCTTAGCTGTATAACCTCGACTCGTGTACACTGTTATGAGTTTGGCATCTAATTGTGAATCGTAGGTGGTTTCTGCAGTCCACATGCTTTCTGGTCGGCCATCTGTATTCCTGCACCACGCTAATGGTGTAAGAGGTTTCATATATTTAGGAATTGATGTTTACTGTTGTGTAAACTGTTCAATTCTTTCAAATTTGGATTAAAAAAAAACTCAAAGTATTAGATTATTTCTCCTAAAGACATTCCTCTATAGGAAAGATACAGTAGAGCTTCAGTTCTGATTCTGCACTAGAGATTTCTTCTCCAAAATCCTAAACAAAGAAGAAAGTGCTTTAACTTGCCATGTGTACTTTAAAGCACAGAAAGATTCTTTCTTTGCATATCCCACTGATTGTAGGAAGCTTAGCCATGATACAGCACCAGTGGAGCACAGAGAGTTAGGAGCCTTGCTCAAGGGCCCCAAGAGCGGCAGCTTGGCGATACCAGGGCTTGAACCCCAAACCTTCTGATTAGTAACCCAGAGCCTTAACCACCTACCCTAAAGATACCACCTCCCCTTAATACAGACTTCCTTATTATATCGACCTGTAAACAGATTAAACATGGATCAATGAATCATTCCATAAGATGTTGGACTTCTGATAGGAAAGTTATGGATTAAACTCATAGCACCACCAAGCTAGCCATGCTGGGCCCTTGAGCAATGCCCTTAACCCTCAATTGCTCAGATACATGATATACATGAGATAACTGTAAGTCGCTCTAGATAAGGGTGTGTGCATAAATTTCATTGTAAAAAATGTGAAAAATATCGCACTATTCAAGATCTTGTGAAGATCCTGGAGATTACGCTGGGACTGACAACGAGTATACGAACGAGTGCACTGATATAAACCACTTCCTTCCTGGAACAAATGTGAGAGTTGCTGTTATAGAAATCGCTGTCCAGAAAAAAAAAAATGCTGCCTACCTGGACAACCTACTCCTATATAAATATGACACCAATATAATGTGACTTTAAATCGAATGCATTTCCCCTGTGTGTACTCCGTGCTTCTTTCTCCAGTTAAAACGGATTGACAGGATGTTGGATGAAGTGATAAAGTGATTCTGCAGCTCTGACACCAGCTTCTCTCTCTCTCTCTCTCTGAAGATCTTTTCCTCTCTCTCTCTCTGTCTAAATCTGCCTTTCTTTCTCTCTCGTGCCCAGTAACACACTCTCCCCCCAGGTGCAATAATGTCACACCCCATTAATCTGCTCAAACCCGGGGCCGTGATCCCGCACAGTCTGTCCGTACTAATCTCTTATTAATGTGCCAAATGAACCTGGAAAGAAAAGAACGACTCCCTAAGGCACGAGTGTACACTTACACCGCATCAACCACACACACACACACATACACACACACACACAAACACTCACACACGTATACACATACACACAGATACACACCGCATCACTGCATGCATTAAGATGGCAAATTCATTAGAGCGGAAAATCAAATGGGAAATGATCACACTCAGTTACACACATACACACACACACACACACACACACTACTGTACTCGTGAGGTTTTATACTAACACCGGTGATACCATAATGAAATCTCCCTAAAGATAAAACTCATTTTAATCACTACGAAGAATAAAAGCGTGTTGCGGTCCTTATTATTTCGTCTGAACCTTTTATCTATGAAATAAGGAAAAGGAAAATGTCCTCTCCTGTGTGTGTGTGTGTGTGTGTGTGTGTGTGTGTGTGTGTGTTATTGCATTGCAGTGAATTGTTATATCTTCTCCTGTGATAATGCAATAAAATATCCCTAAAGCTACATGAAACGTAACCACTTATTCAGATTTTAGCAAAAAATCATTATACATACAAAGAAGAAAAAAGTAAATGCAATATAAACCTGAGGGGATTAGCAAAAAGGTTTTTTATCAGGTTAGAACATTTATGAGGGAAATGAAGTTACACACACACACACAATATGTATTACTGTAATGCCGAGGGTTTATGTGGAGTCAGATTGTACTGTAATGCAATATCCATGTATTTTATCTTTAGCTAGTGAGGCACTGAAACCAAAATTCCTGGACGAAACTGAAACCGAAATTTAGGACACTAAAACATTGCTTGTGTTTTTATTTATTTATTTTTTTAATTTTCTGACATTCGAGCTGTAGTCGTCTTTTTTTGTGGTACTCAAGTACCTGAAAAGACTTACTAGTAAGTTGTGTAAAATTTCATAGTTTGTATTAGTTAATTTTACCCAACTAACTAGTCAATTTTTTTTTATTGTACTAGTCATTGTGTAAAAACTTTCTCCATAAACACAATACAATGGCTAATACTTCAGTAGTCAATTCTACTATGCTAATATCAACTTCAAATTCTGCTTTGTTACAATATTCTGCATATTGAGTAGGACGTCATGTTGAGATTATATTAAACTTTATTTGAATCAGTAAACTTAGTACTTGTTACAGTATAAAGTGCTTGTTAATGTTACTTATAGAAACCTTACATCACAGGAAACGATGATTATGACTTTCAGTACCATTAAAATTAGTTGTGATGCATCATTTATTTTAGGCCTCTAAAGTTTTTTTGTATAAAATGTTTTGATGGATTTCTTTCACATTTGGTGGCCTTTTGTTTACTAACATTATAAAATTGATCAGACACCTTTAACCACAGTAACATTCAGTTATCTTATTTATACAACTGAGCAAATGAGGGTTAGGGGTCCAGAGCTCAGCAGTAGCAGGTAGGCAGGGCTGGGATTTGAACTCATGACCTTAAAAAAAAAAATCCAACATCATAACAATTGAGCCACTTTTCATTTTCTTCATTTTTTCCCACAGTATGTTTTTCATGACGTATATCTCAACTAATATTAAATATAGCATCAACAGTGTGTTAGCCAATGGTGGACAGTTTATGTACTTCCTTACTGTACTTACAAAACTTTTTTTTCAAGTAGGCCAATTTGCTTAGAGCTTTTTTTTCTCTTTTTGGGAAACTTTTTCACTTGACTACATTTTAGGAAAAACACACCGTTCCCGCTCTTGAAATCAAAAAGTAAGTTAAAAAAGAACCTGTCATGATATACAGTATAATGGGACATAGTAAAATATAGTTCCCATAGATTATTACTTTTACTTTTGACACTTAAATCCATTTAAAACCAAGTTCTTTTACTCAGGTAGAAAAGTTACTTTTTTTACTGAAGTCATTTTTAAGCAGAGGATTTGCACTTTCGCTCAAGAACTTCATAAATAATGTACTTGGACCACCACTGTTAGCTACATGCTGCTAAAACTCGAACTATCAGTTGCTACAGTATCACTGCAGCTACCATAAATAGACATGTTTGACAAAAAAAGTTGAGCAAAAACTCATTTGTTGTCTAAGGATAGAATAAATGTTTGGATACAGCAGTTACAGTCAAAAGTTTTGTATGGATTATTACAATGTAATCTATTTTACACAGAATGCGGAAGCGCAATTAAATAGAGAAAGATACAAGCAATAAGTTTTACATGGGATTTAGTGACTGCGCACTATCAGGTCCTAATGAGTGCTTTATTAAAGACATGCGCCACTGGAAGGGTAAAGCCCCTAAGTCTTAAGATAAAAAAAAACGAATATATATATATATATATA
>MU558303.1:1133348-1162360 GCA_024362625.1 Silurus asotus | reverse complement strand
ACACACACACACACACACACACACACACACACACACACACACACACACACACACACACTCATAGCTGTTGAATTCCCATGGTACCGTTTTCTCATTGCCCCTGACAGTAGCCTTTAACTGCGGCACATATGGTGCAGTTTTGTTTTCCACTTTACATAAGGCGCTTCGACGAGCTGAACACACAAAGTCACGTGACTTACAACTCGTTTCCTTTTTGTTTCCTTTCATCTGGTGGAGCTGGCTCATTATAAAACAATACTAAAAATATATATATTTATCCAACACGCAGCTTTATGAGCTCGGGCTCGGTTTCACTAACGAACATGAACAATCATTTATTAAACAAGAGGAAAATGAAAGTGTGTGTAAAAACATTTGCCTGAGCATTTGCCAGGCTTTGAGTTTTTTATTTTATTTTTTTTTTTATGTTGTGCTTCAAATGCCACCCTGCTGCCTATTCCCTACACTGGAGAATAATATGCACTATCAATGACCTCATTAGAGCAGAGACAAGAGATACCTAACTCTAATATCCGGCTTTCGACCGAATGTAGACGGGAAACTAGTTTAAGAAAATGCGTTTCAAACTGTCATTATTAAATGAAATCACTGTGATTTAATATCTTCATTAAATAAAAATACACACTTCATTTATTTATCTTTTGCCAACATTATTAATGGATTCCAACAGCAACGTTTATAACTTATACTGATGAACATAATGTCACCCTAACACTATCAACTGACAACTAGATGGCAAAATAGTGGCTAAAAGTCTTCTCCATTTAAGACCTCCACCAACACCAGCAACAGAGAGCAGGAAATCAACAATGACTGGGTATGGATCAGCTATAGTACAGGCTAAATTTATTTTAGATGTTTATAGGTTGTACTTGACACTTGAACATGTTCATGCAATAGTTTTTATTTTAAAAAACCCCATTCCAAACATGTACATATACAGTAACAACATTTTTTAAAACAAATTATGGCAAAAAAACTTCTCAGGAGAAAGGACACAAGCAATGTTGTTAATAACGTTCTAATTTCCACAGAGTTTATAACGTGCCAATGCGACATTTCAATGTAGGCCTATTTTTTTTATCTCTTTTTTGTTTCTCTGGCAAACGTTTTGGGCGGTCTCTATTTAAGTCAAAAAGACAAGCGTTTTAAAGGAAGTGGAAATTTAGAATAGAATAGCCTTTGTTTGTCACACAGTGAAATTCATTCCTCACATATCCCAGCTTGCTCAGAAGCTGGGGTCAGACATGATACAGCACCCCTGGAGCACAGAGGGTTAAGAGCCTTGTTTAAGGGCCCAAGAGCAGCTTGGTAATACCGGGGCTTGAACCCCTGACCTTCCGATCAGTAACCCAGCAACTTAACCACTGAACTACCACTCCCCTCAGTGTGTTTTTATACTCAAACATTAAGTTTGTTGAACTACAAGTGCTAAACTACACTATATGGACAAAATTACTGGGGCACTTAACTTTTCTAGTCATATGTGGTTCCTCCCAAAACTGCTCCCAAAACACAAAAATTGAGGCACCCAATTGTATAAAATGTCTTTGGATGCAGTAGTGTGAAATTTCCCCTTCACTGGAACTAGGAGACCCAAATCTGTTCCAGCACAACCATACCCCTGCACACAAAACCAGCTCCATGAAGATCTGCTTCGCATGGGTTGAAGTGGAAGATTTTAAGTGCCTGCTATAGAGCTCTGACTCCAACCCTACTGAACATCTTTGAGGTGAATGTGAACACTGACTGCACCCCAGGCCTCCTCACCCCACCTACACCAGAACCTGACCCTATTTATGGTTGAATAATTATCATAACAGTAAATTGAATCAAAATGTGGAATCGGATGTTCAAAAAGCACATACTAATCTTATCCAAAAACCTTTGTTGATATAGTGTAACTTCATTGTTACCTTGTTACGTACCGACATGACTACAAATATCAATCCCTGTTGCTATGGTAACATTGCAGCTACACAAGCCATTGGCAGAAATGAAGATTTATTGAGTTTACCTGAGTTTAAGATATGAACAGCTTATTTGTTGTCTAAGAATAGAAGTCCAAACAAATTCCAGTTTGTTTGGACTTATATACACATATTCATTCTTACTCAATGGCTCATTATAATTATTTTCCACAGAACAGAGAACAGCAATTAAAATACAGGAAGCTATGTTGCGTTATAATCATACTAATCAGCTTATTAGTTGTTAAAGTGGTTTATTGTCTTGTTTGTGCTTAGTTTTATTTTCTAATTCTTCTGAGTCACCTGATTTTGACCTTTGCCTGCATACCTCGTTTCTATGGATTTCTTTCATTAGCTCAGCATGCATAATGACACCGACGTCTGATATAGAGATTTTTCTTTTCTTTTTTAGATTAAGTGCTTAATAAGTTGAATGCTCTGTGTATACACCTCCTGGGTTTCACTAGAGCTTTAAATGTCGTGATTCAGACACCCAAAGGAAAGAATAAAGTTTAAAATAGTTCGTTTAAATATAGTGTTGTCTGGATGAGATTACGTGTTAATGTAGTCCTGGGGTCGGCTCCTATTGTAGAGTCGCTCCTCCTATGTGAGTTTTTCTCCAAACTCTGGCATTATTTGGTCATTTTAGACATTTAGTCATCAGACATTCATGTGTCACCTGTCAAATATTATGAACACTATTTAAAGAAAAATGTTCCAAACCTCCCAGAACTTCCAGGACAAAATTAAGGTTGAGGGTAGGTATGACCATAAAGTCAATTTTATAAGAGGGCAAAACAGTGGATAGAACTTTGTGTCTTTTGATTTTCTATGCAATTTACCTCATGTTGGGAAAAACTTTCTTGACTACTGCTACATTTACGTCACACCTCAACTCCATGTAAATAAAATACTTTCCCATGACACAGAAATGGACGTAAATGTGATATGATTGTACAAACACATGTCCCAGACATCCAGGTCCTTAGAAAAACCCTGCACTATAAACTTTGCCCTTTTCTAGTAATTTTATTGCTGTTTGAATATAACAATATTATCAACATGTCTTCTTTTTCTTTCAGCTGCTCCCATTAGGGGTCACCACAGCGTCTTTATACTACTCTGTCCTCTGCCTAATTCAAATCAACTACCTGCATGTCTTCCTTCAACACATCCATAAACCTTCTTCTTTGTCTTCCTCTTTTCCTCCTTCCTGGTGGCTCCATCCTCGGCATTCTCCTACTGATATACCCCATGTCCCTCCTCTGCACATGTCCATCTACTACTATCTAAATCGGGCTTCTATCACTTTGTCCCCAAAACGTCCTACATGGAGCGTCCCTCTGATAAACTTGTTTCTAATCCTGTCCATCCTCGTCACTCCCAATGTACATCTTTGAATATTATCAATGTCATGTGTGAAAAAATTCCAAACCAAACATTAGGTTTTGTTAGCAATATTCCACATCAGCATTGTTGATATTGCCATAAAGAGAGGACAAAGACTCTAAAACGTAATGTAAACACAGCCTTAGACCATAGGACTCACCCTCAAGTCTCGAGCACTACAAGAATAACACCTCAAACAACGATCTGCGTAGTAAAAGCATACGGTGTCGACAAATCTTCTCACACTCTTCACATCGACATAATGAGATCACGACATGGCCGGCCTAAACTCATAAAGGCCATTAAGAGCTTTCTCCAGTTCAGCGCATTCGAACTGCATATCTGATTAGTCCTTTACAGTGCGATGGGGAAGAGGGTTATAAGTTCAGTAAGTCCTGAGGTGAAAGGCACTCATGAAATGAAAAGCCCAAGGTGATAAATCATGCTCTAAAGTGAACACTTACACACTCAGAGTGAAGATGAAAAAGAAGAAGAAGAGAATAAAAGAAAGAAAAGAAAGAGACACAGCAGTCTTGAAGAGTGTTGTAAAAATAACCTCTTTGAAACCCAAGCCCTCGGAGCGGCTTTATAAGCGAGTGCGTAATGTCTGTTTGCAGTCACCGATGAGGAGCCGCTTCCAAATTCAATTTCCTGTCTTCGGTTTATTAATCGAGTCTGTTGAGGAGCCCACGGCTCTACGCGTGTTCAGTTTAATCAATAACCTAAATGTTTCATACACTTCCTGAGTGCCTACTTAATGTGTCGCCGTTCTGGGGATCCATTAAAAATTGTCGTTGCGACTGTGTGTGGATTTGGAGGAGAGCTCGGCCCATCGGCTTATTAGGCACATAACGCTGCATTGTACCGTACCGTGCTATCTGATACGTGCGGATCACCTTTGGAAGCAAGTTAGAGAGCTAAACTAATTAGGATTATGTAATCAGGTGTAGACGGTTCCCAGCAGATGCTATCTTACATTGAGGGTTCTAAAGATAAAATTTCACCACACAGTTTAACGTTTAGCATTCGAACCACATTTACATCAATTCTGTGTTTTTTTAGGTTTTGTACTATTAGCAATGTCCAAAAGCAGGTAACGAGGACATTATGGCCATGATATTTTTAATATATGAGAACTAACAATGTAAGAAACTAAAGACATAATATATTAATGATATTTTAAGCTATATAAAGATGGAGTGAAGACACCATAGATATTATAATTGCAAATACTAAACAAATCTTAAAAAGAATGATAAAAATGCTTATGCGACTGAAGTTTTGGTAAGCAAAATGATTCTGTTTACTCATTGGGTTTTGGGGGACCAAAGACATCATAGGAAATGAAGCCATTAAGGAGACTAAATAGCCAGTAGGCAATAAAGACAATCGGCTAGACTTGAGATCACTAATTAAAGTAATAATGTGAAAAATTATTGGAAATGTTTATACTTACAGTTTCTCAAACATTTAGTTAGGTTTTATAAAATAATTGGTACCTAATTTTACTTTCACCCATGTGGAAATGTTTAGTAGAGTGTTTTTGGTCCCCACAACTACAGAATACAGGAATGAATGCAAAAAAGTCCTCACAGTTCTGTCACATTTTATTCAGCTTATACGTGTGTACGTAAGTGTGTGAGTATGACAAAAAAAGAAAAAAAACAAAAACAAACCAACATAAAAAGTCCTCACAAGTCAATGTCAGTTTTAGTCTCAATAACTACAGCATACAAGAGGTCCTTACAAGGTTCTTTTTTGCAAATCTCTTTCATATCCGGTCACTGTAAGTAGCGTGTACAGGTGTGTATAAAAAGGCAAAAGGTCCTCACAAGTCACTGTCACATTCTGTCCCTACAAGTGCTGCCAACAAGTGTATGTGTGTGTGTGTGGGGGTGTGTTTGTAGGTAAATTTCATTGTTGTGAAGTCTTAGTGTGAAACGTCAGAAAAAATCAGGCTATTACTGGAAAACGAGCACAAAATGATGCATCATAATTCTTCAGGGCCAAGTTTGTTGTTGTTACGGACTGAAACTGGGGCAGCAGAGTGTGTGTTCAGCAGCACTGTAGTGCTGAGATGTGTGTCGTGTGTGTGTGTGTGTGTGTGTGTGTGTGCGCGTGTGTGTACAGCAGTGTTAATTGGTGTATATGGAGAACATGACAAAGTAGTGATGAGCCTCAGGCTGTACTGACTAACACACACACACACACACACACACACACACACACAGAGATGAGAAAAAAAGATACTGAAAGAGAGAGACAATGGAGAAGACTTAAGAAGAAAATTTGAAAAAAAAAAAGGTTGAGAAGAATGAATAGAGGAAGAAAACCAAGAAACAGGGAGAAGGGGACTGAATGATAGAACCAAAATGAGTGGGTGAAATGAGAGAGACATCAGTGAAGGTAGAAGAATTACAGTGAGAAAGAACCCAAACGAGGAAGGAAAAAAGAAATATGGAGTAAGGAAGCAGATGAGGAAAAGGGGAGAGAAACAGATGAGACATCAGTGAAGAGAGAAATGTGCCAGAGATGAAAGAGAGAGAGTGATTGAGGGAGATCGAGAGTGAGCGTAGGCTGATGTAGAAGAAGAAAACGGGTGATAGAGTGAGCCGGGAGACAGGAAATGAAGAGTGAGCGGGGAAAAAGAGAGGGATTGAGAGAGACGAGTGTGTGCTCTGACCTGCTGAACTGAGTGAACAGAGTCATTCACACTGAGTGCAGCTTCATCTCGTGCTCTGACAGCAATGTGTGGTGTGTGTGTGTGTGTGTGTGGATGCACTACAGTATCACTAAATGCCTTTGTGTGTAAGTTGATGCATGATGTGTGATATGTGGGGTTACAAATTAAGCAATGGAGGTCACACACTTAAAATTGTTTTAATTTTAAATAATATTAAAGTATTCATATATAATAATACAATTTAGTCTGAATACATTTGATTATGAACGTGCTTATAATGCCACAAAGCTATAGACCTATCACAGCACTACTGAACTCTTGATTCTGATTGGTCAGAAGATGCTAAAATTTCCATAAAAGTAACTCAGCCAATATTTTCAGCTCCAAGACAAATCACATTGTTCTAATATGCTATTCTATAGTAAAAACCTACAAGATCTGAAATGGAGGACGATGCAGATAATTATGTCAAATAACGTGTGCAACTGTATATATAAATGTCTGTGTCTATATGTTTTTCTGAGATTTTTATTTCATCACCAGTGTCAGCATTTGTATCAGTTAGATATAAATATATAACAAAGTTTCTCAATGTTGTAAAGTTTTGAGGGCAGAGTGCTTTAACTTTGGCACTGGTGGATGCACAATTCTTTCCTTGCTGAGAAAAACACCCTTCACAATATCAAGCCAAATCAGGAACACTCTGAATAATGCAGGTTTACTATTGTCAAAGTGTACAATCACGAAACAACTTCATGAATGCAAATCCAGGGGGTTTATCTCAAGATACCGTTTACTATAAAAAACAAAAATCTCAGATAAAGATACCGTTTACTATAAAAAACAAAAATCTCAGATAAAAGTGGTGGAAAACATAAAAAAGCCTACCCAGTTCTGGAACAAGATTCATTGGATAAATAAAACTAAAAGGGAACTTTATTGAAAAAAAATTAACATAGAAAAGAAGACGGAAAGGAAGGACTCATGATCCAAAAATTTCCATTTTATTCTTTAAGCTTGGAGGCAGATTTATTCAATGGACTCCATGCAAATTACAAAAGTGTGTCACCGTCCAAATACATTCGGACCTGACTCTATGTGCTCACATGAATCGACTGCAGAAATGGTTATTTATTTATCAACATCAACATTGCTTTTAAGTGATTTATATTTCACTCGATTATAAATTCACAGGAATGAGAGCATGATGCAAAGGCAACAACTAACAATAAAAAACACTCATTTTTCAAGTTCTGATCTTTGTCTGCTTCAACTAATCATTTTTTTCTTCCTGCCAGGTGAACTGCAAAAGCTCCTGTATCGCAGCAGCGAGGAGTCAAAACTATAGACAGATGTTGGCACCTTTGCAATACACCTTGCATACAGTATAACATAATCTCAGCATACACCTTGTCTCGTGAATTATAAGGCGATTTGAGAGTCAGGCACAGGAAAAGAGTGACTCCAGTGAGTGCCTGTTGAGAACTGATAACTATTATCAGCGCGCTGTAAATGACATGCATTCATTCAGGGTTGTTTTCTTATACCAAGCAACACAAGGGTCATTTAGCCAACCGACCTAAGAATCGCATTTCAGTAGACTCGCATCCAGGAAATCTGAACAGTGTTTAAACGGTGACAGCCATGATGTCTATAGACATGGCAAAAAAAATACTTTCCCTAAGTAATCCCACGGTTGCCATAGAAACTTCAAACATGTCATCAAGACCAACATTGAATTCCATTAGAAGAAAGTTGCCTAAACGAGGCGGACGCATATTTGGACAGCATTTGTGTTCCCTAGATAATGACTGCATTACAGGCAGCTAATCTAGAAAGTATTCATTCAAAAGCACAACCTTTCTCAATTCAGAATTCAAGAAATTCAGTACAACGTTGCCTACTCATACAGAGAAACAGTTTATTGATAATATTTAATATATGTTTAGACACAAATATACACAAAATGTTTGACCACAATGCTAATTTACATTGTTACCCATGCTAGACCTAGCTGCTAGCTTGTTATTCAAATGAAAGGCTTCTTCTCCCTGCCAAAAATAAGCAAAACAAGACAGACCGAATCCAATTAAATAAGAAAACGTGACTGACGTGGTTTCTACAGGATGTTAGACGTTTTATCAAATAATGTTTTATATGTTCTGAGTCATTACTGATAAGCTAATTAGAGCTAAGTCAGCCATCCTGTTTTTGCTAGCGAAGTTAGCATCCTAGATTGGAGATTTGACTAGCCTGTTGCTGTTAAACATGTTACAAGTGATTCACACAACAGAAACTGCAAATACACTACACTTCTAGATTACTTTGTACCCAAATTGTTTGCATTCAAATCTTCTGTTTGAATCTGGACAAAAAAATTGCATAATAGGATTAAATCGAGTGCTCTCATTATCATGGCAGCATGCAAAAACACTTGCTGGTACACATTATAACCAAAACGGCATTACTTCACCTTCTGGCTTGTTTACCATCACTCTATATTTCCACTCTTTGTCTGCAAAAGCTCCTGAAAATACATTTCAGCAACCACGCAGACGTTGCTACGTTTTGAGTTAGACCGAGAATCATCCTGAGTAAGTATATATATATATATATTTTTTTTTTATTATATATAGTAGGTTCTAAAACGTCATTTCAAAGCAGAAAAATACACACATAGCCCGTTGTGTCAGGGATCTTAAACTAAAGCGGGTTAAGTGTGTGAATCTCTGTGTGTCCCTGGGGGGAAACTTACTTCTAGGGTGTATGCTCTGCTGGAGCGGGAGCTTCGGAGCGCACTGCTGGCTATCTAGGACTCTAAAATGCACAACTATGGATTACACACATGAGTGAATAACACACACACACACACACACACACACACACACACACACACACAAACACACCCACATTCATAGTGAAAGTAATTTATTGAATAATTTATAAATATTAATAAAAAATAATAAATACCAGAGGCATCTCTTTGTGTATATTTCAAGGTTAAGAAAATTATTGACAATTCCCATTTGACTGACCCAGAAGTCTGTTCATGATTTGTGTGTGTGTGTGTGTGTGTGTGTGAGATGTGTGTACGCGTACAGTCAAGCCTTATCACTTACATCTGCGGATGCCATTATCAATCTGCCATGCATTCAGACCTTCATTAGCCATGAGCTGCATACTGAGTTGAATACACGAACACACACACACACACACACACACACACACACACACAATCACACAGATGCATGCAAGGCCTAGAGACCTGGAGAGATAGAGAATAAAGAGAGAGGGGGAAGAGAGTGAGAGCGAGAGATTGAGAGAGAGAGATAGAGAGTGAGAATTTGAAGTTAAGGGGGTTCTGCTCCTCTTTTCTATCTCTTTTGACATTACACTCACACACACATGCGCGCACACGCATGCACACTGCATATTGGCCCAAAGCCAATCCATATCTTATGAAGCAACAGTGCCACCTAAAGGTAAAAAAATCCCTCCTGCCTTCGTTCCTTCCCTTCCCTTCATCCCTCCATCCATTCTTCCCCTTCACCCAAGCTTCCCATCAATCTCCTTTCCATAACATGAGATTATTTGTGCTACATAACAAGCATCTCATTCTAATGAGGCTTCAAAGAAACGGGATTAGATATGTTATTTGAGACTTATTAACAGTTAATCCACTTTGGACCGGATACGGTTCTACCTTAATGGCTTAGGTTAGTTTTTTTGTGAACTAAAAAAACACCCGTCCCTGGACGGGTGTTCCTGCAACCGTTTGCTTCTTTGTGCCGTGCAAGTAAGTAGGAGTTTAGTGAAGGTACGGGCAAATAGAAAAACGGTGCACCAGCTACTGAAAGGTAGTTCCAAAAAAAAAAAAAAAAGAAAGAAAAAAAACATTACTGCAACAGGTTGTTCTTATGATGATTGTTTAGAAGAAATCATTTTTGTTCAGAACAATAATGAACAATAATGGATCGTTTTTTCACTGGGTTTTCAGATAAACACATGTTTTTGGGTGGTCGAATGACAAAGGAGTAGACAGGCTAGAAAAAAATGTTTCTTTTACAAATTTCGGAGAGCAGCATAATGTTCGCACTTCAGCATCCACACATATGCTTTAACAGTTTCCTTCAACTCACAGCAGCTAACCCATTATTAATGCCTTAAATTGGACATGTATAAATTAAGGGGAAAAGAAGGAAAAAAAACAAACAAACACATGAGAAAGAAGTTGACAAAATGCAGAATAACACTTTCTGAATTCGAATCAAACACACAATCGCATACATGTTGCTTTTTGGTACAAAGAAAAAAAATAATAAAATCAGTACACCTTTTGGTGAAACGTTTGGATTTTTCTTTTCTATTCGTATAAGACGCATGCATATCTGTTGAGTTCTAGCAACTAGGTTAGGTTTGGCACTTTAGTAGTGAATAGAGCGGCTATATGGACTACTTATAGACCAGTAAAAGTGTTCTTTTACCTGTCTGTTGTGTAAGGTCCCTCCTTTTGTCTTGAAGCCTCCTTGGGAGCTGCACTCCGAGGTACTGAAGTGATCCGAGCTAGTGGACGAACGTTTGGAGAGTGTATCACATCCTCCGACGAAAGTGTTGTCGAGGGGCAGCTCCTGAACGACGTGGTGCTTTTTCACCGAAACTGGAGTGTCAGCCTTGACGTGGAAAGCCGACTGAGGCGAAGCCGACTTGTAGTGCCGGGCCAAATCAGGGCTATTGGGCTTGAAGGTCGTGGTTGGTGTTGTGTTCCAGTCAAAACGTCCGATTCCCGGCTCCTCGAGCTCAGCTGGGATGCTGATGGTACCATTAATGGGTTCGTGAGCTGGATCGTCCGGTTTGTTCTCCTCGATGCTAACGAAGTTGAGCAGAGAGCTTTTGGGCGACTTCCTTTTCTTGCGCTTTTTCTTCTTGTTCTGCTTGTTCTCCTGATTGGGGGACATCCACTCGGCACCTTGTTTCTTCCTTTGGGCCGCTTTGAACTGTGAAACGTGGCGGCAACGGACCAGAACGGTGATGAAGATCACCACGATAACCACCATAGTGCCTGTAATGATGGCGATGATGGTTTTCAGATTGTCCACGTTCTGATATGTTTCGCTACTGTCACCGATGTTCCTGTCCAGAGGCGTCTCCATGGTGCGACGGATGAGGTCGTAGATAAAAGACGAATTTCCCACAGTGTCATTGATGTAAAGGAAAACAAGAACCAGCGTGTGAAGGGACTTCGGATAGCCAAGGTCGCTAATGTTGACCACCAGACGATGGAGGCCGATATCCGCAACTGTGGGTTTCTCTTCGAGAGTAATGTTTCCTGTAACAGGATCGATTCTGAAAAGTCCTCTGCCGTTACCACTGATAATGGTGTATTTTAATTCGGCGTTCATCCCTGTATCTCCGTCCACAGCGAAAACCTCAGCAACCACAGATCCCGGAATGGCAGAAAGTGGTACCAGTTTGAAGGAAGTGTTTGACGGAGGGAAAATGACAACGGGTGTGTTGTCATTGACATCGATGACATTGATGGTCACTTTGGCGACCGACGAGCACGGAGGACGACCGCCATCGACGGCTTTTACGTCGAAGGTATAAGAACTTTGCTGCTCTCTGTCGAAGGAAACGTTTGATTTTATAACTCCGGAGAAGGGGTCGAGGATAAAGTTTTCATTGTCGTTCAGGATGGAGAGAGACACCTCTGCGTTCTCACCTGCATCTGCATCCGTGACCGTGATCACTCCTACGGTACTGTACTTGGGCAGGTTTTCCGAAACGAAGAACTGAAAATGATTGTGCGTAAATTTGGGGCTGTTGTCGTTTTCATCCAGAATGGTAACTATAACAGCCGCCTGGCTCTGCAGCGCCCGAGTGCCGTTATCTCTTGCTGTGACGGTGAATAGGAACCTATCTTGATCTTCTCGGTCGAACACCCTTGAGGCCGTCAGCACCCCGGTTTTGCGGTCCAAATCGAAGAAGGAGGCATTAGGTCCAAGCTGGTAGACAATTTCCGCGTTTCTCCCACTGTCTTCATCGGTGGCACTAATGGTTGTGAGGAAAAGGTCACGCTGGTTATTTTCCATGACTGACAGCTCAATAACAGGCTGGCTAAAAATGGGTGGATTGTCGTTCTCATCCTCGAGCTTTACTTTAACCAATGCGGTCTGGTTCAAACTGGGTTTTCCAGAGTCCGAAGCCACAATTTTGAAGATGTACTCCTTGGTCCCCTCGTAATCCAACAGAGCTGAGGTTTCCAGCAAATATTGGTTGTCGTAGACTGCTTTGAGGTGAAAGGGCACATCCTTTTCAATAAAGCAGATCACCTTGCCATTGACATCGGTGTCCTTATCCGAGACGGTGATAAGAGCTATTTTAGTGTTAATGGGGTCTTTTTCAGACAGCATTACGGTTCCATTAGTAGGACTGATAATGTATCTCAGGTCTATATTCGGAGCATTATCGTTCACATCAGTCACATTGATCGTTACGGTTGCTCTTGCTGGACTGGAGCTTCCATCACTAGCTAAAACTGACAGCTTATGAATTGCAGTCTCTTCTCTATCGAGTGACCGCTGTACCGTGATCAGGCCAGTCGTACCGTTTAGAGCAAAGAGTCTCCGTGTAGACGGAGACACCTGGGTACCAAACATGTATTTAATTTCTGCATTGGACCCCACATCTGCATCTGTAGCTTGCAGCTGGACAACAGAAGTGCCGACTGGAGAGCTTTCAGGAATGTGAACTTCGATCTGACTTTCTTTAAAAACCGGACGATTGTCATTGACGTCAGTCACCGTCACCTGAAGAATAGCCGTGCTGGACTTCTGCGGATTCCCACCGTCTTCTACCTTGATTTTCATGACATAGGTGTCTTTTTGCTCTCGGTCCAGATTCTGTTGCACGATCAGCTGTGGCCATTTCTCTCCTTCCTGCGTCTCAACGATATCCAAGCCGAAAGTGCTCTGTCCGTTCACGAGTTCGTATTTGTGGACGCTGTTGGGTCCCGTGTCAGGATCGGTGGCGGAGGGAATAGCGAAGCGGCTGTTGATCAGAGTGTTTTCAGGAATGGAAATGTTGATCACTGGCGAAGGGAACATCGGCGCATTGTCGTTGGTGTCCTTCACGACTATCTTAATTTTGATTAATCGGAAGTAGTCGTTCGGCAGGATGACCACTTCGATTTCAAACGAGCACTCGCCGTCCTCGAACGACGGCCCAGGACAGAGTTTCTCGCGGTCGATACGGTTCGAGGTGGTAAAAATCTCTCCCGTGTTGCTCATTACTCTCAGTAATGGGTTGTCCCCGGCTTTCGAGACCAGACGGTAAACCAGATTGTTGCTGGCAGCGTTCATATGGGAGATGTTCAAATCCTTTGGTATATTTCCAATAAGTACGTTCTCTTGCAGCTCCTCGCGGATCGAGTAAATTAGCTCTTGGGCGATGGCTGGATCCAGCCACAGGCAAGCAACAAAGGTTGCCAGAAGGTAAAAATCCTTTAAATCCATGTCAGCACTTCGAATGTCTTTCCTCTGTCTAAATTCAAACAGTTATCCTCGGTGCATTGTGGTCAGACCCGTGCGTTCAGGAAAACCATGTCTTTCTCGATAAGGAGCAGTCGAGCATGATCCTAAAAATAAACAATTACAATACAGGGCTGAGAAATCAACTCGATTCTAGGAAGCCACATCAACTGATCTGCTGTATTTACATTGTACTGCATATAATGCACTGCATGTTTAGAGTAAATAATTGAACACTTCATTGGCAAGGAGACTTTCCAAGAAAAAGGGGGAAAAAAGGGAGCACAGGAAATGACTCTCTCTCTCTTTCTCTCTCTCTTTCTCTGAGAATGAATTCCTCCTAATCAGCAAATTGCATGAATTTCTCTATCAGTAAAGCAACATCCACTCTGTTATCATGGAAGATCTGCTTCACAATCTTGGACACCAATACAATTCATCTCGGCTTCGTCTTTCAAGGACCTCTCGCAGAATTTTGCAGCAAAACGTCTGGAAACATGCGAGGATTATGAGATGCATTGCTTTATTCGCATGCATTATTAAAACAAACAAATGCAACAAAGAAAGGAGAGAGAGGGGAAAACAAACAAACAACAATAACAACAACAAAATGCAAAGCATCAATGTAATGCAAAAACACGCAATGGTGCAAACGCGTGGAGATCAAAAGTCATGCCTTACCCCCGGTCTATTGGTGCGCGCGCGCTTGCTTGCTTGCTTGCTTCCTCGCTCGCTCGCTCGCGCGTGTGTCTCTCTCTGTGTGTGTGTGTGTGTGTGCGTGTGTGTTAGTGACTCTTGAGGTCGTGCATAGGGAGTGAAAAAATCCTCTTGGTTCGCATGAGCTCCGATATCAAAGCCCTCCAGTGCTGGTTAGGAGCAGCAGGTCCGGAAACTGGTTTAAAAAAAAAAAAGAAAAAAAACAATGCACAAAAAAATGAGGGAAAAATTTTAAGAAAAAAATCCGTGCATCATATGATCAAAGCTGAAGCTGGAGAACCGCTGGTTTTTAGAAGCACCTGTTTTGCACAGACGCGCAGACGCATCCTGTATTCTTTTTTTATTTATCCCAGAGTCAAGTTCAACGATGCATACAGTGCATTAGCTCCGAGATTTTTTTAATGGTCTTTATTTAAGATGAGAATCATTTCTAATATTGAGAAGAAAACCATAAAAAAAGAAAAAGCAAGCTAATCCAGCATTGGCGTCCACCGGCAGCGCGCGCGCTTGTGCGCATCGGTGAGTGCGGTGAGACGCGGTTCCTCTGCGCCTCCTCTCCTGCACAGGACTGGCATTTCTGCCTCTAAACTTGGAGTTATGCTCGATCCGACGCGTGCTTTCAGACCCAAGCCACGCCTCGTGCGAGCGCATTGGCGCACGGACGCACGCGCAGCGCCACTCCGCGCGAGGATTGGCTCGAATCCGTGTCAGGAAACGGAGCCCGAGTCGGAGACGGTGATGCTGCAAAGGACGCGGCGCTGGAACTCGTAGAGCGCGCGCTTCATTCATTAGACCTTCATTACACCCCTTTTGTGCACCAAATACACACATTTGTGCATAAATGCGAAATAAAATATGTGTATAAATAAATGATATGCATATAATATAAAAAGACACATTTTTGGATCCGGTGCAATCAATAAACCAACCCTAGGCTCGTGCATCAATATCTCCCAGGATGCATTAAACCCAAAACATAAAAAAAAAATAAAATACGGAGTAGTGTGTGTGTGTGTGTGTGTGTGTGTGTGCGTGTGTGGCGCGCTCTCACTTTTGCTTGTTGCTCTAATCTAGTGCGTGTATGGATGAGGATTCACCGGTCAACAGCGTCCCCTACAGGAGAACATATCCTGCCTTTTACGCCTCAGTACTCCCTCGGTAGCACATACACATGCACGTGGTGGAGTTGATACCAAAGCGCATGCTTTATCTTTACTAAATGTGTGAGCAGGATCAGCTGATATGCAGCACTTGAATGTGCAAAAAAAAAAGTCTAAATGTCTGTGATTTTTTTTCCTGTTTTTTTTTTTTTTTTTTTTCTGCCTTTGTGTGTCGGTGTTCATGCATGTGGCGAGGTTTCAACCAAGATTTATCTTGGACCAAATGTGTCAGCAGAATCAGCTGAGATGCAACAATTCGTTGTCCAGAGTAAAGTCCTGGACTATTTTCTTGCACACATATGAAATGGAGTCTTTTGCCTTCTCCTGGAATCTGAATTTCAACTTTAGAAACCAGATGCCTTGTTGTAGAATTCGGAGAGTAGAAATGAGAAGATATTTCCATAAAATCTTCCATAATACGGCGCTGCTGAAGCGCTGGAGGGTTAAGGGCCTTGCTCAAGGGCCCAAGCCGATACTCTGGCTTGAACTCCTGACCTTGAAAAACAGTTTTATGATTGAACCCTGTGGATCTCTACTTATAATTTGCCCTTTATTGTGCCTTATGTCATATTTAGTGGACATTGCAATCAATAGAACACCTTCGGCAACATACAGATCACATGGTGTTATTTACTAGACACCATTAGGACCATTCCAATATGTTGTATGGTTTCTTTGGTTAATGATGCACACGGAAATACGGCATTATGGAAACCATTCGTTAATGCTTGTAATGATGAACTGCTCCTGGTATAGAATTGTATTGGACACTATAGAAATGTATGTAGTTTCTATTGTTTCTATTTCCTGCTTCTTGCACGTGGCGATACCAAGATTTATCTATGATTAAATGTGTGACCAGAATCAGCTGAGACGCAACAGTTGAATTTGCAAAGCAAATTTTCGACAATTTGGATTTCATCGTTATAAACCTGATGCCTTGATTGGAATGTGTGTAGTGGAATTCAGCATTGTGTTGAATAAAGAGTTGGACAAGTGTATGGGAAATGGTTTGAGTTATTACTTCTTTTAGGAGAAGCTACAGGGCAGTAGTTGCCCTGCTGGAAATAATCTCAAAATGGTTTCAAAGGTTATCTTATGCATGTAAGGCTGATAAGATATGTTTCTGGGTGCACAAACAAACTGCAGCCCAGCATTTAGCACGGTCTGGTTTAGGGATTAAAGTTATTTGGATGGAAAGTGTTGTGATGTAACCCTGTGGATCTCCACCAGTATTTATTTTCCCTATTTTGGGGCTTTTGTTAAACAGTATCTGGACACTAGGGTCGAACATATTTGGCAACTCAAATTTCTGGTGGTGGTATCTACTGAAGACCAATAGGGGGACATTCCATTGTGTTTTCTTGGGTTGGATGAAAGATTGGATTGGAGATTGGAGGACACTCTGAGCAGCTGGGGACGGTTTGGGTGGTTCCATAAAATTCTGGAGTAAGAACAGGAGCTTTGAGGATGGATTTGGACTTTTAGTTGATGTCAACAGTCTGCTACACTGACTCAGGACTACAGTTTGCTTCTGATCATCATCACTGCACCCCAACATCGTATATCTGCAATAAATGGACATTCGTTGCAACCCAGATGAGGATGGGTTTCCTCTTGAGTGTGGTTCCTCTCAAGGTTTCTTGCTTATGCCATCTCGGGGAGTTTTTCCTTCACCACAGTCGCCACCTGCTCACTCATCAGGGACAAACTTACTCATAAAGAACATATTCATTCTTTATCATCACATTATCTGTGTAAAGCTGCTTTGAGACAATGTGCGTTGTTAAAAGCGCAATACAAATAAAAATAAGTTCATTGAATATAATGATGTAGACAAAGTTACAGTGTAAAGGTAACCATTTGATAATGGTTTTAATGGTTAACTGCTCCTTTGTTATAATGGTATTTGTAGTGGAAACTATTGGAATTTCTGTGATTGTATCTTTTTTCAAGCATGGTGATTATTCGATTAGATATTCTACATATTGTGAGAACATTGTGCTGTTGGCATTTTTATAAATGCTAATGAAATTACAAATATTTCTTACTGTATATTCAACCAGTGAGAGTTTGCTAGCATTTTAATACTCCAAAATATATTTGACTCACATTTCAGTTTTGCATCTAATCCAGTCTTGGTTTAGAAAATACTTGTACGCCAATTTCTCGTTCATTATCATACGCGATGTAGTTAATGCCGCATGTGCTTTCGGATAATCCACCTGACTGCGGTGTGGAACATTAGGATGAAAGCTACCACTGTTTTCCTATATATTATTTTATATATTCTACAAGTACTAGATTTGTATAAAGTGCTGTGCTTTCATTGCCTTGATAAAAGGCATTTTGCAAAATAGTTAGCATTAGCCTAAACTTTCTTTCGGCTTCTTCCATTAGGGGTCGCCACATCGGATCATCCATATTAATGATCCGCATGTTCGATTTGGCACGGTTTTACGCTAGATGCCCTCCCTAACGCAACCCTCCCTATTTATCCGGGCTTGGGACCGGCATTAAGGCTTGTGCAACCCTAATGGCTGGAGTTGGTTCCCTGACCGGGGATCGAACCCGTGCCGCGGCAGTGAGAGCGCCGCAGCCTAACCACTTGACCACCAGGGAACCTGGCATTATTTAACAAAGTTTGTTTTCTTTACTAATGGCCTTTAAGACTAGCATAGATTCCAGATTCTGACATAAATTATCTGAATAAATTACATAAATATACTGAAAAAAAAAACACATCAGAAGCTGCACTTTTGCTTCACTCCCTCACTGAACTTTGTGTGTG
The DNA here is from genome assembly GCA_024362625.1 of Silurus asotus. Taxonomy (NCBI): domain Eukaryota; kingdom Metazoa; phylum Chordata; class Actinopteri; order Siluriformes; family Siluridae; genus Silurus; species Silurus asotus. The sequence continues at coordinate 1,144,103 of MU558303.1, read as the reverse complement.
TTTTTTTCTGGGTTGTTGCAGGTTTTTTTTTTTCAAAGTACAGGTATCAGTCTGATAAAATATGTTCCTGTGTGTGCAAACAAACTACAGGGCATCAGTTAGCAAAGTCTGGTTTAGTGATTGAAGTGCTTGAATTATAATCATTTCTCCTGATCTGATTCTAATGGCTCGATAACGCTGTCTGATAAGAAAGAACATCTGCCACTTTCGGATGTGGGACTGAAATGTCTTTGATAACAATTTTTTTTTTAAGTCAAACCACAGTGTTATGTCACAGTTTCCTCCTTAACATTTACTGTGTTGCCTAAAACTCTTGTGCAGTCACTAGCAGGGAAATAAAAAGTCAGCCTTTTGACATGTTCACTATATAATGTGTATGTGAAGTACTTTATTTCTTTTAAACTATAGCAATTTGTCTTAATCTATTCATGACTTTTGCATTTTTAGTTATGGTTAATGGCATATAATTGATCACTTCTATTCCATCCATTAGGGAGGCACAAGCCAGTGCACTCTTAGTGCCGGTCCCAAGCCCGGATAAATGGGTAGGGTTGCGTTAGGAAGGGCATCCAGCGTAAAAAAATGTGCCAAATCAAACATGCGGATCACAAAAGAGAATTTTATACTGGATCGGTCGAGGCCCGGGTTAACAAGGACCGCCACAGGTAGCGTTACCCAACAGGGTACTGGTGGAAATTGGGCTACTGTTGGCCGACGGAGGAGAAGGAGAGGAGAAAGATGTCTACAGAGACAGCAGAATGGGTAGGGTTGCGTTAGGAAGGGCATCCAGCGTAAAACATGTGCCAAATCAAACATGCGGATCACAAAAGAGAATTTTATACTGGATCGGTCGAGGCCCGGGTTAACAAGGACCGCCACAGGTATCGTTACCCAACAGGGTACTGGTAAAAATTGGGCTACTGTTGGCCGAAGGAGGAGAAGGAGAGGAGAAAGACATCTACAGAGACAGCAGGGAATAGAGAAGTGTAGGAGAGTGGAGGTTCGGGTTGGTACACTAAATGTTGGTACTATGACTGGTAAAGGGAGAGAGGTAGCTGATATGATGGAGAGGAGAAAGGTAGATATGTTATGTGTTCAGGAGACCAAGTGGAAAGGGAGTAAGGCCAGGAACATTGGAGATGGATTTAAACTGTTCTATCATGGTGTAGATGGAAAGAGAAATGGTGTAGGGGTGATTCTGAAGGAAGAGTACAGTAAGAGTTTATTGGAGGTGAAGTGAGATTCTGACAGGGTGATAAATGTGAAGCTAGAAGTTGAAGGGGTGATGATAAATGTCATCAGTGCTTATGCTCCACAAGTGGGTTGTGAGATGGAGGAGATGGAAAAATTCTGGAGTGAGTTGAATGAAGTGAGATGAACCTAAGAATGAAAAATTAGTGAATGGGGCGGATTTCAGTAGCCATGTAGGTGAAGGGAACAGAGGTGATAAGGAGGTGATGCGTAGGTATGGCTTTAAGTAGAGGAATGTAGAAGGGCAGATGGTGGTGGATGGAAATGGCAGTGGTGAATACGTATTTTAAGAAGGAGGAGGAGCATAGGGTGACGTATAAGAGTGGAGGAAGGTGGTCGCAGGGGGACTATGTTCTATGTAGGAGATGAAACCTGAAGGAGATTGAAGACTGTAAGGTGTTGGCGGGGGACAGTGTAGCTAGACAGCATTAGATGGTGGGGTGTAGGATGGTTTTGGAGATTAAGAATAAGAGTAAGAAAATAAAGACTGAAAGAAGAATAAAATGGTGGAAACTGAAGGAGAAAGAGTGTAGTGTGAGGTTCAGGGAAATGTGTTGACTAGTGAGGAGAGTGTGTTGAGAAGATGGAGGGAGTGGATAGGATTAGTAAGGAGGATGTGAGAGCAGCAATTAAGAGGATAAAGTGTGGATAGTCAGTTTGACCAGATGACATACCGGTAGAAGCATGGAGATGTTTAGGAGAGATGGCAGTGGAGTTTTTCAACCAGGTTGTGTAACAGGATTTCGGAATTTGAAAAGATGCCTGAGGAATGGAGAAAGAGTTTGCTGGTACCGGTTTTTAAGAATAAGGGAGATGTGCAGACCTGCAGTAACTACAGGGGAATTAAGTTGATCAGTCACACCATGAAGTTATGGGAAAGAGTAGTGGAAGCCAGGCTGAGAGAAGAGGATTTAGAGAAAGCATACAAAAGGGTGGAGAGATGAGTCGTGGCACTATATGAGAAAGTCAGGTGTGTCAGAGAAGAATGTGCCTGAACCTGACCATTAGCATGAGCATGAGCCTGAGCTTAAACATGAGCATGAACCTTAACATGAGCCTGAGAATGAGCCAACAAACAGCCGTGAACAACAAGAAGCTTTGTAACAAAGAACTTAAAACAAGGAGTGCTGTAAAAGGAGGAGCACATAAACATGTGCTAAGGGTGAGAGGGAACAGGTCTGAGTGATTGATAACATGTGACCGTCATGTGAAGGTGATAGGTGCAGTATCGGTGTGTGTATGCGGTGTGTGAAGTCTCTAACTCATTTACTCATTCACTGCATCCTATAGTTGAGTTCACTCCAGAGGTCAACGGCATAAAATCTACTCGCTGTTGCTAATTTGTACGTTTTGGTTTTGGCATAACTTCGTTTCCAGGGGAGATTTTCTTTTTGCATTGTCATGTTGCAGTATGAGAAGAGGTCCGTCGGCGAGAGTGCGTCTCGCCTACAAACGAGTCAACAAATGTAGGGCATGAAGCTGTACTTTCTGAATTTGAACAAGACCACAAAAAGGCCTATGTCCCAAATAACGCACTATATAGGAGATAGTGAGCGATTTCAGGCTCAGCAACAGACACTAATGAATCTTCTTCTTATATATACTGTATAAAAAATCTATTCGAATGAGCAAATGACTTAGGTCTAACACCTAATTAGGATGTCTCTCAGAATAAACTTCATAACTCTCTGCTCTCCCCTTCAGCCACTTCTCGCAACCTTGGGGTAACTATGGACTATAATCAACTGTCCTTCTCCTCACATGTTTCTAATGTGGCTCATTCCTGCCAGTTTCTTCTCAACAACCTGAAGGATTCGCCTATTTCTGTCCACACAGACTGCTCAGGTGCTTGTTCGGGCTCTTGGACTACTGCTACTCTCTGCTGGCAGGTCTACCTCTGAACACTATTCATCCACTGAATGATGATCCAAAACGTGGCTGTGTGACTTGTGTTCAACCTGCCCAAGTTCTCGCACACCACCCAATGACTTCCAGTAGCTACACACATCAGACTCAAAATACTGATGCTTGCCTACAAAGCCAACAGTGGACCAGCACCTTCTTACCTCAGAGACCTCATCACTCCTCACACTGCACCACGCTGTCTGAGATCCTCCAGCACTGCTCGACTGCTACCACCTTCCCTCAGAGTAAGAGGTAAGTATACTTCAAGGCTCTTCTCTGTTCTGGCACTGAGGGGGGTGCAGTGACCTTCCCCTAGATGTCTAAACAAAGGAGTCCCTGGCTATCTTCAAGTGATGGGTGAAGACCTGAAGCACTCAAATGAACACTTTCCAGGTTTGCTTTGTTTAAAAAAAGAAATCAAAATTCCTCTCAGCAGAGTTGTAGTCTGATGTAGATTAAGTTTGTAATGTAGCGTTCCAGGCACTTTTGTACGTCGCTCCAGACAAGGACGTCTGCTAAATGCCGCAAATGTAAATGAAAATATGTCACAGGCAACCAATGCATTTTCTTCATTATCAGAAAACTAGGATCTGACTTTTTTTTTTTAGTTTGTGTTAAAGATCATACACAGCCATATACAGTAAGTGAGATCATAAAATAACACAAATATGCCACTTTCATTAATCTCTCGACCTGGAATGATTACTATACCACTCACTGTCTAATGTGTTACTATGGAAACACTAATGTATTTGAACCTGTGCATTAATAATATACTGAAAACCTTGCATGGCTGCTGTTATAGAACCTGAATTAAATCTTCTAACCAATCAAACCTCTACAGTGCAATGCTATAAGCATGAACAAGAGCTAAAATGTGTCTATATTTAAGATATAATTGGTTTGTGGGCACCTGACTGTAAGATTTGTATGCACTTTTTTGGACATCCCATTCCCCATTTGCTGTTTTGGGTTATTATAGAGTGTGCTTGTGGAGATTTGTGCTAAACGGTTGAACGGTTGACAATTAAGGATGTTTCCACACAAACAGACTAAAGGTCCTTAAATAGCAACTCAAGAAATCTGAGGTTGTTTTTGGACTGTAATTACTGTAAACAGTCTGCTACAATGGCTCATGACTGCAGTTGAGAATTCAAATTGAAATATTTAGTGCCACCCAGATGAGGATGGGTTCATTTTTGAGCCTCTTAAGGTTTCTTCCTCATGCCTTTTAAAGGAACTTTTCCTTGCGATAGTCACCACTGGCTTGGTCATTAGGGATAGACTTCCTCTTTCAGCTGCTCCCGTAGGGGTCGCTACAACGGCTCATCCATCTCCATACTACTAGGTCCTCTACATCCGTCTCTTTTAAACCAACTACCTGCATGTCTTCCCTCACCACATCCATAAACCTCCTCCTTGGCCTCCCTCATTTCCTCCTTCATGGTGGCTCCATGCTTAACATTCTCCTACCGATATACCCCATGTCCCTCCTCTGCACAATCACTAGCTTCTTTTAGTTCTGCACAACATCATATAGACAACCTGAATAAAAAAAATTAGATTTACGAAGTAAATAGGGAACTGAGCAGTTAGGCTTGTAACATCAGCGTCGAGTAATTGTGTCACCTAAATTCCGTTTACATCGATCAGCCCTGCAGTGGAGATGTGAAGATCAATTGGGGCATTTTGGAACAAATCTAAAAGATACACATGGGCAGCAAACACACTCATATGAATTCCTTTTCTTTTTTAAAAAATTTTTCTTTGTGTTTATTCCGGCAGTGAGCGAGTTAAGCTCATTTTGGGTAGAGCTGAGCGGGTCACTGATGTTTAATAATGTAGGAGTGTAATATATAAGGGAGGAACCTTAGTGCCGATCCAACAGCTCATTATGTGCCTAAAAAGCCCAGGGGCTGGTTCTGCTCAATCACCATAGAGATGACCTATGAACTCAAGCTTGGTGCTGGGATGTAGTAACAAAAAATTTTCCCAGCTGACCCTATGAAACTTTCTTTAATATAGCTCGGCTGTCTTGTCACACACAACACACACGCATACGCACACTTATATGGGGGTTTATGGTGCATTGAATTGCATCCAAACGTCTGAGTGCACTGCCAACAAGGTTTTTATTATTTAAATTCACACCACAAACACTTTTCTCTAATGCCAGCCTCAAAACTAATTTGTTTTCAATGATCATTACAACCATGTTTGGAAGAGCTCAAGAAGAACCCTCGTCCAATATAGCTGTAATGAGAGGTGGGAAGTAATAAATTACAAATACTTCGTTATTGTACTTAAGTAGATTTTTCTTGTATCAGTTCTTGACTTTACTGTTTATTTTTCTAAAAAAAAAAATGTTGCCTTCATTAATTTTTTTACACAAAGATCTGTACTTTCTACTTCTTAAATTTTCACACCAGACTCATTACTTCAGTTTTAGTCTACCATAATTAGACGGTTAAGCGCACCCAATTATAAGCCGCACCCACTGAATTTGACAGAGATTTTTATTTTGAACATAAATAAGACACAGGTGTCTACACTGAAACTAATGAACTTTACACATGCTTTAACAAAAGACAGTGTCTGTAACACGGCTTGTATCTAAACAGTAGCCTACCAAGAAAGTCATTGTTCACTGTCTTCCTCCTTCCTTTCACAACTATTTCTCTCGAGAGTTTATCTTTTGGCATCGTCGTGTGTTTGAAAATCACCATCGGTGAAGCTTTTCTCCTGATAACGTGCAGCTCAGAACACAGGTGAAGTGTTTTTTTCATGCCCGGTTGTTTTCAGCGTGACGAATGATTCGCATTTTCTGTTAACAGTCCGAGTGAGCGGCAGGTCAAACGTCAGAGGAACATCATCCATATTTATGATGTGGTGCGGCCCGATTTAGTGGGAGCGCATCTGATTTAATATAAAGAGTTTTATTGGTTCACCTAAACCCATTCTGCAATTTCATTGGTCTAATCGACCTGTTTCTTGTCAGTGCGTGGCTTTTTGAATCTACCCCTGGTGTATCATTTCCTGTCTCTCATGCACCACAGATGTAGGCTAGCCTGCGAAGCTAACAACCAGCATAGCAGAGGGCAACAAGAAGTATGGGGCTAACATAGACGAGACAGTGTAAGTCAACGATCGAAACATTCCTGATCACCTGATCATCATCAGCTTTTCTCTGCTTGTGTTTTATATGGTGGATGTTCAGTCTGGATACATTTGTAAGGTAACAAAATATTTTTTTTTTGTATTAATATATTCATATGATGTGAGGTCCATTTACCAGCCTGACACTAAAACAGTCTTTTAAAACATTTGTACTTCTACTTAATTGAACGATGTGTGTACTTTTGCCACCTTTGACTGTAAATAAGATTCCCGAACAGTATCTGCGTATCCTAGGAAGAGAGCGCTAATTAGCCCTAGTCTCTGTACACAAGCTAACAAGCTGCATCACGTCTGAGCGCTAATAAATCTACTCTGTGATCCAATCGCTTTCATTTTAGCCAGCCGAATATTTTCTACTGTATCTTATGGTGCTAGGAGATTTCTATGATTAGCCCATCAGCCACTGCACTTGTACTTTTACCGTCACATGATATTCGCACCTGATTCACATTCACTCTTCAATATTTGCAGCTAAACCATGTGTAAAAACACTTTTCCAGGCATATGTGGATCGGTATCTACAAACCGAGATACTAAATTGTAAATTACATTTCAGTAATTTATGGTGCACATGTTTCACTCTGGATGCCCTTCCTAACAGAACCCACTCTATTTATCCGTGCTTGGGTCCGGCACTAAGAGTGCACTGACTTGTGCAACCCTAATGGCTGGGTTCATCCAAAGCTTTAACTACTTTAGCAATTTAAGCTACAGGAGCTCGTCTGTTGGATTGGACAACACGGCCAGCCTTCGCTCCCCACTTGCATCATGACCCTATTGGCGGTTTACCATTGTTTCTTCCTTGAACCACTTTTGATAGATACTTATCACTGCAGACCAGGAACATCCCACAAGAGCTATAGTTTTGGCAACGCCCTGACCCAGTCGTCTAGCCATCAGAATTTGTTAAATTTGCTCAAATTTTTACACTTGCCTATTTTTTCTGCTTCTAACATGTCAACTTTGAGGATAAAACGTTAAATTGCTGCCTAATACATCCCACCCAATAACAGGTGCTAAAATGAAGAGATAAACAGTGTTATTCACTTCACCGCACATGTCATAATGTCATAATGTTATGCCAGACCTCATTGTATAAAAAGCAACAATAAACAAGGGCTTCTAAACTCTTCCTAACTTTAATTACACATCACACCGCATGACATGGAAATCTCCAGAATCCCACCAACACTCTAGTTCCATAATGCGCATGTCTCTTGACCATCTATGGCAACCAATAGGAAAAATGCATTACACACATGTACAATGCAATGAGCGCCACTACATCTAAAATTTGTCGTACATAACAGAGATAAAAGTCTGTTACATGAATATTTATAATACATAAAAAATCTAAACATTTTGTCTGAGAGGAGAAGAGACCACGTTGAAACCACGTTGAAATGGATTTTTTTTTACACAAATCGTATGATCCACAAACTTCCGTACAGCTTTGTAGTTGCTGTTTGTGTTTTTTTATACTCAGGTTATGGTTTCTATTTTCTTGTCAGGTTTTGCTTTGTAGTTGCTGTTTGTGTTTTTTTATACTCAGGTTATGGTTTCTATTTTCTTGTCAGTTTGGGCTTTGGCTTTGTATTTGTTATCCCTCTGCTCGTACAGCATGTCACATGCCTGTCATGCCCGTCTGTTTTGTTAAATCTTTTCACAAAGAGAGGAATTTAGGGTGGTTTTTTTTTTTTTTTTTGGGCTTTGGCTTTGTATTTGTTATCCCTCTGCTCGTACGGCATGTCACATGCCTGTCATGCCCGTCTGTTTTGTCGAATGTGTAGTATATAAAAACTCATACGGGATGTTTCTTAACATCTTAACACTTACAATGTTAAAAGAAAAATATTCCCAAAATTCCAGTGGTTTTAGTGGTGCGACTGTTAATTAACATGTAAATTAAAATTTTTAAATGCAAAATCTAAGGAATTTAGATTTATTTATTAAGACAATGACTAAAATTATCCTGAGCCAGAAAATCACATTTCTTACCTGGTTGATTTGCGAGCAAAGGCTTAGTGTGTTAAGGCTGATGTAGAAGGCCTCTAGTGATCTGCACACCACCCTGACCTCAACCCCACTGAGATGAACTGAGTGATCAATAATGTCTCACTAATGCTTTTACACCTGAATGAATACAAATGAAAACATAATCTTCCAATTTTTTCATCATCAGTCATCAGTGAAGTCATTTGCTGCATGTTGCACTGGTTGTGTTGTACTACCCAGCTAGCATGACTCACCTTTGCTGTGTAATTGACCAAAACTCACACACAAAAAAAGGAAATATAATTTAAATAATCAACCCCAGACACCCACAGTTTAAGAATTAGGTTCAGATTTACAGATGTTCACGCTCACACATTTCCTTATATAAATGCAGGATTAAATAATTTGTTTCTTGTTATTTTTATTATTATTTATTCATTTTGGAACTTCACACTCATTTTTTTTGTCTTTTCAAATTCTCAGCATTTGTGTATATTTATCATTGATTCCTTCCATCCTTTCTTCCTCTTCTTTCCTATTGGTTTCTTCAAAATCTAGTGGGAATCCTTCCTACAAGAGTGGAGCTTATACCATTGTAATGGGATATCTGGAATTGGATGTTCACTAAGCACAAATACTGTATTTCAAGTAGATTAGATTAGATTAGATTCAACTTTATTGTCACAAGTGCAATTCAAGTACAGGAGCAATGATATGGAGTCATAATATTCAGTGTTTACTAGATTCAGGCGAAAAACCAACCAGGAAATAATGATGGCATGTAGAAGAAAACACCTCATGAAGTGTTTCAGGACAAAATCAATCCAAAAACCAAAATATGTATAACAAATAGGAATATACTAAACCAGTGCCCTCTCATATAACACTTACAGATATCACTTAGAGATAAATATCTGCCAATCATTCTCTTTTACTCTTTTACATTGTAGGTCAGTGTGTAAGGCTGTGGGTTACTGATCGGAAAGCCCAAGTTTTACCAAGCTGCCACTTTAGGGCCCTTAAACATGGCCCTTAATCCTCTGTGCTCCAGAGGTGCTGTATCATTGCTGATCCTGCGCTCTGACTTTAGCTTCCTAACATCGCTGGGATATGTGAAGAAATAATTTTACTGTGCTGTAATAAACATGTGACCCCTTTAGCCCCTTACCCCTTTTTACACCTTCAGTGGTGTTCGAACTGAATCAATCCACTGCTGTATACCATCATTATGACTCCATGGCTATAGAAACCATTAATGTTATAGAGAAACACAGAATAACAGAGCGCTGCATCACAGACAAGTAGTTTACAGTATACAGTGAGAATGAATGGCATTACTAAAGCAAGAGATACAATGCACACAATTGAACAAGTCTCCTTTCACTGGTGCCACAGCCGAACCACAGCATTCATTATCTCTTAAAATGACCTGTGGTTTTCTGTGCATTTTTTCTGTGCATTAAGATTTTCCTGGAGATTTAAAATGAAGGCAAATGATGTGTTTTTGTGCAAATTCAACAGAACAGAAAGACGCAAAAGTGTTCGATCGTGTGCAGTTTGCTTCAGACCTGTGATGATTGAATTCTGATTGTGCGCCTGAGAGAAACTATGAAATGAAGAGAATAGACTACTGGATATAATTTAATACAGCATCATGGAAAACTGAGTTAAACAGGACAGTCTGTATGGGTTCAGCAGCAGATCTTAGATATGAATCTAGGTGAGAGGTGAGAGGATCCACTAAAGCAAGCATGGGATTTGGGAATAGAAGTGTTTGTGGGGCATACAGATGTTTCGGCTGTTCATGTGGAACCGTGCACAACAGCAGAAGGTGCAGAAGTAGAGCATCAAGGAGACAGAAGTGTAAGACGAGGCAGAGTGGTGAAGTGCATCAAGATGTATTTGAAATAAAGGAATTGATTTGAACGTTATGGCAGTAACATGATGAGACAGGAGTAAACAAAAGTAGATAAACAACAGACACAAAAATCTCAAATTATACAAACAAATAAATAATTATATATTTTTTAAATTAATGTATTAAAGAAGTGTAAGACGAGGCAGAGTGGTGAAGTGCATCAAGATGTATTTGAAATAAAGGAATTGATTTGAACGTTATGGCAGTAACATGATGAGACAGGAGTAAACAAAAGTAGATAAACAACAGACACAAAAATCTCAAATTATACAAACAAATAAATAATTATATATTTTTTAAATTAATGTATTAAAAGATAGATCAATAAATAAATATATAAATAAACAAAATTAATTCGTTTATTTTGGAATGAAATATAAATATTATTATATTATATACATTATAACTATATACATATATTATTATTTAATTATTATTATTATTAGTAGTAATAGTGCTAGTAGAAGAAGCAGTATATATTATTAAAGTTATTGTTATTATTATGATTA
>MU558303.1:1095769-1130769 GCA_024362625.1 Silurus asotus | reverse complement strand
TTACACATTACATTTACATTTATAGCGTTTGGCAGCCACTCTTATGCCTAGCAACTTAGTTATTATAGCTCAAGGGTCCTGCTGTGTTTGCCAGGAAGTGCTGAGGGTTTTAACTCCTGACCTGCTGATAAAAGGTTCAGTGTTTACAGTCAAGCTACAGTCCACCAAACTTTAGCTGGTTAAGCTACATGATTTTGACTGACTGCATTTACCAGGCCTTCATTCCTTGCTTGATACTAGTGAGGGTGAGCGCAATGTGGTTTTTAAGCCAGCAGAAGTGTGGACAGTTCTTCCATCCATCCGGCTCTTTGCCTCCTGGCCAGTGAATAGGACAATGTATGATTCCAGTAGACTGCATGATGTGAGTTTCAAGACTGCTGAGTCTATGTTTTCACTGCAAAATGGCTAAGCAATGAGTTCTGGATGGCACCATTCAGCCAGACGGGCTTGTCCTGTTTCATGCAGACAGAGATGCCGCTCTGTGCTCGGAGTAATAGCTTGTGTGTTTACACGACAGGAATAGTGCGAGTACTAAGTGCAAGGTTCTAGTTACTTCTGTCTGTAAAAGGGCATCCGGGCCATCACGAACTAGAGGACTGCATCACCCCCGCTTTTGACAGTAATGCTTCACTTCCAGATGCTACTGACGGGTCGTTCATAAATGATTCATTTATTTTGAATGAGTCGTTAATATGACTCAAAAGAATGAGTAGTCTCGAAAAGTGTGTGATTCGTTCATTTTCTACTGGATGTGCACAGCAAACAATTGAGAATTGTGTGGTTTGCCTTTTGACTGTTCTCTCGACTGTCCAAATCGTTCGTTCTTTTATCACATGACGCCCATAGACACTACACGATGCAATAGATTCAAAAGAGATAGATGCAAAAAAGATTCTTAAAGTTACCGAACATCTCTCGGTTTAACGAGAACCAAGGAACATCTGGGAGAGTAACACCGAATAACTGAATTACACTATGAGAGTTACAGTGTAAGGGTTACACTGAATTACACTATGAGAGTTACAGTGTAAGGGTTACACTGAATTACAATGAGTGTTACACTAAATTACACTGTAAGAGTTCAATAGGAGTGTTACACTAAATTAGAGTGTAAGAGTTACCACTGAACGTGTTACACTGAATTAGGGTGTGAGAGTTACACTAAGAGTGTTACACTGTATTGAACTGTGAGAATGACACTATGTGTTACACTGAATTACACTGTAAGAGTTAACTGGGAGTGTTACACTAAATTACAGTGTGAGAGTTCATTGGGAGTGTTGCACTGAATTACAGTGTGAGAGTTACACTGAATTACACCGTCAGAGTTCACTGGGAGTGTTACACTGTGACAGTAACGCCACTGAGAGTGTCACACTGTATGTGTTACTCTGAATTACACTGTAAGAGTTCACTGAGAGTGTTACACTGTATGTGTTACACTGAATTACACAGCAAGAGTTCACTAAGAGTGTTACACTGTATTTGTTACACTAAATTACACTTTGAGTTCACTGAGTGTTTCAGTGAATTATACTGTGAGTTACACTGTGAGAGTATCACTGAAGAACAGTGAGTTACACTGAATTACAGTGAGTGTTACACTAAATTGCACTGTAAGAGTTAGACTATGAGTATTACACTGGGAGTGTTACACTGAATTACTGTGAGTGTTACACAGGGAGCGTTACAATACAGTATACAATGAAAGTTACAGCTGTAAAATAAAACTGTGCTACACTGTCAAATGATGCTAAGTGACTTATGCTCTAATAGATAAACTTTCACAGTGTAACGCTCATGTGGTAACGCTGTAGAATTACACTGAATTTCTCTGTGAGTGTTAAAACTGCGAATGCTGCATTGTATGTATAATGTCGATTAAGACCTTTTTGTTTTTATTCTTGTTTTGTTTTAGTTAAGAGATTTTTTTGTTGCAAGCTTGTTACTAACATTAGCCGGGAATGGATGTCCCAAATGTGGAAGCTTCATTAGGCTGAGTGGTAGAGGTTACACGTGGGTTAATCAACCACCGCTTCACCGGCAACACAACAAATTTGGCTCCTCATGTAGCACTACTAATACTCTATTAGGCGTGCTTGTAGATTGTTTCTTAAAAAGATATGGGTCAAGGACAATCCTTAGGCCTGACAGGTGCTGTGTTAAGAACAATGCTTACTCTATATTACAGCAAACAACAGACACAACATGTTTTGACCCACATATACGATTTTTTTATGGTTAGTCAAAGCACTATTAAATGGATACTGTATATTTATATATTTAGACACCTAATAGAATAATTGTTGTGATAATAGTTGCAGGATGCCGATAATTATTTAATTGACTGACTGCATGTGTTTTATCTTAGTAATTTTATTTCTTTTCTTTTTTCCCTTTTTTCCCTCTCTTAATGTCTGATTGAAGGCTGTAGAATTTCCACATCGGTGCTGCATTGACGAACTCTGTCGGCAGGTACGCTCAACCTGAAGTTCTTCCAAAAAGATCCTTTGCGAGTGAGTTTGTGTGTGTGCGTATGTGTGGAGATGTGGAGCTGGGTGTGTGTGAACATTTATCACTTCGTCCAGCACTGCGCCAGAGCAGATTGTGGCTAAAGATAGCAGGACTGGCCAGGGCTCTGGAGATCTCCTGCTCTATCTCATTCCCTCTCTATCACACACACACACACACACACACACACACACGAGATCTCCTGCTCTATCTCATTCCCTCTCTATCACACACACACACACACACACACACACACACACACACACACACACACACACACACACATGTTGAGCTGAGACAGGTTTTGCTAGGTTGGTGGTGAAAGTGGAGGTGGACAGTCAGCTTGAGATTTTGACCTGCCTGTTGTGATTATGACCATCAGGCTGGCTAGTCCCAACTGTGTGTGTGTGTGTGTGTGTGTGTGTGTGTGTGTGTGTGTGTGTGTGTGCGTGTGTGTGTGTGTGTTTGTATGTGTGTTCCATTTTCTGAAAGCCACCAGTATTAGCCAAAAACATGATGGATAAAAGCTTCTGAATGGTTGCCTCTGAGCATTGATGTTATTCCCAGGAAAATATTTATCCCCCTTGGTAATTTCAGTGGGTACAAAAGGGATTTAGGACCTGCTTTTTGGAGTTCCCCCATTTCTCCTTCTCACACTCTGACTCGAAACGTGCGCTCTGTCACAAGCCGAGCGGTTTTCATCAGGTTTGTCCTAGTTTATCTGCTGACATAAGGCGGGCAAGTGTGTGTTCATGAACAGTCGAAACACACACAGTTTCCTGCTCGGCAGAATTACATTTTTTAAAACAGGCCAAAAAGCGTGTGTCATTGATTGCATTACTCAGCGCTGGGTGTAAAAAAAATTATGCAGCAAAACGAAGACAGTGAGAAAAATCAGGCTGTGATACGGAGCGATATTTTTTTTTTGTGCATCAGACAATTTATTTTTAACACTCTAAGGGATATAAATCTGAGAAGAATAAGAAGCCGATTTGGATTTGGATTTAGACTGTAATTAATATAAACAGTTTGACTCAACAATGATGGATCTCTCAGGATAGGGGCATCTGCCAAACCCAAACCCGGGGTCACCCAGATGAAAATGGGTTCCCTTTTTAGTCTGGTTCCTTTCAAGGGTTCCTTGAAAGGAGTTTTTCCTCATAACTCTTAACACTGGTTTAGTCATTAGGGATAAACTTATATGGATACATTTCTGGGGACAATTTAATGACTCTAGAATGTGTATTTGTAATCAAGCTGCTTTGGGACAATGTCAGTAGTGGACAGTAACAAATTAAACGTAATTTATTCCTTTTTATTTATTAGGATAAAAAACGTAACTGGTCAATCACGCAGCAATCCACTTAAACGCAATATACAAATAAAATGGAATAGAATTGTAATGATTTCAATAAAAATTTGAGACACTGGATGCATGAACTCCCTAAACGACTCTAAATGTACATAAGATCAATCAGCGATGGATACTGGGAAGTAAAAAACGTTGAGAAATTACAGATACTAGAAACTAACACAGTGGATGAAGGACAAAGGAATGAGTGAATAATGGAAGTAAAACCACTGGAGACCACGAAGCATTAAAATTAGGTTATGGAGGGATAAAGGTATCAGGAACTGTGAAGGAACAAATGAGGCACAGTGGAAACAAGGGAAGGAGGAAACAAGGACAAAAAACTCAGCAACAAGAAAATATGGAACAGTTGTAAAGTACAGTAGAAACACTGGTAACTAGGAAACACATGGAAACAAGAAAAATGGGGAGGGGGGAGTGGGAGAGAATTCAATTAGGGGGCTCGGTCCAAGGGAACAAGGGAACAAGGACATGGAAACTAGGAAACAAGAAGAATATAGAACACCTATAAAATGGACACTAGATGCACTGGAAACTAGGCAACAGAGGAACCAGGAAACTATAAAAAACTGGGGATGAATAGAACACTAAAGGAAAGGGAAAGGAGGAAAGTAGATAAAACTGGAATTATGGAACAAGTAAAATAGGGGTACTGGGAAAATAGACAGGTGCAGAAGGAAAGAAAAAGAAGGCAGAAATTGGAAATAGAATCTAATAAACAAAGGGACAATTGAAGCAAAATAAATCAGGAAAAAAAGAAATGAGAATCAGGAAAACAATGATAATGATTTTTCCCACATGTCGCTAATGTTGCTCGTTCTTGTCGATTTCTTCTCTATAACATCCGAAGGATTCGACCATTTCTGTCCATACAGGCTGCCCAGGTGCTTGTTCAGTCTCTTGTCATTTCAAGACTGGACTACTGCAACTCTCTGCTGGCAGGTCTTCCCCTGAACGCTATTCGTCCACTCCAAATGATCCAAAATGCAGCTGCACGACTTGTGTTCAATCAGCCCAAGTTCTCCCACACCACCCCACTGCTGCGCTCCCTTCACTGGCTTCCAGTAGCTGCACGTATCAGATTCAAAACACTGATGCTTGCCTACAAGGCCAAAAATGGACCAGCACCATCTTACCTCAGTGACCTCATCACATCTCGCACTGCACCACGCTGTCTGAGATCCTCCAGCACTGCTCGACTGGTACCACCTTCTCTCAGATTGAGAGGTAAGTACAATTCAAGGCTCTTCTCTGTTCTGGCACCGAGGTGGTGGAATGAACTTCCCCTAGATGTCCGTACAGCAGAGTCCCTGATTATCTTTAAGCGACGACTGAAGACCTACCTCTTCCTGAAATACTTAAATTAGCACTTTCCAAGTTTGTAGAATTCGAGTTATATTTATATTGAGTTTGTATTCTTTCGTACCAGTGTAAGATTTTTTCACTACTAGAGATTTAAAGCACTTTTGTACGTCGCTCTGGATAAGGGCGTCTGCTAAATGCCGCAAATGTAAATGTAAATGTAAATGATATAAGGAATAGGAAGACTGGAAGATGAAACTATAAAAAAATTTAAAGGAAATAGAAAAAGAAAGTAAAAAGAAAGTGTATTTTAAAAAATATATATTTTTTAATGTACGAAGCCAAAAATAATTGAAAATCTGCTTCTTGTTGTACATTGCTGACATTGTGGCACTGAAGAGGTGTGAGTTTGTGCAATTCTATGCTTCCCCCCCATCCAAGTTGAAGGTCTACCAAACAAGAAAAGACTATGTCAAAACTGCACTCGTCAAAAGGGTGGAAAAATCTAATTCACATGCACAACAATGTACATTTTACATATTAACGGTTAAAAAAAGGTCAAGGAAAAAATTCCAAGTACAATAAACATATAGAGAGATGATTCTTCCTGTTACCACAATGATAGATAGATAGATAGATAGATATATGGATGGATGGATGGATGGATGGATGATAAATCCCTTACCTTGATCTGGAAGATCCAAATCTGCTCCAGCATGAAAATGCTTCTGTCCACAAAGCCAGCTCCATGAAGATATACTTTACATTAGTTGGAGTGGAAGATCTCCTCCTATAGAGCTCTGACTTCAACCCTATTGATTGATTCGGTGATTGCTCACAAAGTGGTTCCATTATTAAGACCTGGTTTGGAATCTGCGTTTTATAAGTCGCAATTTACCGATCCTCAGTGTGCTTATTTGGTAGATCACAATGTGTTAATAGGGAAAAGGTGTCTACATGCTACCGATAGTTGGCTGAAGGTGGTGGGTTCATTTCCCCTACTTATTTGAAAGCTGCGTCTCCAGGTTTCACTTTCCGAGAGCTAATCACCCCCACATTGTTGCTGACACTCTTTCACGTTGCTGAAAATGATTTCGTTTCATATGTAGGTTCACACTTTTGTTTGTGTGTGTGTGTGTGTGTGTGTGTGTGTTACAACCTGCAGTATTTTGCGTATTCTATTTGTACGCAGTGTGTGGTCTATTCCCTGCACTTTAGTTAGCTGAAGCAGCACCCAGTTCCCATAGATGACATCACCAGGAGGTGACCTATAAAGTGGGAATCAGGAGTTTGCTTAGCCGGCGCTCGCTTCGTTCTTTTGTATACTGTTCCGTGTGATTACCTGTGATTGACCTAGGCCCGTTCTGACCCATTTGAAGTTTGCATAGCTTACTGTAAATACTCATTGTATTATACAGATGTAAATATATGTACATGTACAAAAGTAACTCAGTTACTTTGTTGATTATTTGCACCAAAAAGTAATGCATTACTGTTAAAAATAACTTCTTAGTTACTTTTTTAAAGAACGTTCTTTAATGTTCCCATTAATGCCCTTTTATGTGTTATGGTCTACAAACACAAAACTGACTTAAACACAAAGTAATTTTTAAACACTATTTTATCAAAGTCAGACCAGCACACTGAATATATCACATGGATTTCTGAAATAAATAACAAAACATATTCAGAATCAAAAACTAAAGTGGCTTCTGCATCATAAAAGCTGTTGTGTTGAGCTCTTCAAAATGTTGCTTTCACAGCTTAAGTATGAAAACTATCAACAATGTACAACAGAACAGCGGGTTAGCTTCTAGCTTTGTCGATGCACACCATTACCGCTGCACATACTTGAATAAACGAAGACACGCCCACAGTGCGTCTTCTCCGTGTTTACAGTGGTTCATCCACCAATCCTATAATGCGTCTATGCTGTAAAGAGGTTAGGCTGTAGTCTACACTTTAGCCAAAATGAATTTAAAAAAGTAACGGGTAACGCACCATACGGTAACGGTATTTAAAAACTTTATTTAAAAAGTAATGCGTTTGAGTATTAGTTACTGTCAAAAGTAACTGCATTACAGTAACGTGTTACTGCCCAACACTGTACTTGAGTTTGTTAAATTGTTCGCTGGTAGTAGGGGTGAGGCTGCCATTTTGGGTGTGGGTTTCTTCCCTGTTTTTGGTGAGGAAGTGAGGGAAGTGTTTTGTCTTTCTTTTGGGTTTGTTTGTAGGTAATACAGAGTTTGTAAGAAGAGTGTTTTTTGTTTATGATTGTGGCCTTGGTCCACCCTGAAGTCTATCTCTGTGCTATACTATACATCTTACAATATACCTCCCGTTTTTAAGATACCCCAGTGTTTGTGTTCCATTCTTCATCACTAATAATACCAAATACACTCACATCCACCTATTATCCAAAAGCCCGTGCCTCACGCTGTGTGCCACAATCCTAGACTGGGACATAACAACAATTTTGGATGAATTGAAATGCTGACTTTACTAATGCCCTTGTGGCTGAATGAGCACAAATAACAAGCGCACTCCAAAATCTATTGAAACTCTCTATTGAATCTTCTCAAAAGATGGAGGTTATTATGACAGTAAATGGGAGTAAATGTGGAATGTTGTGTGTATAAAGCACATACTAATTCACAACTTTGTGTCCACACATCCAAAAATTATTAAACAGAAAATCTTTTTTTTTTTTTTCGTTGTTTCCTCTTAAAGCCATGTCAATCCTGATATTTAATTTTTTTTTCTTTTTACTATTTGTATTTTTTTAAATCTTATTATCTGACCCATAACCAAAATGCTTTAACAAAATATCCTTGAGATTTTAATGAAATTTTGAAGTAGGTGACAGGTCAGAAAAAAAAAAAACGCAATACAAAGAAAACCCCGTAAAGTGCAGCTGGAAAACCTTATTACTGAACTGAAACGTTCTATATTCTGATGAACAATGCCTCCCAGTCGAGCTTTCAAAATAAATAAATAAATAAAAAAAATCATTCCTCCACATGATTTCTCCATGTGCCTATTACATCTAACACACGTCTTGTTCTAGAACCTTTTTTTTTTTTTTTAACCTGAAGGTGAAAAGCATTTTCAAATTCCTGTAGCCTTCAGAAACGGTAAAAAAAAAAAAGAAAAAAAAACTTCACACATTAAGTTTGATTTTTAGAGATCATTTTTAGGCTTTACATTTGTTCTACATAAAAAATTCATAATGTGATTAGGCCATTAGTGTCAGTGGTGTGAGAGAGACGGCATGGGACGTTGACTTTCTTTCAGCTGTTAGTTGCCATTAGTTACCAAGGAAGGTCTTTTTTTTTTTTTATGAAAAACAGCAGATTGAAATTTCCACTAGGTCATTCGAAGAAGGCCGGTTATATATGGAAAAAAATGAAAGAACACAAATTCAATGGCATGAATACTATACTTTATATACAGATTACTGCATGCAATATTTACATTAATGTATGACCTTTTTTTACCATTTTGCTCAATTGAGAGGAAAATCTGATTTCAGGGGCCACTGGATATACGGAAAAAAAACCCCAAAACATAAAAACAAACAAACTAAGAAACAAAAAGTTTGCTCCTTTTTGACACGTTCTGCACTGTAAGAAAATCTGTAGGCAGGCCAATGCCAGGTCCACAGTTAAAGGTCTCTATTAGTGACCTGAATGTTGCAAGTTCAAATAAAAGCCGTGCCAGAGAGCCATTAATATCTCTTTTCTCTACTTTTCCTACTCTACATTTCCTACAACATCGCCTCTGGTATGGGAGTAGAGTGACAGTGTATACCCAACAGAACACACAATAAATGAGCAATTCAAAACGAGTATCTGATTGAAAATGCTTAATTACTTTTTATATGCTGGATTTAATTACAATACTGACAAACATCTTTCACTTTTTTCCTTTTATTCAGAGTGCCTTTCTTCTTCAGATATATTTAGCGTTCATTTATAGCATGTTTTCACAGTTTATTATGAGATTTCTCCATTTCGATTGCGGATACAGTATGCTGCATAGGGATGGTTCAATGACACATTTCGAGGACTTTTCTTTCTTTCATTTAACCAATCTCTGGCAACAAAGCATTCTTTTAAACACATTCTACTCTTGAAGAAAGGATAGTAACAGGGTCAAGATCGAGTCAGTGTGTACACAAGCTAGCAAATTCAAATAGTTCACTTGAACATATGCTAAGGGTTTGAGGACATTTCTGACATTCCAAATATTTGTAGTTTTGCCAATGAAGTAAATACTTACAATGTATTTAGTTTACAATGCTGTTTAAAATGACATCCTTGATTCACTGATATACATATAATGTTAATATAAGAATAGGATTGATCTTCTTTAGATGATACTCAGAAAATTCAAATGACACATCTTTTGGGTAAAAAATGTGAAACATGGAGTAGTTTACATTTTTGTGAAAGGTTGGGAGATATGAGGTAACCTATAATGCATGTAGGGGAATGATTGTTTATTACTCAAGATATTGGAGCTCTAATTATAAGGTTCATAACTCATCAGTTATCACCAAACTAGCACTGCTGGGCCGTTAAGAAAGGCTTTTAACCTTTATAAGTCACTCTGGAAAGGTGTTAGTGTTATTTGTTAGGCAGAAAGTGAACATTTTGTCCTCAAAGTTGACATGTTAGAAGCAGGAAAAATGGGCAAGCGTAAGGATTTGAGTGAGTTTGACAAATTGCGAAGGCTTGACGACTGGGTCTGAGCATCTCCAAAACTGCAGCTCTTGTGTGCTGTTCCCGGTTTGCAGTACTTAGTATCTATCAAAAGTGTTCCAACGAAGGAACAGTGGTGAACCGACGACAGGGTCATGGGTCATTAATGCACGTGGGGAGCGAAGGCTGAGCCGTGAAGTCCGATCCAACAGACGAGCTCCTGTAGCTCAAATTGCTGAATAAGTTAAAGCTGTTAACACAATAATAGGCAGGTGGTCATAAAGTTTTGCCTGGTCAGTGTATATATTATAATGAATGTGTGTGTGTGTGTGTGTATATATAATGACCAGTGACATAACATTGCAAAAAGACAACAGGAGGTAGAATGTTGTAATTTGTGCAACAGTAAAAGGCAGTAACAGTGAGAGACAATGTAGGAAACAATGTAAGTGTACAGAATGGAGACGTTCATAGTCTGGAGTATGTAAAGAAAACAATGTGCTCTAATGAATATGACAAATATGGGACAAAAAATAGGCTATACATGATGAACAGTTCTATTATCAAATAAAACACGACACCAATCCAAAATCACCTACCAGAAAGCTCTGCTTTTATTATTTATTATGTCAGGACAATTGGTCAAATAATATTTCCTCATTTAATAATGTACATTAATCCAGAGCGATTTACAAAAAATGCTTTGAACTCGCTATCAAAAAATACATTCTGATCCTGGTTCATTAGGACCCAGACTAAGAACATCATCAGTCTGAAAACTAGACTGATATGAGTCTGGTACAGTGTGTTTTGATTGGCTGAGGGAAATAATAACACAGAGTAGTGCATTAACTCACAGTATGGAGTGTTAGTCATTAAGAGACCATAACAATAAAGCGAAATGACTTTCTCATGCCCAGTTCCACTTGCTTAAGTCCCCTTTGGTCATCTTAAGAATTGTTTCATTACTTGAGAGAAGTGCTGATCAAGTAATAATCATGATTATTAGATGAAGGTTAGATCAGGGTTATATGAGCGTTAGATGAGGAGAATCGAGTCAATCACTATAGACTCAAGGAGCATTCCTTAACACGAAGGCATCGCTCTGATCTGATACGGCTTCATTTTCCGAAACGGCAAATGAAGCCCTTAACACACACGCAATAAGAAACTCCTAATATTAAAATTCTACAATTAGATTACACTTTTTATTTTTCTGATGGAGTCTGCCTTGCTTCACTATGCGAGTGGATTAGAGTGAAGGAAAACCGAGTGTGTAAACCTCAGGGGAAATTGCTTCAGCTGCATTGTCCTCACTCCAGTGTTGGTGAGTGTGTTTCAGCTGAAAAGTTTGCACCCCACCAGACAGGAAAGAGAAGGGAAATTTAATTAGCGGCTGTTTGACGTCGTATCGACTGCGAACTCTGCAGAACTAATGTGAAAATGTGTCTTGCAGTGATGTAGAATGAACTGTCGCACGGAAGATGAACGATAACCTGTCAAGAAACACACACACACATTTACGATGGTTATCTTGATTTTTCAAGAATCCTATTGTTATTTTAGCAAATGACCATTGACTTTAAGGATGGATAAAAATGTTGGTATAGCAAATCCCAGACTCTGAGCCTTATGATGTCATGCTTTGGTAATGTGAATCAGGATTTCAAATCTGATCTGCATTGCAGGGCCAACTCAAGAGATACAACGCTCATCTAGATGGAGAACAGTGTACATAGTGTCTATTTGTGCTTTAGTGCAAAAAGCAGATAGCAAAAACAAAAACAGCAAAAAAATGACATCACAGTAAGACTGAGGTCAGACATATCTTAGTATATCCAAGTCTTACTTGTGCCCTACTACCACGAGGGTCAAGGCATAAGCAAGCAGCAGGTGTGGATTTATATTAATGGTCAACACCTGAAACAACATGACTGTGCAGTGAATGGTCAAACTTGAGTAAAAAGGGACCAGACCCAGACACTGCAATTTTTCAAGGGTTCTTTGGATGGCTATGAGATAAAGGTCCAGGTCAAGCCTTCAAGGGTTTTGACCAAAAAGACTGAATAACTCTTTTGATTTCTAAAGTTAACCCAGTAGCCGGGGCACCAGCACTTGACAGGTTGTAGTGTGCGGCCCCGTTTCTCAAATAAGTATCATTTTCCTAGACATATTTCACTATTTGGTTTAACGGAGAGTTGGGTCAGTGGGTTAGAAGTGGTCTATAGTTGTCATTAGGTAAGAAACAAATAGGGAATGGGTAGCTCAGTGGTGTTTGACTTCTGATCAGAAGGGTATAATAATAATTATTCTTTCAGCTTCTCCCGTTAGGGGTCGCCACAGCGGATCCTCCGCACGTTTGATTTGGCACATGTTTTTACGCTGGATGCCCTTACTAACGCAACCCTCCCCAATTTATCCGGGCTTGGGACCGGCACTGAGAGTGGCTGGGGATGGTTTCCTGACCAGGAATCAAACCCGGTTCGCAGCGGTGAGAGCACTGCGTCTTAACCACTAGACCACCAGGGGACTTCTGATCAGAAGGTTGTAAGTTCAAATTCCACCACTACTAATCTGCCACTGCTGGGCTCTTGAGATCTTTATTGGATCGAGATACAAATCCCATTGGCCTCAGTTATGGAGATGTCTTTACTGTGAATGTAATGTAATGAATTGCAAAAACACATGTAGGACATCTTCAAAAGCACCAAAACTAAAAGGGTGTATCTTTGCTGATCCAAATTCTCTTATATCATATCTTTATTGGTCTCTAGATTCAACCTCTACCAGTAGTTTCTTGTATTTTTAGAATCAAAATACTTTATTGATCCCACAGGGAAATTACTGGAATTAAATATTTTCCTACAATGTAAATACAATACAATGTTTAAGTACCAAGTACTCCATGTCCTTCAGAACAGGTTACTGTCTATGCGGAGTTTCGGTACCTGTTCTCCCTGAATGCATATGGGTTTCTGTTTCAGTCTTTTTATACCCTTCCAAAAACCAGCCAGTAGGTGTTCAGTTTTCCATATTAAATTTCTTATAGATGTGAACGTGTAGGCATGGTATGATAGAATGGACTGACCAGGGTTTATTCCTGTGCTCCAGGGATTGGCTTCACATCTACTGTGAACCTGACCACTGGAAACTTCAACACTTGATGTTTACAAATAATTAAATTGCATTATATCTTTAAAAGATACTGTATCGAGTTTAACAAAAAAAAACTTGTTTATGAATAATGGAAATTAAACAAATTCAGGTCTGGCTATGCTACTGAAATTTCTGGTTCATCAATACATGAGCAAGTTTGGGAGGTGGTGGCTTAGTGGTTAAGGTATTGGCCTTTGGATCTGAAGGTTGAGTTTAAATCCCAACCACACCAAACTGCCCTCCTGCGGTCCTGAGCAAGCCTCTGAGCCCTATAGCTGCTTAGTTGTGTGAATATGGTAAATGCAAATCTCTTTGGATAAGTTTTTTCAGCAAGATTATTTGTTTCTCTGTGTCTTGCATGTTTTGTACCTCAAAAGTACAATATGTATACAGTATATTATATATATACCATGGATGCACAGTAAGGTGGCTCCTGAATAGACACATAGTATCTCTGAAGCCCTCTTAGGCTCTCACTAAGCCTTTGTTGACACTGACATCAGACAAAGACTAGGCATAAGATATTCATACACACACACACCAACACCACACACACATCTACACACATACACACAACTGAGCAGAGACAGAACTTTGTGTGATTGATGCTTCTGATTGATTTGGGTCACAGCTCACTGTTAACCCTGTTGTAGTGTTCACTATTCACAATGTTCCAGGCCCTAACATGTATTTTTAAAATGGGCAATTCATCTTCTATTCATCAAACTGACTGCAAATATAAAACAGTCATTTTTTTTTCAGTAAGAGAACATTTGAACTGTAATAAGATCACTGAGTGGTTGGGTTAAAGCTTTTTGAAAGCAGGGAATTCCTAAATAAATACTCCTAACAGACTTATGAATGTTATTCAATAATTCAAATATTATGCTAATTATTTAACTGTGGACACCTGACCATACAAATTGTATGTGCATTTTAAACATCTCATTGTATATTTCTATTGCCTTTTTCACAACAGATATTGTCTCAAAGCAGCTTTACAGAATTTTAAGAGTCAAGGTGAACAATGTGTATTTATCCCTGATGAGCAGCCGTGGTGACTGTGGCAAGAAAAAACTCCCTTAGATGTTATGAAGAATAAACCTTGAGAGGAACCAGACTCAAAAGGGGAACCCATCCTCATCTGGGTGAAATCAAGAGTGTGATTATAAATCTTTAAACAATACAGAACACTGGTGAGAGAGAACTAAGATGAGCACTGGAGTGTAAGATTATCAGTAATGTTCTTTCTACAGTCAATTCCATTTGCTATTATAATATCCTCCACTCTTCTGGGAAGATGTTCCACTAGATTTTGGATTGTGCTTGTAGAGATTTGTGGAGATTAATTCAAACACAAGGGTACTGATATAGGTGAGGTGAGAAGGTCGGGATGCATTCAGAGTTTCACTTTATCCCAAAGGTGTTTAATAGAGTTAAGGTCAGAACTCTACAGCAGGAGATCACCAACCCATGTAAGGCAATTTTAGGAAATCTCAAAAAATCTAAACAAAAAAACAAACAAACAAAAAAACATTTCAATAATTTCTGTTTTTGGTTAAAAATGTTCATCTTTGAGCGAAAAAAGAAGAGAGGCAAGGGTTAAAGTTTCAGTGTTATCGGTTTGCCCTTTTCAGTTGCTCGTCTCGGCTACTTTTTCAAAGGTGACACTCTGTACATAAATAGTCTATTGAGCGGGGTGATTGACACTCTGCTCGATCGATACAGATATCCTTGGCAAAGTAGAGCAACAAGGGCTTAAGGAATCCTTCTACACTCCCCCCCAACAATGTGTGTTTATATAGGACCACCTGTTTATTTAAGAATTTGAAAGGGTGTAACTAAAACCGAACAGCATTTTTGTGAGTAAAATGTGTTTCTCTAAAGAATCCTAACTTTAAAATGCCTTCTTATTTCACATGACCTTCGTCAAAGTGCATGTGCTTCCTCTGGGCAATCTGTGTTAAAACAATAGACACAAGAAAAAAGGTTTTTATAGTTAAACACGGCAATTCAAAACTTAATTATAGACTTGTGATTGCATTGTGGTAACAGAAAATCTGTCGTTTTTTTCCCCTAGACAGATTTTTGTGGGATAAATATATATAATGAGGTTTGCAAACACTCTTGAACTTTATAATTATGCGACTATTGTATAACAAAAAAGATTAGTCAAGGGAATCCCTACCCCCCCAAAACACAATGGTAAAAGTATTATAAATTGACAATTGGTTAGTTGGTTCTGTAATTGTATTATTCATATGTCATAAACATGATAAAAAAAAACCTTTCTAACTATTGGCAGATGGTCTAAACTGAGGTCCAAAAACCTTACATTCCTGCCTAAAAAGGACTATGTCCACTTTTAAACAGATAAATCTGGAAATCCAATCCAATGTCCACGTACCCTGAGGTTTCTTTTTTTTTTATTCGGCGGAAAAAAAAATGTTTAGAAAACGCTCTTCCAAGTGGATAAATCTGAGTGTGAGAAATTTGGAGAAAACAGCAGACATATCGTTTGACCAATTTTATTCATGTGACACAGACATATAACCATTTTAACACAAACAATTTAACATTTTCACACAAACTACTTTATAGTTTTAATTTGCAAGCAACAACTCTGTCTGTGAATTTATAAAATAAACTCCTTGACATCATTGCACTGTTTCAAAGCAATGCAAAGTACAGTAAACAGAAATGACCGAAATGACTTAGGTTAAAACTTTGTACGCATTTATGTGCACTTTGTGATCTATGCCTGAACATGTTTATAGGTTATTGCATTTTTTTAATACACATTCAATGTATTGAGATTTTAACTACACTAGCAGGCTCAAGAACAGTTTCTGTCCATTGCGTTCAGCCTTCTGAGCTCTAAACTCACATACTAAAGTGTATAATAACCATTATGACCTAAGCCCAGACACTGAACTGTATATGTCCACTCTGATCCATGTTTATACGAAAAGAAAAAACTGTACAATATTAATGCTGTTTGCACTCTGTTTGTCCCTTGTCAATTGCACTACTATGTTACTTGCCTTATACCCTATTGCCTCTTTGCACATTACTGTATAAGTACTATGTGATCTCTGTATAGTCACTTGATGATTACTGGATATTTTTACCTCATATCATTGCATGATTTATCTTTGTGTCATTTGCACTAAGCTGGTCTCTACTCAGGATTTAATATTGTATAAAATCTCACATTTTTTTTTGTCACAATACACTTGGAAAATGTAGTCGTTTTTATTTTTACTCACTTTTTTTGCCAGCTATTAAGACAATAATGGCTGTACATTGAGTTATTTTTAGAGGGCAGTAAATCTGTACTGCTGTAACATCTTGGACTACTTAAAAATATATCCAAGTTCCACTTCTATAGTTTTGTCCCTTGAGAAGATACAATAAAAAGAGTTGCTGAAATGTGAGGTGTAATCCCTTGAATTGGCAATTTATATAAATATTGTATAAATGCTTGACAAAGTTTTTTCTGAATATTTGATTGTAACTAAATACTTAGCATGCTAGGTAAAAACAAATGTTGGCTAAATCGTACAGGTTTACCAAACTATTAAAATATTTACGAGTACAGTAGCAGTATGTGGTATGGTCAAGTTTATCAGTGTATGTGGTAATGCGTCTTTAGCCCAATTTTAGGAAATTTGGAAAATTATAAATATAAATAATACAATATTTGACAGGTTGACAGACGAGGTCAGACAGGAGTCTCCCTGGACAATGATATTTGCATATGATGTTGTGATTTGTGGTGAGAGTAGGGAGCAGGTTGAGAGGAGCCTGGAGAGGTGGAGATATGCGCTGGAGAGAAGGGAAATGAAAGTCAGTAGAAGTACAACAGAGTACATGTGCGTAAATGAAAACAAGGGCAGTGGAGTGGTGCGGTTACAGGGAGAAGAGGTGGAGAAGGTGGAGGAGTTCAGGTACCTGGGGTCAACAGTGCAAAGTAATGGAGAGTGTGTTAGAAAAGTAAAGAAAAGAGTGTAGGCAGGGTGGAGTGGGTGGAGAAGAGTATCTGTGAGAGTGAAAGGGAAAGTTTATAGGACTGTGTTGAGACCTGAGATGTTGTATGGATTAGAGACAGTGGCATTGAGTAAAAGACAGGAAGTGGAGCTGGAGGTAGCAGAGCTGAAAATGTTAAGGTTTTCATTGGAAGTGACGAGAATGCTGAGGATGGAGCCACCAGGTAGGAGGAAAAGAGGAAGGCCAAAGAGGAGGTTCATGGATGTGGTGAGGGAAGACATGCAGGTAGTCGGTGTGAAAGAGGCAGATGTAGAGGACAGGGTTGTATGGAGACGGATGATCCGCTGTAGTGACCCCTAATGGGAGCAGCCGAAAGAAGAAGAAGAAGAAGAGAAATTATAAAATTCTTGGTTAGGTAAATTGTTCAGCCCAGTGAAGCATGACATCATAAACTTGCTCAGGTGGAACCAAGCAATTTCCAGATTAAACATAAGGCTAATTGCCCCACCTGAGATTAATTTTACTGGTTGTAAATACTTCAGAATAAATCCAGCAGTTTCTTGAAAATGTCACTGTTAGTAGTGCAATGTACTGCAAAGAATTCACCATGGCAGTAAAAATGCTTTCAAAAGGCCTCTGGGATAAAGTTGTAGAAAGGCATGTTAGATAAAGGCAACAAAAAGATTTTGAAGGCTTCAGCTATCCCTCTGAGTAATGTTCGGAGCATCATTAAGAAGTAAAAAGCGTATGGTACCACCAACACATTGCCTGGATCAGGCTGTCTGTCCAAACTGGATGATTAAGTCAGGAGGACATGGAACAGAGAAGCTAACAACAGGCCAAAGGCAACTTTGAAGGACTTACAAGGCTTACAAAGCTGGCCTGTATGGCCTTGTATGTATGTGTGTGTGTACACACACACTATATATATAATGCTATATATATGCTAAATTATACAGGTTTCCCTAACTAGTGAAATATTGAAAAGTACACTAGTATGTGTTTTGGTCAGGGTTATTAATGTATCAGGTGGAAAAGAAAAAAGAAGGCATAAAACAGGAGAAGGAATCTGTGAATAGGGAATAAATGAGGACATTGTGAATGCGTGTTGCTGACCAAAGCCACCTGCTGCTGTACTGAATAGTATTTTTTTCCTGTTTTCACATACTATTTAGTACACAAGTGTGAGGTTTGGGAGTTAGCTAGAAGCAGTGAGCAAAACTTTAGAGGAAATGGGAAACCTTTTGACATTCTTGGTGACCTGATAATTTTTATAGGTTATTCTGTATTTTTCTTTTTCTTTATGTATTGGTTTGTATGAATTTTAAATGATAACATTGTTACGGGTATATATACGATAAATAGTGTGTTTAATAATGAATATTTCATTGTTTTCTATGAAAATGTATTACTGTGGGTCTCTTATTAAATAAAGAAGTATGAGACGCATCACTGGTTTATAAAAAATACACTTTGACAGCCGCTGATAATTCCAAAATGCACCCTGCCTTACAAATGTAGTTATGCTCAGTGTCATCATTACCAAGGTGTGTATTATAATATTGCTTTTCTGGTATTGGTCTTGGCAGTGGCGGGCCGTGCATTTGGTACCTGGGCCTTCAATGGGGACTTAATCCACCTCTTAATACCACCACTATCATGTTGTGATTATAGAAACCATCAATACTATACAAAAGCGCAATACAGGAAGTGCAGAATTATTAGGCAAATGAGTATTTTGACCACATCATCCTCGTTATGCATGTTGTCTTACTCCAAGCTGTATAGGCTGGAAAGCCTACTACCAATTAAGCATATTAGGTGATGTGCATCTCTGTAATGAGAAGGGGTGTGGTCTAATGACATCAACACCCTATATCAGGTGTGCATAATTATTAGGCAACTTCCTTTCCTTTGGCAAAATGGGTCAAAAGAAGAACTTGACAGGCTCAGAAAAGTCAAAAATAGTGAGATATATTGCAGAGGGATGCAGCAGTCTTAAAATAGCCAAGCTTCTGAAGCGTGATCATCGAACAATCAAGCGTTTCATTCAAAATAGTCAACAGGGTCGCAAGAAGCGTGTGGAAAAACCAAGGTGCAAAATAACTGCCCGTGAACTGAGAAAAGTCAAGCGTGCAGCTGCCAAGATGCCACTTGCCACCAGTTTGGCCATATTTCAGAGCTGCAACATCACTGGAGTGCCCAAAAGCACAAGGTGTGCAATACTCAGAGACATGGCCAAGGTAAGAAAGGCAGAAAGTCGACCACCACTGAACAAGACACACAAGCTGAAACGTCAAGACTGGGCCAAGAAATATCTCAAGACTGATTTTTCTAAGGTTTTATGGACTGATGAAATGAGAGTGAGTCTTGATGGGCCAGATGGATGGGCCCGTGGCTGGATTGGTAAAGGGCAGAGAGCTCCAGTCCGACTCAGATGCCAGCAAGGTGGAGGTGGAGTACTGGTTTGGGCTGGTATCATCAAAGATGAGCTTGTGGGGCCTTTTCGGGTTGAGGATGGAGTCAAGCTGAACTCCCAGTCCTACTGCCAGTTTCTGGAAGACACCTTTTTCAAGCAGTGGTACAGGAAGAAGTCTGCATCCTTCAAGAAAAACATGATTTTCATGCAGGACAATGCTCCATCACACACGTCCAAGTACTCCACAGCGTGGCTGGCAAGAAAGGGTATAAAAGAAGAAAATCTAATGATATGGCCTCCTTGTTCACCTGATCTGAACCCCATTGAGAACCTGTGGTCCATCATCAAATGTGCGATTTACAAGGAGGGAAAACAGTACACCTCTCTGAACAGTGTCTGGGGGGCTGTGGTTGCTGCTGCACGCAATGTTGATGGTGAACAGATCACTACACTGACAGAATCCATGGATGGCAGGCTTTTGAGTGTTGCAAAAAAAGGTGGCTATATTGGTCACTGATTTGTTTTTGTTTGGTTTTTGAATGTCAGAAATGTATATTTGTGAATGTTGAGATGTTATATCTCTGGTAAAAATAAATAATTGAAATGGGTATAAATTTGTTTTTTGTAAAGTTGCCTAATAATTATGCACAGTAATAGTCACCACACACAGATATCCCCCTAAAATAGCTAAAACTAAAAACTACTTCCAAAAATATTCAGCTTTGATATTAATGAGTTTTTTGTGTACATTGAGAACATGGTTGTTGTTCAAATTAAATCCTCAAATAAAATTAATCCTCAAAAATACAACTTGCCTAATAATTCTGCACTCCCTGTATAACAACGTATGGCATGGATGGTGAATACCATTTTACTAAAGCAAGAAACCCAGTAAAGACAACTTAAACCTCTACACTACCACCACAACTGTGCCACCTACATCAGCTGCAGCAGTTTAGAATCAATATTTGTCTAATAACATGACAAAAACATAAAAAAGGTAAATAAAATCCAACTTACTCACCAGAGATGCAGACTCATAATTTGCACCGCTCCTCAGTGGCTGTAAT
The DNA here is from genome assembly GCA_024362625.1 of Silurus asotus. Classification (NCBI taxonomy): domain Eukaryota; kingdom Metazoa; phylum Chordata; class Actinopteri; order Siluriformes; family Siluridae; genus Silurus; species Silurus asotus. Next base: position 1,110,246 of record MU558303.1, on the reverse strand, counting down.
CTAGTTGTTCTTTTTGTATTTACTGGTCTGGAAGTGGCAAACAAACCCTTTCCCAGGCTGAGACAAGCTAGCTAGCTTGGGGGTTGGCCGACCTACCCTCACGATGTCTAGCTTTTCTGGAAAATTGACTTTTAAGTATGTCAGAGACCAAATCAATTTCTCTTCCTCCGTAGGCATAAAAAAGTCTAACTCAGATGTAATAATGTGTGCAGAGCTACACACGTTTTTTGCCAGTCGTACTTGGCTGTAACAGTTTCCCTCTGACCAACCATTCTGAGGAGGGAAAAATGCTGGCTGGCCCTGTGAGGCAAATATAAAATCTGATTGGTTAAAGAAACAGACTCATTGATAATATTCTTCTTTTTCTTCTTCTTCTACTTCTGCTTTCGGCTTCTCCTATTAGTGGTCGCCACAGCAGACCATCTGTCTCCATACCCCCATGTTCTCAACATCTGCCTCTTTCACCCCAACCACCTGCATGTCTTCCCTCACCACATCCATAAAACTCCTATTTGGTATTCCTCTTTTCCTTCTTCCTGGTGGCTCCATCCTCAGCATTAACCTACCAATATACCCCATGTCCCTCCTGTGCACATGTCTAAACCATCTCAATCGCGCCTCCCTCACCTTGTCTCCAAAACGTCCTACATGCGCTTTCCCTTTAATAAACCCGTTTCTAATCCTGTCCATCGTCGTCACTCCCAACGAAAACCTCAACATCTTCAGCTCTGCTACCTCCAGCTCTACCGCCTGTCTTTTACTCAATGTCATACATCATCTCAGGTCTCACCACAGACCTATAAACTTTTCTTTTCCCTCTTGCAGATACCCTACTATCATAAATCACTCCTGCTATCACTCTTCTCCACTCACTCCACCCTGCACTCTATTCTTCACTTATCTAACACACTCTCCATTACGCTGCATTGTTGACCTCAGGTACCTGAACTCTTTCATCTTCTCCACCTCTTCTCCCTGCACCCGCACCGCACCACTCCACTGCCCTCCCTCTCATTCACACACATGTACTCTGTCTTACTCCTACTGACTTTTATTCCCCTTTTCTCCAGCACATACCTCCACCTCTCCAGGCTCTTCTCAACCTGCTCCCTACTCTTACCACAAATAACAAATCATCTGCAAACATTATAGTCCATGGAGACTCCTGTCTGACCTCGTCCGTCAACCTGTTCATCACCACTGCAAACAGGAAAGGGCTTAGAGCTGATCCCTGATACAATCCAACCCTTACCTTAAACCAGTCTGTCGTTCCTACTGCATACTTCAATGCTGTCACACTGTCCTCATACATGTCCTGCACCAACACTCACATACCTCTTTGACACACCTGACTTCCTCATACAATTCCAACTCATCGATAATATTCTCTATGGTAAAAAGCCCAGCAGTACTGACTTTGAAGGCCCTGGGCAGATTAGATTGACATAGCAGCACACAGAGGCTGAAATCTGATTGTACAAAAAATCTAACATACACATACTAGAAGCAGTGCAGCCAAGCGAAACACTATGAAATTGAGAGAATAAACTGTTGGGAATAAATTAATACAATTTCAAGGAACAAATGTTAGAATTTAGGTTGTAAATGTAGGTCAGAGCATCTGATAGTGTTTAGGCCAGCAGAGAAACGGCTTTGAGAAGAGAAGGCTTTGCTGGCCCTGCCGCCCGGCATTATGATTTCAGGATAATGGACAATGGACTATACATTCAGCCACTGCACTTCCATATCTTCGTCACCTAATGGAGGTCATGAAGATGGAGAAAAGCACAGAGCATCCTCAGGGACAAATATCACCCAGCTTATGCTCTGTCCTTTTGGATGAACACAAGCTGCCTCCTCACCCAGACTTTCAAGGATCATCACATACAAGGCACGTTTGCACAACAGCTTCTTTTCATCTACTGCGAGGTTAGTACATAGCACAGGACATTAAGGAGAAAAAGATGGATCCTATTTCACAATCTCCCTCCAAAACAGTATTATTATCGACAACAAGAGCATTAATCTAGTGGAAATACCATCTTACTTCTGTCAATTAACATGTGCAATATCATTTACATATAGGTAACATTGTGCAAAATTACTTACTTACATAATTGGCAATATTACTTATCAAACCAATGTGTAATATTCCTTATACAATGAGCAATATTAGTGATTTACTTTGACCACTATTCAAAATGTATATATACCAACGTATGTATGTATGTATGTATGTATGTATGTATGTATGTATGTGTATATATTATGACTAAAGTTGACTTTACACAAAACTTTCAATGTTCATGTACTTGTGCAAAAGGCAAAAAACTTGAAACTTAAAGCTGTCACAGATCACACACACTTCGCTTGCATTTGTCTTGCATGTTTGTCTATCTTACTTTTGGTACAAGCTTAAATTATGGTCTTTTTTTTTTCGTTATGTAGTGATTTTGAGCTTTGGTTTATGTCGTGCCTTTTAAATAAAAATTCTGCAGTAAAATATGGTTTCCACCCTGCATGAACTTACAATACATTCACATCCATGCCATTTGGCAGACACCCGTATGCAAAGTGACTTACAATTCTACCATTTGTACATCTGAGCAGTTGAGGGTTTAAGGCCTTTTTCATGTGCCCTGCAGCAGCTAAGAAGGATTTGAACTCATACTTTAAGATCAGAAATCCAATGTCTTTACCACTGACCTACCACTTTTCTTCCTTTCTTTCTATGTCTGTGAAAACTCTGCATTTGCATTCTACTCTACTCACCAAATGTTATCACCAGTGCTGGACAGTAACAGATGAAATGTAAATTCTTACTGTATTTAAATAGCTTTGTATCTGCACTTTACTAAAGTATTTTTGATCAGCCAAGCTGTCAGCTGTACTTATTCGCCTTGATCTTTCAGCAGCATTCCATCCAGTCAATCACAAGAATCTCTTGTCTACCCTTAGGAAGATATTCATGGAGCAGCATGGAAATGGTTTGCTTACTACTTGGAAGGTCACTTATACCAGGTAACATTGAGGGGTCCACATCTGCCCCTTCCAAACTCTTCACTGGTGTCCCACAAGGCTCTGTACTTGGTCCTGTTCTTATTCCCCTCCCTCAGATACGACAGCTTCCACTTGGCTCTTGGCATGCTTGAAGAACATATATTCATAGTAGAGTGCTCATCAATTAAAACTCAACCCCAGGTCATCCCAGGTGATTCATCTCCAGGTCAAGATCATAAACCTTCATAACTCTCTGATCTTCACTTCAGCCACTACTCACAACCCAACCTTGGGGTAACTATGGACAATCAACTTTCCTTCTCCTTACATGTTGCTTATGTGACCTGTTCTTGTCATTTTCTTCTATACAACATCCAAAGGATTGGCACCCTGTAAGGGGAATGAAACATTTAATTAACATTAATGGAAGGAGTTTCCAGTGTCAGTGCTTTGTCCCAGTCTGTGATAAAGCTCTCATTTACATTTTCCTGCATAGGCAAGTATTCAGGACAGATTTCAAGCATTGTTATTTTATTAAAGAAGAGTTTAACACTCATAGCTGCTTAACTTATAAACTGATGATGGAATATAACATATAACATTTGTTAAAGTGATGCTCTGGTCATTAATTGATTAAAAAAAGAATTTGATAATAATAAATAAAGTTGATGAATGAGGAAAATCAGAGAGAGAGAAGGTTGGATGATGTAGAGTTGGTGAAGCAGGATGTAGATAGGATTAGTAAGGAGGAAGTGAGAGCAGCGATTAAGAGGATGAAGAGTGGAAAGTCGGTTGGACCAGATGACATACCGGTGGAAGCATGGAGATGTTTAGGAGAGATGGCAGTGGAGTTTTTGACCAGATTGTTTAACAGGATTTTGGAAGGTGAGAAGATGGAGTAAGAAGTGTGCTGGTACCGATCTTTAAGCATAAAGGAGATGTGCAGACCTGCAGTACCTACAGGGGTATTAAGTTGATCAGTCACACCATGAAGTTATGGGAAAGAGTAGTGGAAGCCAGGCTGAGAGAAGAGGTGACCATCTGTGAGCAGCAGTATGCTTTCATGACGAGGAAGAGCACCACAGATGCCTTATTTGCTTTAAGAATGTTGATGGAGAAGTATATAGAAGGACAGAAGGAATTGCATTGTGTATTTGTGGATTTAAAGAAGGCGTACGACAGGGTGCCAAGAGAGGAGTTGTGGTATTGTATGAGGAAGTCAGGTGTGTCGGAGAAGTATGTAAGGGTGGTGCAGGACATGTATGAGGACAGTGTGACGGCAGTGAAGTGTGCAGTAGGTACGACAGACTGGTTTAGAGTGAAGGTTGGACTGCATCAAGGATCGGCCCTGAGCCCTTTCCTGTTTGCAGTGGTGATGGACAGGTTGACGGACGAGGTCAGACAGGAGTCTCCCTGGACTATGATGTTTGCGGATGATATTGTGATTTGTTGTGAGAGTAGGGAGCAGGTTGAGAAGAGCCTGGAGAGGTGGAGATATGCACTGGAGAGAAGGGGAATGAAACTCAGTAAGAGTAAGACAGAGTACATGTGTGTGAATGAGAGGGAGGGCAGTGGAGTGGTGCGGTTGCAGGGAGAAGAGCTTCAGAAGGTGGAGGAATTCAGGTACCTGGGGTCAACAGTGCAAAGTAATGGAGAGTGTGTTAGAGAAGTGAAGAAAAGAGTGCAGGCAGGGTGGAGTGGGTGGAGAAGAGTGACAGGAGTGATTTGTGATAGTAGGGTATCTGCAAAATTGAAAGGAAAAGTTTATAGGACTGTGGTGAGACCTGCGATGTTGTATGGTTTAGAGACAGTGGCATTGAGTAAAAGACAGGAGGTGGAGCTGGAGGTAGCAGAGCTGAAGATGTTGAGGTTTTCGTTGGGAGTGACGAGGATGGATAAGATTAGAAATGAGTTTATTAGAGGGACAGCGCATGTAGGATGTTTTGGTGACAAGGTGAGGGAGGCGAGATTGAGATGGTTCGGACATGTGCAGAGGAGGGACATGAATTATATTGGTAGAAGAATGCTGAGGATAGAGCCACCAGGTAGGAGGAAAAGAGGAAGGCCAAGGAGGAGATTCATGGATGTGGTGAGGGAAGACATGCAGGTATTTGGTGTAAAAGAGGCAGATGTAGAGGACAGGGTGGTATGTAGACGGATGATCCGCTGTGGCGACCCCTAATGGGAGCAGCCGAAAGAAGAAGAAGAAGAGGAAGAAGAAGAAGATATTAATAAATAAAGTATTTTATTTAGGGAATCTTCAGGGTATTAACAAACTCCAGGGGTCTGTACTTCATACATAGATTATTAAATTACTTGTATTTTATTGTTAATGATTTGACATGACTCGAAATTGCTTGGGTTTTGGACGCTCATCCTGGAGCTGCTGTCATAGCAACAGTTTTGTATGCTCAGACCTGCTCAGAAGTGGGCTTATTTCATGTGAACAAGATAAGATCATCTTCTTTTGGCTGCTTCTATAAGGGGTCGCCACAGTGGATCATCAGTCTCCATACTCCTCTCTCCTCTACATCTGCCTTTTCAAATTCATTGCCTGCATGTCTTCCTTCACAACATCTATAAACCTCCTCTTTAGTCTTCCTCTTTTCCTCCTTCCTGGTGGCTCCACCCTCAGCATTCTCCTACTGATATACCCCATGTCCCTCCTCTGCACATGTCCAAACCATCTTAATCTCGCATCCCTTACCTTGTCTCTAAAATGTCCTACATGCTTCCTACATGCGCTGTCCCTCTAATAAACTATAATTTCTAATCCTGTCCATCGCCGTCACTCCCAACGAAAACCTCAGCATCTTCAGCTCTGCTACCTCCAGCACCACCTCCTGTCTTTTACTCAGTGCCACTGTCTCTAAACCATACAACATCTTAGGTCTCACCACAGTCCTATAAACTTTCCCTTTCACTCTCACAGATACTCTTCTATCACAAATCACTCCTGCTATCACTCTTCTCCACCCACTCCACCCTGCCTGCACTCTTTTCCTCACTTCTCTAACACACTCTCCATTACGTTGCACTGTTGACCCCAGGTACCTGATCTCTTCCACCTTCTCCACCTCTTCTCCCTGCAACTGCACCACTCCACTGCCCTCCCTCTCATTCACACACCTGTACTCTGTCTTACTCTTACTGACTTTCATTCCCGTAAACACGACAAGATCAATGCTTTATAAACGGAGGTGATACCAGCAGTCTCTCTCATGTCCTCTCTATTTTTATGAGAACAACCTGTTGCAAAAAGTGCAACTATATTACAATGTTAAACATTATACTCAGCTAGTCTTGGAATTAGGTCAATGAGCAATATATGAACTTGAACAGAATCCACTATATACAATCATTTGCACTGCCACTTTAATGCCATTTAGTGTTCTGCTGCTACACTGAATGCAATGTTGAACATGTTTGCACTGCACTGTCACTTTAAGTCACATTGAGGCTGCTGGTGTTTCAGCAATGATTGTACTGTTTATGCAGAAACACTATAACTGTAGTATACACTATATAGTTAAGGCTCTGCGTTACTGTTCGGGAAGTCAGGGGTTCAAGCCCTGGCATTGACAAGCTGCCACCCTTGTGCACCTGAGAAGAGCTTTCAACCTGCTGTGCTCAACGTGTGATGCATTATGACTGACCCTGCACACTGACCTCAGCTTCCTAACATCACTTGGATATGCGAAGAAAAAAATTGACTGTGCTAAAAAGTACATGTGACAAGTATAAAGCAGCCTAACTGACAGGCTATATATTCTATCTATCTATCTATCTATCTATCTATCTATCTATCTATCTATCTATCTATCTATCTATCTATCTATCTATCTATCTATCTGTCTGTCTGTCTGTCTGTCTGTCTGTCTGTCTGTCTGTCTGTCTGTCTGTCTGTCTGTCTGTCCGTCCGTCGGTCGTTCGGTCTACAGTATCTCTTTGTTTCTTTCTCTCTCTCTTTTCTCTCTGTCTACAGTATCTATCTATCTATCTATCTATCTATCTATCTATCTATCTATCTATCTATCTATCTATCTATCTATCTGTCTGTCTTTCTTTCTTTCTTTCTTTCTTTCTTTCTTTCTTTCTATTTATTGATCTGTCTGCCTGTTTGTCCATTAATGGGCAATAGACTGGATACTTTTTCCACAAGAGTAAATTTTTTATTTACTTAAATTAATTATTTGATTCATTTAATGGCCCATCATATTAAAGGTCGACTCATCAAATACAGTATAAATATATCGTAATAATAGTACAATTATATTTTGTAGAATGTACTAATATCAAATAACTTTGGCATTTACGGCATTAAGCAGATGCCCAGAGCGACGTAAAGTGCTTAGAAGTCTCGATCAATCAACACTGGTTTACTAGGTTGCAGAATTTAAGACTGAATCAACCATCAGCCTAAAATTCTGTTGGCAGAAATTATAGCACAGCTTTTTTTTTTTTTAAATACATAAAACAAACAGAAAAATATATGTGTTACTTTGATTTCACTGACTTGACATTAGGAAAATAAGATGTAAAAAAATATTCAATTGAATAAAAGAGATAACATGAGGAACATTCATACAGTTAATTTGTCACTAACTTTTTGCCAGTTCTCTCTCTTTGCTTTTGCAGTGATTCCTGGCATTTTGCACTTTTCTCAGCTGCTTCGGAGCATTTCTCAAATCATCCCTAATATTTGCAAAAGCATTAAGTGTATTTCTCAAAAAAAAAAAATAAAAAAATATTTAAACAGTGCAACACATTGGATTTCCCGCAAAAGCCTGTACTTTTCCTGAAAGTAAGTATTTGTGTCAATAAACATGTTTTTTCCATCAGAATGAAAAGTTATTTTGTCATTGTTCACAAACAAAATCATCAAAATGTCTGGGCATGTTGTCAGTACGATGGTGCACAGTTTCAGTGTTTCCTGATCTAAACTCCGGTTTGGCTTATAGCGACTGAATATGTACAAGTCTCGACTTCTTCTGTTTGGCTTTTATGAATTTCAGCAGCACAAATTCATTTATTTGATTGCATATTAGATGTATAGTGATTGCAAAAGACCGGACAGGATTCACACTTTTACTGTACTATACAAATTTTTGTGTGTTTCTTAGTTGTACATCCATTTTTAGAATGTATCATTCTGTTTTTCTCTCTATCTGTGTTCACTCTTCAATTGAAGGTTAACAGGATTCACCTATGACCTGTTTAAGAAAATTAGTTTATCATTGGTTGATCTGATGCCGTTCACTCGCCTTCATTAGTGACATTCAAGATTCATCTGCACAATTCATCAATTCGACACATTTACAAAATAAAGTATAATAGAAATTTTAGATGACAGATGACAACTGGTTTAACTATTTCGCATTCAATGACTTATACATTGAACTGATGCCGAGATGTTTTGGGGGTTAAAACTATATATTATATATAATATATTTTGTTCAACATGAACATAATCAACTGATAATGTAGGAAACAGCAGACACGTGTACACAATCAATTAATTGAATGCACCGAAACATTCGCAATTGATAAAAGCAATTTCTCGTGGCTTTGATCATGTGAGAAACGACATGATGGAGAGGATGAACAAGTAGTTTTGAGAATTTCATTTCTGATATGAGAAATGCGCAGAAGCGACTAAGAAAAACTGTAATTAGGTTGATATATTTTTTATAACCTTTAAGAGCTAACTCTTGTTCTATAGCAGTACAAAAAAAACAGTGTTCTTATTGGCCATTGTACAATTGACCAGCCAATCAAAATCACAGAGCACAGTTTCTAGTCTTGATATATATGCATGTATATAGATAGCTTTTCTAAGGAACATGTAAACGTGTAATTATCTCAAACAACTCACTTGTGCTATACAAATCACATCCACATTTATGTTTGGAAAACTTAACAAACTAAAACATAATTATAAGAATTACAGATCTTCCATGTGTCATTTGATCTTCGATGTAATTTACGAGGTATGAAGAACGGATTAGAGTTTGTCACATCGCCATGCTGTTGCTGTTGATTAATCTTAAACAAAAGCCTCAGGAATATCTTGTATTAATATTATTAATTGGTATCTTCATTTTGCACCTCTTTCTAAAAGTCACTTTTTTATTGATTTAAAGAATTTAAAGAATAGGGTTTAAATTTGGTTTCATTTTTCTCTGGTCCATACTTTAAGCAAAAGGATCTGTGGTTCATTAACTGTAAAATACTTCTGAATGATATTTCTTTCCGCCATTATTTTTGGACTTTTGGGTGGGGCTACACTGCTTATGAGTGATGTTAACCAACCTTATGTATGAAAAGGAATTAGCTATCTGCTTATGCTAGCGCCACATTTAACCCCAACCACAGAAACTAACATGACATTTTTTTCCCACCTTTTTTAATCCCCAATTATTGACCATATTGGAAACTGCTAACAGTTTTTTACATGCAAAATTTTACACAGTATTTCAAATTAGTCGAGTGCCTGCACTGCGTTTGAGATAATTGTCAAATGATTATCAAATGAAGTGGGAAATCTTTAGTGTCAAGAAGATGATTCAGCCTTTCAAACCAGAGCTTTAGTTTCAAAAAAGACACATTTGATGGATGATATTTACTCCATTATTTATTTCATTCCTCATGACATAGTTTGTTGATTTCCAAAGTGGAAAAAAGGCAAATCTCTGCAGCAAACTAGCGAAAAAATCAAATATTTCTGCAAATATTAATGTACAAGTAGTAATAACTATGGTATGTACAAAAGTTTGGACACCCTACTAAGTCAGTACTTAGTAACAACCCCTTTGGCTAATATCACAGCTTGAAAATGCTTTTTGTAGAATCTTTTATTCTTTTCCCCACCACATTTACAGCATGGTTAAGCTCTACCTAGGAGATTGCATATTGTAAGAGCCATTCTGCAAGCTTTCACTTGCATTTTTTGAAGTGGTTCATAATGGATTTTTGTAGGCGATGTATGGTTCGAATCAATGCCCTGCTGTCAGGTTTTTTTTACTCTCGGATTTGTTTTGTGATTGACTGATTTTGGCATGTATGTTAACAGAATTTGCTGCCACTTCCTACAGTACCTGTCCATTAACTACAATACAAGCCAAAAACATAAATAAGAATCACCGCCATGAACAACAGTTGGCAAATTGTGCTTTCTCTTTTCAAATCCTATTCCTAATTATCTACAAACAAGCATTTGGGGGTTGTTTGAAAATCAGTAGAAGTAAGACAAAGTACATGTGTGTGAATGAGAGGGAGGGCAGTGAAGTGGTGCGGTTGCAGGGAGAAGAGGTGGAGAAGGTGGAGGAATTCGGGTACCTGGTGTCAACAGTGCAAAGTAATGGAGAGTGTGTTAGAGAAGTGAAGAAAAGAGTGCAGGCAGGGTGGAGTGGGTGGAGAAGAGTGATAGCAGGAGTGATTTGTGATAGAAGAGTATCTGTGAGAGTAAAAGGGAAAGTTTATAGGACTGTGGTGAGACCTGAGATGTTGTATGACATTGAGTAAAAGACAGGATGTGGAGCTGGAGGTAGCAGAGCTGAAGTTGTTGAGGTTTTCATTGGGTGTGCAGAGGATGGACATGGGGTATATCAGTAAGAGAATGCTCCAGGGAGGAGGAAAAGAAGGAGGTTTATGGATGTGGTGAGGGAAGACATGCAGGTAGTTGGTTTGGTGACCCCAATGAGAGCAGCTGAAAGAAAAAGAAAAAGAAAAAGAAGAAAAAGAAGAAGAATTTGGGGATTGTGGCAAAAGAGTTCCATTTTACTTCCTCAGTTTACAGCACTTTCAAAATGCCTCTGGCTTAGATATTGTCTTGCATATATCAGACTTTGATTTGTGTGAGTCTGATCACTCTACCATTCAGATCATTTTTGCTTAATGTTACCCTATAGAGCAGAAGAATATGCTGTAACTTATGTCTAAGGAATTCACTTCTGCATGTCCTAAGATTTTATTTTGCCTTTCTGGCTAGCATATGGCCACTACTAGTCCCTTGAGCAAGGCCCTTAACCCTTAATTGCTCTGCTGTATAAATAAGATAACTGTAAATCTCTTTGGATAAGGGTATCTGGCAAATACTGCACCATAAATGTAAATGTAAATGTGGCCAGTTCTTTTTTAGAGGATTTGTTCCAGATCTTTACTTCAAGGTTCCTCATAACTGCTATTTTTTTTTTCGCAATGTTTTTGGCAGGCAATCTGCATTATGGTGTTTGGCAAATGTCCTTATCCAGAGTAAATTACAATTATTTTATTTATACTACTGAGCAATTAAGGGTTAAGCAGTGGCATATTGTTAATTGCAGGATTTAAACTCATAACCTTCAGTCAGTAATCCATCATCTGAACTACTAAACTATCACTAATCTGGAAGACATTTTTTCTAAAGCATTTTTTTGTTTGGCAGGCATCAGCTATTAGTGGTTTTGTGTTCGTTTGTTTAATATCCATAGTTAGCTGCTTAGAGGATCCCTTGCATGTTTGAAAAGTCAGGGGATTGAATTGTTATTTCGAAGTGACCATTTTTCTGACCTGCCTAATGATTCCTGATGCCATCACTTTCTCAGAAAAAATTTTCTATTTCTTTTACTTCTACAACTATCGGGTAGTAAGTATACCCAATAAACCGTTTCTCTTCTTTCGAGTCATACATGTACTTCTGCTGCATGATGTGATGTCAGACCTGCCAGCCTCTTTGATTCATTCTAATACCTCTTTTTATTGGAACTTTTGCAATTCTGACTCACTGTCTTCTCTGTGCATGTTGTAAAGATTTGCGCTTCCCAAAAAAAACTGTCTATGCCCATGATTCACTTGCTTCACCAAGCCATTGTAGATTTAGACCTGATGTAGTCATGTAGACAGTCCTGTCAGAGTCCTAATTTCACCGCCATTGTTAAATACATAATAGCATATGCAATGTTTGAATACGAAACATTGTGACAGAAAGGTTAATTAAACCAAAAAGCAGAAAATTGCTGCTTGTATAAGGTTTCAACCTTATACAATATAAGGAGTCAATAGTATAACCACCTCTGGATGCCATTCCAACTGCCAGTGTTTTAGGATACGTCTCTTTCATCTTTGCACATCTGTTTCCTGATCTCTTTGCCCATTCTTCTTGGTCAAATTGCCCAAGCTCTGTCAGATCGTAGGGAGACCGTTAGTGAAAAGCAATTTTCAAGTCTCTCTAAGTCCATCTAAGTCCACATATTCTGAAATAGGTTGAAGATTGATGACTGCGGGCTGGGCTTTCATTAGGCCATTCAAACACATGAATAAATTAAGACATTTGGAAGACCTGCAACATGCTAAACAGGAGCCAGTAAATTTTGCTCCTATTGCTTATGAACTATACTAGCCTTGAAGTACCAGATCAAATGTAATGAAGTAAATGTCAGACACTACATATGTTTTAGTTGATCGAGTACATTTTGGTTGGCAAGGGGCATTGTGTATATTTTATTGTTGCATGTACTCTGGCTTCAAGGGACTGAGGTCGCCCCCGCCAAAACCTGGCATGGGAATCTCAACAATGAATTAACTGTTTAAATGAATATTCGTTTACAGCATTTTTCATATGCCCTTATCCATAGTGACTTACAACTGAGCAGTTGAGAGATAAAGGCCTTGTTTAAGAGTCCACCAGTGGCAGTTTGGTGGTGCTTGGATTTGAATTCTAGTATGCACTTCAGTCCAATGCCCTAAGCACTGACCTAAACATCACATACATTGGTATGAAAACAGCCATTTGTTATTTCATGGTATACTATATTCATGGAGTTGTTTGGAACATTTTTGTTTTCTCTGGCGAAAATACATTTCATCATTAGACTTGGTTTTTACTGTCAGAGACTTGAGTGGTTGCATTCAGGGGATGCAGGAAAAGGACTTCACAAACGTGAATATATGACAAATGTATATATATATTTCAAGCTGTTACCAAAACCCAAACCTGTTCCAGCATGGCACTGCCCTGTGCACAAAGTAAATTCTTTGAGGATCTGGTTTACATGCTTTAGAGAAGAAGTTCTTGAGTGGCCTGCTATACAGCTCTAATCTTATCCCTACCGAACACCGTTGGAATAAATTAGAACGCTGACTGCAGCTCAGTTCTTCTCACCTACATCAGTACCTGCCTTTCATAACACCCTTGTGGCTGATGAACACAAATATCCATAAGCACAATTCAAAATCCAGTTGAACAGTTCCCCAAGAGTGGAAGGATTTATAAGAGCAATATGGGACTAAATGTAGAATGCAATGATAAAAAATCACATACTATACTCATGAACAGGTGACCCACTGTACAGTGGCGATCAAAATTAGAGAACAATTCATAAACAATTGAACAATTCTGAAATAATGTCATCTTTACTGCTCAAAAGTTGAAGGAGTTTTTGTCCTGTCTATACCATGCTACCAGAACACCTTTTCCATAAAATAACTAAGGCATTGAAAAAAAAGTTATTGGTGTTAATCTGGTACCTGGTGCTAATTTCCTTGAATATCTGTCAACCCTATTTATCTGGCAGCCTAACTTCCAATTTCGCTGACTCTGCAAAATGGTGGGCTGTTCTAAAGTGACTGAAAGCCTCCTACAGGAGGTTGTCCAGTTGAAGGCCAAAGAGATGACCCTATCAGACATAGCAAGACAAGTTGCTCATTCCAAATCTGTAATTTCAAGAATATTGAATCTTTACAACATCACAAACTCATTCAAGTCTGCCAAGAAGGCTGGTCATCCACGGAAGAGAGGACAGGATACTGCGAAGGATCTCAATGGGAAATCGTTTCCACACTGCAGCTGGAATTGCTCACCAGTTCAGCGCTGAACAGGGTAAGGATCTGTCTCGTCATACAGTGTCTCAATGTTTAAGAGCATTTGGACTGAAAGCCACTTTGCAGTGACCAAACATCTCATTAGCAGAAAGTATCAAAAGGCAAGACTAAGCATGTTGTGTGGACAGAGGAGAACTGGTCCAAAGTTCACTTCAGTGATGAAAGCAATTTTAATTTATTTGGGTCCGATAGGAAACATTATGTTCGGCGACAAACTGGAGAAAGACTGAACCCAAAGTGTGTAAAGAAGTCAGTGAAAAGTGGAGAAGAAAGTGTCATGGTTTGGGGCATGTGTTCTGCAGCAGGAGTTGGGCATCTTATATAGCTACATGGCAGAGTGAATGTAAATGTTTATCAAAACCTTCTTCAACAACGTATGGGTTCTTCCCTGCATTCATCACCCAATCAGCCTGCAGTGTTCATGCAGGACAACGCTCCATGTCACACAGCAAAACGGGTAAAGCAGTTCCTTGAAACTGAAAACAGTGAAATAATGACATGGCCTGCCCAGAGTCCTGATCTCAAAATTACCTGATCTTGATTATTTTAAAATTGTTTAATTGTTTATAAATTGTTCTTTATCTTTGATCGCCAGTGTGTGTATATATATATATATA
>MU558303.1:1086567-1095642 GCA_024362625.1 Silurus asotus | reverse complement strand
TTTATTTTTTTTTACATATATAATACAATTTCTCACAGCCTCTCTTATTTCTAAACATACCACATTGCCTGTATCATTTTTCAAAGTGGAAAAGGTCAAAAGCACTCCGCTTGTTTACTCCAGCAACGCCTGAGAAAGACATATGCAACACTCTCTAACAGTAAGAGACGGAGGGAGAGAGAGAGAGAGAGTGAGAAAGACATATGCAACACTCTCTAACAGTAAGAGACGGAGGGAGAGAGAGAGAGAGAGAGAGAGAGAGAGAGAGAGAGAGAGAGAGAGAGAAGTGCAGGAGGAATGCAGAAGAGAAAGGACAGGTAAGACATCCGATAAGGAGAGATAGAAGGACCTGATGCTGAAGTAAGAGGTGGCGAGAGTGTAAAAAAGAAAAGCAGAGTGAGAGAGAAGGAGGGGAGAACCAAAGAGTGAAGGAGAGAGACGAAATCTGATAAGGAGGGATAGAAGGACCCGGTGCTAAATAGAGAATGAAAGACAAGGTCATGGGATAAGAAAAGGAAAGGGGAGAGTGAAGGAAATATAGTATAAAGGGGAGAGAGAAAGAAAGAGAGAGAGAGAGAGAGAGAGAGAGAGAGAGAGAGAGAGAGAAAGTAAATATAGAGTGCAGATGAAAAAGAAAATCTGATAGCGAGGGACATAAGGACATAATGCTAAAAGGGGAAAGAGTGAGATGCATAGTAGCAAGGTCAGGGAGTGAGAGAGAGAGAGAGAGAGAGAGAGAGAGAGAGAGAGAGAGAGAGAGAGAAAACAAGGGTGGGACCTGATGCTGATGTTGGAAAGAAAGACAGAAAAGTGAGAAGAGGATGGAAAGACCTGTGCTAAAGAGGTGCAAGGGAGATAAGAGAGGGTTAGACAGCAATGATGTAAGGCAGTGAAAGAAGGAAATAAAGAAAGACATAAGGAAAGCATGAAGGAGAAAAAAAAAAGAATGTGCAAATCTGAGAGGGACCTGATGATCAAGACATGCGCTTCCTCTTATACATAAACACACACATACAAGTCAAGGACAATCCTGGCTTTATTGCGTTGATGTGGCCGAGCTAGTTGAAGCATAATGTGTGACATAAATCCAAACAAAAACCCCACCATTTTGTCACACAGCAGTTTCATCGTCTTGCGCTGGGTGTCTTGCAGCAATCTGTCTGATGCCCTTACTCCGTCCCACCACAGTCATAAATGCTAAGAAATCATACCTGCAATGATGATGATGATGATGATGATGATGATGATGCAGAATTGTTATGAGATGGTATCATAAGGTTTCGAGACTGGCTTTATTTGCAAGAAAGTACTTTATTCATCTACGTTTGCACACTTTCACCTTCAAAATGGTCCCCTTGTACAGCAATACAGCACTCCCAGCGTTCCTACCACTTCGGGACGTGTCAAGCACCATCTGTGATTCATGCCAGATCTCTGCAATGGTGTCAAAACGGCGACCTTTGAGCTGGATCATTATCTTTGGGAAGAGGGCGAATCTTTACTAGCTAAGGGTGGGTGCAGAAATTAGATCATGTTGATTGTTCTCCAAAGATCATCATGCACAAGTTGCTGAATGGTTTCGACATTTTTAGGGGTTGAGCTCATTGAAGGTCTTCCTGATCTCTCTTGGAGCACATGTCCCACTAGAAACACCTCAAACGACTTGTTGAAGCATCGCCGTATGTCAAACGTATGCCATGTGAATGTTCCTGTGGAAGATTTGCCCAGTTTCATGCAGAAATTCATGATGCTCTTTGTTCTAACTTGCTGTCTTTGATGAAATTGCAGACTTGGTAATGCACGTGGTCAGAAGAGCACCAGCTACACTATTAGTCTTGAATTGAATTGGATTGTTTTGATACCACCTCTTAGAGATCCTTTAGAGTTTTAAACGTTTTTAGTATGCTTACTTATCAATAAACCACCAAAGAATGGTCAGAAGTTAAATTTGAGGTGGTTTCAAAATTAGCAACTGGTGAGCACCAGCTACACTATTAGTCTTGAATTGAATTGGATTGTTTTGATACCACCTCTTAGAGATCCTTTAGAGTTTTAAACGTTTTTAGTATGCTTACTTATCAATAAACCACCAAAGAATGGTCAGAAGTTAAATTTGAGGTTGTTTAAAAATTAGCAACTGGTGAAGGTGTAGGTTTTGGTGATGTCACATAAACGATGTAACACCTTTATTATAAAAAAAAAAAAAAAACAGCTTTAGACCTCAATAAAAATTTATTTGAAATCTTCTCCCCATGCATTTGATTTTTTCATCATGGACCTGACTATAATTTCATCTGGAGCATACGCAAGATCATCGTGAAGCCCAGTCCGACTGCGGCTAGCGCAAAAGCCTCCGTAGCCTGTTTAAAGAAAATTTCATGTCTAAATCGTCTGAGTGTGTGGTAGGAGATGTATGCGACATTACTGGTACTGGGCAGTTGCATTAGCGATCCTCAGTGGTATGTAATGGATCTCACTAGCGCCATGTCTCTAAAAGGGTCAGACTATGGCCATTAGAGCAGAAGAAATCCCACCACATCTCCTGTAAACCACAGGGGGGAGAAAACATTGTTCTTGCATTTTTATACTCTGTTAGGAAAAGACCCAAATAATCATTGCAAAGGAGAAACAGCTCACATACTCTCACACAAATATTTGCTCAATCAAAAATAATTTGGGCCGAGTCAAGGTCAAAAGTAATTGTAAAATACACTGTTTTTGTTTTTGTATCACCAAATTGGCTGCTGATGCTGAAAAGAAAAAATATGCTATCTAATGGCTCCTAAGCATGGTACTTTAGATCATGTCTATTCCAATCATGCTGGCTTCCTGCTTCACCGACAGTCTCCTAAGTAACTTACTTCACCATGCAGCCTCTAGGAAGCCCTCCTTCACATCAACCTCCAAAAACTCAGCTTTCATCTCCTCCTTAACAAGCTCTGAGGCACTTTCAGTTTTCAGGAATCACCAACCAGTCTCTAAAGACCATGTTAAAAGAACTTTCTTTAGAATCATGCACCACCAAAAAACACTACATCCTCCAAAAAGAGTTCTTAGTCACTGTCACCCTTTAGGAATTCGGCTCCAACAACCAGGATCTTAGAACACTGTTCCAACAATCAGTCTCCAAAAACCCTAATTCAGTCACAGAATGTTGCTCAATGTTGTCCACTGCCAGCAATAAACAAATATTTTATCAAAAGTGTATGAAAATTTTTACTGCTTAAGTTTGAAAAATGCTATTTTATTGTCAGTGTCCAAGTTACCTGCTGAACCAACCATCCTCATCCAGTCCTGGATCACTTTCTACTTTAGCCTGTAAGAACCCTGCTTCACCAATCAGCCAATACAGATACTCAACTGGTCTTGAAAAATCCAGCTCTGTTAACTGGTCTTGAAGAATCCAGCTTCATCAAATGGTCTTGAAGATTCCAGCTTCATCAAATAGTCTTGAAGATTCCAGCTCCATCAACTGGTCTTGAAGAATCTAGCTCCATCAACTGGTCTTGAAGATTCCAGCTCCATTAACTGGTCTTTAAGAATCCAGCTCCATCATCTGGTCTTTCAGAATCCAGCTTCATCAACTGGTCTTTAAGAATCCAGCTCCATCAACTGGTCTTTTAGAATCCAGCTCCATCAACTGGTCTTTAAGAATTCAGCTCCATCCACTGGTCTGTAAAGAATCCAGCTCCATCAACTGATCTCTAAGAATCCAGCTTTATCAACTGGTCTTTAAGAATCCAGCTCCATCAACTGTTTTTTTTTTAATCCAGCTCCATCAACTGGTCTCTAAGAATCCAGCTCCATCAACTAATTTCTAAGAATCCAGCTTCATCAACTGGTCTCTAAGATCCCTGAAACAACAATTGGCTTCTGAGTATCTTGTTCCACCAACCAGCCTTCCAGAACTATAATAGCAGAACTTGTTTCTAAGAACCCTCTTTCACGAACCAGCCTTCCAAAACCCTTAATTAAGAACTGGTTTCTATATGCCCTCTTCTGCCAACCTGCCTTACAGAACCTGCTTGTCCTTCAACCTCTGAGAGCACAATGTGTTATTTCTCCTAGTCGTATTTTCTAGTTAAATTCAATTAAATTCAATAATTTTTATTTGTAAAGTATTTTTAATAATGGACATTGTCCCAAAGCAGCTTTACACAGTTAAAGCGGTAATAAAATAAAGTTTGTTCCTTATAATTGTAGGTTGTAAAATTGTAAATTGTAATCGTAATTCTTATTTTCTAC
This sequence comes from Silurus asotus, assembly GCA_024362625.1. Taxonomy (NCBI): domain Eukaryota; kingdom Metazoa; phylum Chordata; class Actinopteri; order Siluriformes; family Siluridae; genus Silurus; species Silurus asotus. The sequence goes on along the minus strand of MU558303.1, from coordinate 1,091,397 downwards.
TCTTTTAGTTTTCAGACTACTTATTTATCTTGCCAATGTATTGTCTTTCTGTCTCACCTAACCCTGGGTTCCTGCTTCCTGATTCACATTTGTATCTGAGTCTAATGATCTTGCAACATGCCTTGATCCTAATAATAATAAAAAAAATCTCTAGACATGTTTCATGGATAGTTGACTAAAATATATGGATCTAAAACAATTGGAACAAAAGAAGAAGTGGATTGTGTGTGAACAGGAGAGTGTGATGGATCTCTCAAGCAGCTGAAATACAAATACGTCTCTGTTAAAAAAAACAAAAACAAATCCAGTGTTTAACAGCTGACACAAGTAAAACATTTCTGATTTATGAAGTAAAACATTTGGACCCCACTATAGATGTCGAGATAACTTGGCTCGGTGTTATTTTAAAGTAAATGGCCGCTGATGGAGGGATAAAGACCCCTGGAATTGGAGTGATGTTGGATCGGGTTTCAGTTAACGAGGGCTAAAGTAAATACCAGCCTGAATGAGCCAAACCACATTGTTTATACAGGAAGGTTAGAAGGCACACTGGGACACACATACGGACAGATCCATACACACTACATGCAGGGTGAAGAATGCAGCGGTAAAGCAGCTGAACATAGTTTCTTCGTTAGGCTGGGTTAAATAAATGATTGTGTATGATTATGTAAGTGTATTATAGAAAGTTTAAACATGATATATAGTAATATATATGAGTAGGCAAATCATATACTCTTTCAGTGATTCAGAAAAAAAACTTCCACTACATCCAAGTATATGAAAACTGTACTTATATCATCATTTATCAAAAAACAATATCTTACTCAGACAATGCTGCATTTGACACATGGAGAATACAAGAAACCATCAAAGAAAAATGAATGAGCTTGCAAAATCACTAACTGTCTGCAGAGGTGGAAAGTAACGAATTACATGTACTCGCTATTTCTGTAATTGAGTAGTTTTTTGTGTACTTCTACTTTTCAAAGTAATTTTTTAAACCTTAAAGTTTACTTTTACTTAAGTGTGTTTTTTAAAGTATTGTACTTAACTTCATTTTAAATCATATCCGTCAATGAGTAAAAGAGAATAATAAATAAATGCAAATAATGCAAGCAAAGCAAAATTGCACCAGGAAACTATTGCACTGATTGATTGATGGTTAGGGGAATAAACGTGCCATGAAAGATAGATGGAGCCGGACAAGACGGACGCCAGTGATGCAGACTGCGAAAGCAAAAGTTGATCAATGATTGCGAAATCTGAATCTGCATTTGCGATTTCTTTCATTATCATTAATAGTATTATAACAGAAGATTTTTTTGTTGTTGTTGCAAAAGTGCAGAACTCACATACTCAAGTCAGGGACTGTAGTGTATTTTATTTGTAATTTTTTTCTGCACTTTAATTTGTAAAGGTGTTCCTTAAGTTAAAAATAACTACTTTGGGATTTATCTCCTTGTCCATTTTTAACTCCACGAGAATATACATTTTAAATGAGGTACTTTTTACTTTTATTTGAGTAGATTTTTATACCAGTATCTGTTACTTAAGTAATGATTTATTGCAGTAACATTACTTTTACTTGAGTGGAATATTTCATTACTCTGATTATGTGTGAGTTGGACTTTGTTGTAATTCCAAGTCGGTTAGTGGGAACTTGATATGGTATATAAAAATATTGATATATTTTAATATACCATTCTCACAATCACTGGGATCAAATAAAAAAAACTCTGTAACTTCCCCCTTTCAGTAAGGGCAGCTTTATAGGGATAAAGTTATAAAATCTTTTACTATTTTTGGGTCGCTACAGCGGATCATCGGTCTCCATACCCCCTTGTCCTCTGCATCTGTTTCTTTCAAACCAACTACCTGCATGTCTTCCTTCACCACAAACATAAACCTAATCATTGGTCTTCCTCTTTTCCTCCTTCCTGGTGGCTCCATCCTCAACAGTCTCCTACTGATATACCCCATGTCCCTCCTCTGCACATGTCCAAACCATCTCGATGTGGCATCTCTTAATTTTTCTCCAATAGTCCTACATGGTTTGTCCCTCTAATAAACTTGTTTCTAACTATGTACATCGTCGTCACTCCCAACGAAAACCTCAACATCTTCAGTTCTGCTACCTCCAGCTCCACCTACTGTCTTTTACTCAATGCCACTGTCTCTAATCCATACAACATCTCAGGTCTCACCACAGTCCTATAAACTTTCCCTTTAACTCTCACAGATACTCTTCTATAACTAATCACTCCTGTCACTCTTCTCCACCCACTCCACCCTGCCTGCACTCTTTTCTTCAATTCTCTAACACACTCTCCATTACTTTGCACTGTTGACCCTTGATGCAGTCCAACTTCCAACTTGAAGCACCACCCTCACATACTTCTCTGACACACCAGACTTCCTCATACAATACCACAACTCCTCTCTCCACACTGTCGTTCACTTTCTCTAAATCCACAAACACACAATGCAACTCCTTCTGTCCTTCTCTATACTTCTCCATCAACATTCTCAAAGAAAATAATGCGTCTGTGCTGGTCCTCCCTGGCATGAAACCATACTGTTGCTCACAGATGGTCACCTCTTCTCTCAGCCTGGCTTCCACTACTCTTTCCCTGTAGTTACTGCAGGTCCGCACATTTCCTTTATTCTTAAAGATCGGTACTATTCCTCAAGCATTCTCTCACCTTCAAATAAATAAATAGATAGATAAAGGTTATAAAATATGACTTTTTAAGTTTAGTCCCTGTAAGTTTATCGCTAATGAGTGAGCCAGTGGTGAAAGAAAAACGTTCTAAGACATTATGAGAAAGAAACCTTTAAAAGAACCAGACTTAAAAGCGAAACCTTAAGAGGAACCAGACTCAAAAGGCATCTAATTGTTGTTGAGGTGTGCAGTGATGATCAAATGCAACCTGTAGTTCTGAGTCGTTGTAGCAGACTATTGACATTAAGTACAGTCCAAATCCATCCTTAAAGCTAATGTGTTCATGTAGAACCATCCTCAGCTGCACAAAGTGGTCTCTAATTGATGAGAACTCCACTTAGAGGTTGGATTGAAACGGGAAGATCTGAAGAGAAGAAATGGAGAGGAACATGCTGCATATAAAAAACATGGGTGATATATAACGTAGCTTCGATTGATACTGGAGGTCTGTCGACACTGCAGTGGGCATTTAACACTGAGACTCATATCATCACATCATTTTCAGAAAAAGGTCAAACAAACACACCAGTCTTATGTAGCAGTGTTTGATAAGAGGTTAAGGCATTGGACTTTGTATACAAAGGTTGTGAATTCAAATTTCAGCTACACCAAGCTGCACCCTTGGGCCCCTAAACACGGCCCTTAGCCACATAGCTGCTCAGGTGTATAAAAAGTGGTAAAAGTATTACGTTACATTATGTCACAATAAAGGGTTAATCGCCTGAAGGGCAGTGGTGGCTCTCTGGGTTACTGAGTTTTGGATATTTGACATCTGATTAGAAGGTCAAAGAGGGCAAATCCCTTAACCCTCACCTTCTCAGTGATATAAATGAGACAATTGTAAGTTGCTTTGAATAAGGGTGTCAAAAATGTAAATGATAATGATCACCAAGCTGCCACTGTTGAGCCCTTGAGTAAGACCCTTAACCCTCTCTGCACTGTATCATGCCTGACCCTGGCTCTGGTTATTTACAAGCTGGGATATGTGGTATATATGATTGATAAAATCTTAGGATGTCCTCAGTTTGCTTTCAAAATACTCATTTTTAACATATATCAACTTACCATATTATAAGGTAATGACTATTTCCTGACTCGCTTTAATCAGTTCCTGGGTACGATTTTTAAAGTTTTTGAATTATACATTGAGAGTGTATATAGAATGTATTAAATATGATGCATTTTTGCACTTTTTGTACTCATACTGTAAGATACACATTCTCCTTGTACACCTCCATCTTTTTATAAAAGTACCTCATGCTAATATGTCACATTTGTAAATATTTATCTAATATATATATTATAAAGTTATACCTTTATTCGCTTTATTTCTATGATGTTACAGCAGCAAAGAAAGAAATTTCCAAATGTGTAAAAAAAAAAAAAGGAGAAACATAATACAGTATATACAACACAATGTATAAATATAAAAGGAAGAAAAACGAAACCACGAGTAGCGTAAGTAGTTACGCTAGCAAACATATTGCACATGGGTAATATTGCACCGTTTCAAATTATTCTTATTGCACATGTTGCTTAAAAAAAATATTTATCTAATATATATATTATAAAGTTATACCTTTATTCGCTTTATTTCTATGATGTTACAGCAGCAAAGAAAGAAATTTCCAAATGTGTAAAAAAAAAAAAAGGAGAAACATAATACAGTATGTACAACACAATGTATAAATATAAAAGGAATAAAAACGAAACCACGAGAAGCGTAAGTAGTTACGCTAGCAAACATATTGCACATGGGTAATATTGCACCGTTTCAAATTATTGTTATTGCACATGTTGCTTAAAAAGGTAGTTATTGTTATTGCACAGTGATAACAGTGTAGATAATCACTTTACATAATTATACCTTTCTTATTATTACTATTCTTGTTATTACAATTTTTTTCTCTTTATTGTTTAATATTGTTTAAAGTTAATAATTTGCTGTAGTTTGCCTGTAACCTCATTTAAGAATTTCATTGTACAAACTTAATTTACATATCATTTACATATATACACAACTTGTTGACTAATAAACAAATAATGCGCGAATACACTACGTTTAAAAATCTTAAAAACTGTTGCTTACAATTTTTTCGGCATTT
>MU558303.1:1079067-1081567 GCA_024362625.1 Silurus asotus | reverse complement strand
TGCTCAGGTGTCCACAAACCTTTCTCCATCTTTCTTATGGATCTCTTTCTATCTTTTTCTCTAAGCACATCTGCCAAATGCCATAAATGTAAATGTAATGTACATGGTAATGTACCTAAGGACTTGTTTATAGCCGCTATAACATACGCAATAAGAGACATGAACACGCATCCTCCCAGAAGCTCAGAGTCATATTATGGTATGTGCATCAGGAGTTCGGTCAGTTCACACCTGTTTTCCAGCAATGATAGTCTAGTCTACTCTAGTCGAGTCTAGTCTAGTCTAGTCTAGTCTAATCTACTCTAGTCTACTCTAGTCTAGTCTACTCTAGTCTACTCTAGTCGAGTCTAGTCTAGTCTAGTCTACTCTAGTCTACTCTAGTCTAGTCTAGTCTACTCTAGTCTACTCTAGTCTACTCTAGTCTAGTCTAGTCTAGTCTAATCTACTCTAGTCTACTCTAGTCTAGTCTACTCTAGTCTACTCTAGTCCACTCTAGTCTAGTCTAGTCTAGTCTAATCTACTCTAGTCTACTCTAGTCTAGTCTACTCTAGTCTACTCTAGTCTACTCTAGTCTACTCTAGTCTAGTCTAGTCTAGTCTAATCTACTCTAGTCTACTCTAGTCTAGTCTACTCTAGTCTACTCTAGTCTACTCTAGTCTAGTCTAGTCTAGTCTAATCTACTCTAGTCTACTCTAGTCTAGTCTACTCTAGTCTACTCTAGTCGAGTCTAGTCTAGTCTAGTCTACTCTAGTCTACTCTAGTCTAGTCTAGTCTACTCTAGTCTACTCTAGTCTACTCTAGTCTAGTCTAGTCTACTCTAGTCTACTCTAGTCTAGTCTAGTCTAGTCTAATCTACTCTAGTCTACTCTAGTCTAGTCTACTCTAGTCTACTCTAGTCCACTCTAGTCTAGTCTAGTCTAGTCTAATCTACTCTAGTCTACTCTAGTCTAGTCTACTCTAGTCTACTCTAGTCTACTCTAGTCTACTCTAGTCTAGTCTAGTCTAGTCTAGTCTACTCTAGTCTACTCTAGTCTAGTCTAGTCTAGTCTAGTCAGTACACAGTGAAATGAAACAATGTTCCTCCAGAACCCTGATGCTACCTGAGGTTCTCCTCCCTTCAATTCATACTTTGTTTCTTCCTTTTTTCTATCCTTCCTTCCGTCCATCCCTTCCATTCTTCCTTCATTTCTTTTTTCTTTCCTTATACCTCCTTCATTCCTTCCATCCCTCCCTCCCTCCCTTCCATTCTTCCTTCATTTCTTTTTTCTTTATTTTCCCTTCTTCCTTCCTTTCTTCCTTCTGGCCTTCCTTCCTGCTTTTTCTTTCATCATTCCTTCCTTCCCGTCCTTATTTCTTTCCTACTTCTGTCAATTATTCCATTCTTCCTTGATCGTTTCCTTTATTTCTCCTTTTTTTCTTTATTCTTTCTTTCTTTCTTTCTTTCTTTCTTTCTTTCTTTCTTTCTTTCTTTTCTTGCTTTCCCCTCCCATTCATTCTTTTTAATTTTTTCTTTACTTTTAGTTTTTTCTTTTCTCTTCCACTTTTTCCTTCCTTCCTTCCTTCCTTCCTTCCTTCCTTCCTTCCTTCCTTATTTTTTTCCACCATTTCTTCATTCATTTTTTTTCTTCCTTCTTTACAACAACATTCACAGAAACAGAAAACACAGGGTTAAGGACTAGTAAGTGTCCTCGCCACATAAAGTGCTTGTGTGCAACCTGGTGCAAACAGTGCAAATATAACACAAGACAGTGCAAAGACAACACAAAACAGTGCAAAGACAACACAAGACAGTGCAAAGACAACACAAGACAGTGCAAAGACACACAAAACAGTGCAAAAACAACACAAAACAGTGCAAAGACAACACAAGACAGTGCAAAGACAACACAAAACAGTGCAAAGACAACACAAAACAGTGCAAAGACAATACAAGACAGTGCAAAGACAACACAAGACAGTGCAAAGACAACACAAGACAGTGCAAATACAACACAAGACAGTGCAAAGACAACACAAGACAGTGCAAATACAACACAAATACAACACAAGACAGTGCAAATACAACGCAAGACAGTGCAAATACAACACAAGACAGTGCAAAGACAACACAAGACAGTGCAAAGACAACACAAATACAACACAAGACAGTGCAAAGACAACACAAGACAGTGCAAAGACAACACAAGACAGTGCAGGACAAAACACATAACACAAAATAGCTCCACCAGTAAACCTGCTGTGGAGAGACAAAGTGAACAGAAGCCAAAATGTAAACAAAATGTTGTGCAAAAGAGCAAATAGCATCAATAAAGAAAAGATTGGCATGTAAATAGTTTATGGTAATGAAGTGATGTAATATGAGTGGTACTGAAGTCATGGGTGTGCCAAGTGAGGACGAGGGTGTGTTGAGTCCAGTTTGTACAGATCAGTCACACTGTTGTGTTTGTGTGTGTGTGTGTGTGTGTGTGTGTAAAGTTCAGTTCTGTGTTGAATAGACCCC
>MU558303.1:1046772-1079057 GCA_024362625.1 Silurus asotus | reverse complement strand
CCCCCCCCCCCCCCCTTCTAGACTTCATTACCCATTATTGCCTATCAAACTCCTACAAATCACAGGTCACATGTTCTCTTTCTTTAACTCACCTTTTTAGTTCTTTCCCTCTAATTAATTGCTGTATTTAAGTTCTCTGTGTTCAGTATTTAGTAACTGAGCATCTGTCGTTCTCTATACAGTCTTCAGCTCTTGTTTCAGTCTGCTTATGATCATTGTTTTTTTTTCCCCCCTTGTTTGTTTTGTCTGTCTTTGCTTTAATTAAAAGTCCTCACTTGCATCTGTCTGTGCTGCTTTGTGACACAATGCATTATGCATAAACACACTATTAGAGCTTTATGAGAATGTTTCATTCGAATTATTGAATTGGTTATTCGAAGGGAAACAAAAATTTGCAACAAATGATTGGAATTTTAAAAAGAATAAAAAAATGTGGATTTGTGAAAACAGGCTTCAAAAAATGTATATGCAGGTTTTATTTTTTGTTTTTTTTGGGTTTATCATTTATTACAGTATTTCCAATGGCTGGTTAAAATGTTTCCCACACCGTAGAAAACTTGGCCAGATGTTAAGGATGCAGGGGACAAATCCAAGCCCTTTTATCTTCATGTCGTCTGGAAAAGCGGGTGTAAAGAGGTCGACTTAATAAATCAGTTACGATGGAAACTTTTAACGGATAAAAATCGCTAAGCTAATGTTTATGAGGGTCTTTAGCATCAGCGTTTTCTTATCCTGCTTATATTATATGACATAACATATAGTAATATATAATCATATTGTTAAATCCTGCCAAAGGGGATGTGTTAATCTGTTTCAAGAGAAAAAAACCCGATGGTTTCAGGCTACAGATCACTTTAGCAGAGATAAGAGATCGTCAGTGAGAGATAACGGCTTGTGTTTTAAGACGTGTCCTTGTCACACACCTGTAGCAGAGATTTCTCTGACTCCTGGCTCGGATCGAGCAGATGGTGTTCTGTTCTCCTGCCTACTTTTCTCCTGTTAGTAAAAGAGAAAACAACAGTTGGCGTTCTCCGGATACAGTGTAATTCAGCGCTGATTTTTCAGCTGTCCATATAATAAAGTTATATATCGAGAGCGTCGACAAACAGAGTTTTATTGATTAACGGTTGTGGCGTGTCCTCGGTGACCTGAAGGAGACGGCGTTAAAGATAGAAAGGATGAAACGGAAAACTTTGCAGAGAAAACAGTTGGTGTTAATGGCAAGCCTTCTGTAGGGAGGTGATTAGTAAAGTATATGAGGAAGGAGGCTGCAGTGTGAGTGCTGTGTGAGCGTCAGTCTGGAAAGAAAAACGTCCGGTTTCTCCACAACACTTTTTTTGTCTGTAAAAAAGAAATTATTGAACAAATCTCATCTTCTTCTTCCTGACTTCCTTCCATCCTTTTTTCCCTTCTTTCCTACCTTACATTATTTCCCTCCTACCTTTTTTCCTTCCTTCCTTATCTTTCATTGATTTTTTTTCATTCTCTTACTTTCCTTCTTCTTTTTCTCTATTCTTTCATTTTTCCTTGCTTCTTTTCTTCATTTTTTTATTTATTTTGTTCATTTTTTCTTTCTTTCCTCCCTCCCTCCCTCTCTTCCACCCTTCAATTCATACTTTGTTCCTTCTTTTTTTCTATCCTTCTTTCCATCCATCCCTTCCATTCTTCCTTCATTCCTTTTTTCTTTCCCTATACCTTCTTCCTTCGTATTCTTCCTTCCTTCGATCCCTCCCCTCCATTCTTCCTTTATTTATTTTTTCTTTCCTTATACTTCCTTTCTTCCTTCTCTCAATTATTCCATTCTTCCTTGCTACTTTCCTTTATTTCTCTTTCTTTCTTTCTTTCTTTCTTTCTTTCTTTCTTTCTTTCTTTCTTTCTTTCTTTCTTTCTTTCTTTCTTTTCTTGCTTCCCCCTTCCCTTTCATTCTTCCTTAATTTTTTTCTTTCCTCTTAATTTGTTCTTTCCTCTCCTTCCTTCCTTCCTTCCTTCCTTCACACCTACCTTTTCCACCATTTCTTCATTTCTTTCTTTTTTCTTTCTTTCTTTCTTTCTTTCTTTCTTTCTTTCTTTCTTTCTTTCTTTCTTTCTTTCTTTCTTTCTTTCCTTCAAAAAATAACCAATACAAAAAAAAAATCTTCTGTAGAGTTACATGATATAAAATTGATTTAAAGGCATTTAGGTAAGATTTTTCATTTAATCAGCAAAAATATATTTAGAAATTGTTTGCTGTTTTTTTTTCCAAACTGCTTAATTCTTGAATGTGATTGGTCAGAAAGTGACAGTCAGGGAGCTGTAATTCTGTCACAGAAGGTGAGTCAAGACTGATGCAAATGAGGGGAGGAATTTACTGAGAGCAAACAGGCAAACAAATCCGAAAATCGAAATCCACGATCGTAATCCAAGTACACGCAAAGTTCAGGCGAGGCGCAAACAATATAGAAAGGAGACAAATCCGAGGAATCAAAACGATGTACAAACAGGGATTAGAAACCAGTATAGCAAATAATATAATAAAGGCAAGATGGGTCAGTAGTGAAAAGTCTGAGCATTTCTGCACCAGAAGCTGGTGACGTTTCTATATATACTGTACTGTGAGTGGTGACTGCTTACTGTGAGGTGTGTGATTAGTGAACAGGTATGCATGATTAGTAATCAGGTGAATGCGAACATGACTGAGTCTGTTCCTGGGAAGTGCAGTGTCTGGTGGCTTTATTTTGTTTGTGTGTTCTGGAAAACAGAATTCCTGGAAGCTGTTGAGGAGTGCAGGGAGGAATTCATTAAGAACAAACAACAATCATGGGAAAAGAACAAAAGAAAGAATGAAGTGTGTTTTCTTGTCACATGCACTTTACAGCACAGTGAAATTCTTACTTCACATATTCCACTGATGTTAGGAAGCTAAGGGTCAGACTGCAGGTCCCAAGGTCTCAAGAGTAGCAGCTTGTGAATGGTGGGGCTTGAAATCTTGACTAGCCCAGAGCTAGTTAACCGCTAAGAACAAGTTTGCAAATATTTCTTTTATACATACATATATTCATTTATACATTTATACATAAATGAAATGTGTATGTATAAATAAATGTATACATACCGCTATATTTGTACATATAAGAAGCCCAACGCCTTTAGTGCTGAGTCATCACATGATTACCAGGTGTGGACGCTAATCACGTAAATGTGAGCTTGAGCGTAAGAGTCATAGACGTGTAAATCTGTAGTGGCCATATTTCTATGCCATGATGTGTTTCAGGAAACAAGCTGTTAAAGATTGTGTGACAACCAATATAGTCTATGTGTACATTTATATTTACGGCATTCGGCAGATGTCTTTATTTAGAGTGACTTACATTTATCTCATTGATACAACTAAGAAGTAATGGGATTAAGGGCCTTGCTCAGGGGCCCAGGAGCTTGGTGTGGCTGGGATTTGAATGAGTCCAATGCCTAAGCTACCACCTCCCTTTTTTTAGAGTAGCAACTAATTTACAGACACTTGCAAGGTGGAAAGCCACATAACCTAAAATTAATAATGAATGTGTTGAGATTTATATTTTGATTGTAAATTTTTCTGTACATATTATTCAACATTTATAGAAGGAATCTCCAGCATCAGTGCTTTGTAACAGTCAAACGTTTTCCACAATAGAAAAGTCTGCAGAACGGCAAGCGTTCTGAATTTGTGCTTGCTTTCTCTAAGACAAGGTGGTTTTTTTTTTTGTTTTTTGTTTTATTAAATTCAGGAGAAAACAAGGGAATGGATGTTTAAAGCTGCTATAATGTAAGTGATAACAGGAACTAAACTGCCTGTTGTACAACATTCATTTTAAATGGATTAAACCTGTATGTATGTTTTTTTAATGCAAATGAGAATGTTAGAACTGCTAAATTGGTGCTTTTATAAGAGAATTATAACATTTCTGGATGTGATGGTAATGGAACATAATAATAATAATCATCGATTCGGTTTCCTATAAAGGCACACCACCATGTCTTTCATTCCTTACATAATAATCTAAATACTGATTCTTCTTTTAATATTTGGGTATCATGTTAATCATGGTAAAATATAAAATATATAATAATAGTGTCCAAAAATGTTATAATTATGAAGAGAAAAAATTCCCCAAAATAATTTCATCACTCAGATGTTTTGTGTGTATTTAGAATATGAACAGATTGCAAAAGATATTTATATTTCCAGTATAATCCTCAAAATAAAGGTATTTATTACTTAATTTCTTTCTTATTTTTTTATAGTTATTATAAAAAAATTTTTACACATTTTTATAGCAACAACACACCATGAAAAATTCCTTGTACATGCAACCCATGATACTTGCCAATATATATATTGTATATATATTCTTCTCTGAGACCAATGACTATCGAATGACCTTCTGAGCTACACATATATAACATTGCTAAATTACCTTTACATGAATGTTCATTTCTCCCACATTTCACCAGCATTTAATTACATCTGTAAATCCTGTAATCAATGATTTCTACATGAGCTCCCAGTGATACACTGCATTCACTCCATATACAACACAGGAAATTCTAAAAGCAGTGTTATTAGTGTCATGAAGATGCAGGTGTGGCTTTCCTGTTTTTTTATCCGAAACCCCATTACACTTTACAGATATGCACTGCATGATGTTCCGTGTGTGTGTATATGCACACGTGTGTGTGTGTGTGTGTGTGTGTGTTTGTCTGTGGGCCATGTTTCTGCCAATTGTGTATCACCCCATAAGCGAAATGACCGTCATATTGTAGCTGCGTTTCAAGAGCGATAATTTTCTGCTCGAATGCCATGACTGCCCATGTGGCTGTGCTCAAATTCATCTACGTAACCACACACACACACACACACACACACACACACACACACACACACACACACACAACACAGCGTGCAGCAGGTATACATAACAACAGCCCACGATGAGTTTGGTGAACCATCAAAGATGACTGAACATTAAACATTTGCACTGATATAATTACAGAGTAAACATAATGCCAATCAAAGAAAAAAGGAAACACACACACACACACACACACACACACACACACACACACACACACACACACACACACACAGACACACTGTGTCTTCAAACAATAAGTAAAAAGGAAGAAAATTAACAAGGGACATTTTTAGATGTAAATATCAGATGCACCATTGTTCTTGGTTTTGTCTCACACTCTTCTCGGATGTGTTGTTTTGTCTGGTTTCAACACAGCTTGTTTCTTTTTTTCACCATGTATGGAAAACATACAAAGAAATCCTCATCTAGTATGATGAACCAGCCAGATACTGAAACTGACTTGAATGCATCGATGTGATTACAGTATTTTTGTTCATTCCTTTGAGTATTACATTAATGGACATGTCCCCATGCCTCAACACCCCCCACCCCCCCCTTCCCCAGCCAACCGAGTCCCCTCCTGAAGCTATAACTTTCAGTAATTACATGTACAGTATACAATGTTGGTGGGAAGTAATGAAGTAAATGAAATTCCTTGCTGTACTTAAGTATATGTACTTTGTTGTAGTATTTTCATTTAGGGAGACTTCAACTTCACTACATTTCAAATGTAAATACTTTTAACTTTTTACAGAACTTCATTTTGCAAAAAGATTTGAATGGATGAAAATGCAGCAAGCCTCCAATCATGGTTTGTTTTAAACTTGTTTTGATTGGTGATTGATAGTATTTACTTAGCACCAACATAGCAGTACAATTTGTGAGAAATAAATGATAAAGAAACTCCTGACTCAAACTTGACAACAACACCCGGATAAAAACATGTGCCAAATCAAACATGCAGAGGATCCGCTGTGGCGACCCCTAATGGGAGAAGCCGAAAGAAAATTTTTTCCTGGTGGTCTAGTGGTTAGGATGCCGCGCTCTCACCGCTGCGGCCCGGGGTTTTTCCCTGGTCGGGAAGCCAACCCCAGCCACTTTTAGTGCCGGTCCCAAGCCCGGATAAATGGGGAGGAAGGTCATCCAGCGTGAAAACATGTGCCAAATCAAACATGCGGAGGATCCGCTGTGGCGCCCCCTAATGGGTTTAATCAGTGCTTGACTCATTAATATCATTCTAATAATAGATTAGTGTGCTGAGAGTCACATTCGAGTCTTTTCACATAAACTGAATCTTGTGATAAAAATGATAATAGGAACATCCTAGCTATAATACATCATAGTACTTTGGATACATTTGAAAGCAAATACTTTCTACTTTTACTCAAGAAAATGTTTTAGGGAGCACTTTTACTTTGGTGTAAGATTTCACCTAGTGTATCTCCACTTTTACTCAAGTGCTTTGTGTATTTCATACACCACTGAACAAATCCATTTGCACAGAACAGAAACCTTATGAACTGTACTGGTCTTTACTATAGTGTCACTGTGTTTATTATGTTTACAGTCACTGTGTTTACTTTCTTTCTCTGTCTTATGTTGTCTTCTATATTGTCGCTCTTCAGGGTCAGTGCCGTCCTGCGACCTGTGCTTCCGGGGGGACAGCCATTTTCTTTAGTATTTAAGGTGCTGTTTTTCCCACTGCCAGATCGTCTCTTCCAGCCTTTCGGTCTGCTCTCTTTTGGGTTTGACCTTTGCCTGACCCTTATTGCTCGATTTGTTGGTTTTCGACCCCGGATTGTCCTCTCTTAACACTTCCTTTGTTTTTCCTGAATTGCTTTGTTTAATAGCCTTTGGATGATCGGAACTCAGGCCTCCTCGCCTCACTTACATCAGTACCTGAATTTACTAACACACTTGTGGCTGAATGAAGACAAATCCAAACACTCCAAAATCTGGAACATCTTCCCAGAAGAGTCGAATTTATTATAAGATCAATTCTAAGATGTGTTATGGGATGTTCAAAAAGCACCACACAATCTTATGCTTGGAAATACTTTTGACAATACAGAGCATTTGCAACTATTATAATTATTGATAAATATACATAACACTGTCAATCATTTTTTTTACCAGAAAAGTGGAGTTCCACTATGATTCCCATAGTTCTGGATCATGTCCCATATTCCTGGATCATGTTACGGCAGATGATGTACTAGGCTTTAGACACTGCGCCAAAAAAGACTGTAGTTTTATTTTGAGGTTTTGGTGAAGCTTTGATCTTATACAGCCCCCAAATTCATTTTATTGCCTGTGAGCACCTCACACCCATAAATTAAAGTCTGTCAGGCCAAACCCGGTCTCTCTCTCTCCATGCCTCAGTGGACCGTCAGGTGTCACGTCCTCTGGATATTGCAACTTCGAACATCAGCTTTGAGTTCAAACAAAGGGCTCTATTTTTCAGTGTAAACTATAGTTGCAATAATTAGCATACCCACAGGCTGACAGAAGAGAGAGGGAGAGAAAGAGAAAGAAAACACAAGAGGAAATGTATATGTGTGTGTGTATTTTAGAGAGAGAGAGAGAGAGAGAGAGAGAGAGAGAGAGAGAGATATTTCTGTTTATATTAGACTTTATGAGAGCTTTTAATTTTATGCTGACCTACCCGTGAAGAGCCTGGTCACTTAAGGGCACCTAGGTTTGTAAAGCAGTATGGAGTTTGCCTCCATCCTCAGGGAGTGAGGGTCCAGGTTCTGAGTTCTGAAGAGTCAATGGACTTGGCTCAGGTTTAAACAAAATGAGCATGATGAATGCAGTGGATGTTCAGTAAGACATCCCTGCCTGAAGCCACAAGAGCACCGCCTGCCCTCTCAATGGACACATCTGCTCCACCAGGACATTAACTTAATTTTGTTTTTGTTTTTGTGGGAAACTTTTAGTCATGGCAGAGTTCTATTAGTTTAATTGACTACACAAATGACTGAATTTCTAAAAACTAAAAAAAAAGTGGATGGATGGATGGATTGATGGATGGATGGATGGATGGAAAGATGCATTAATGTATGGCTTGATGGATAATATTAGACAGATGATTAGTGGATAGATGTTGATAGTAGATGTATTGTGGAATGGATGGGTAGATGATATATAAATTGGTGGATAGATGAATGAATGGATGGATAGATAAATGAATGATAGATGGATTGATATATGGATGGATCAGTGGATAGTTAAAAGGACGGATGAACATTACAAGTGGATGCATTAGAATGGCTATATTTAAGCACTCAATAAAAAAATAATCTTTTCAAGATTTTTTTTTTCAGCGAGAAAAATATATTTTTGCAGAAAAATAAATTGTCTTTGAACTTCACTTGGCATTTTAGAAAACCACGAGTAATTACTTGGTAATAAACTTGCTTTTTACATTACATTGTGCCTCAATGTGAGGCTGTTCAGGGACATTCTCTAAGTGAAGTCAGTGCACTTGTTCATGTGTTAATTAGTTGAAAATGATTTGTAAGTAATAAATACAAGTAGGAAAGGTTTGGAATTTTCTTTTTGAATAAATATTTCACAGAGTTTTTGACACGGCATGGAGCAGATGCGGTTTAAGATGACGTTTTTCATAATTAACTTTATTGCCAAGTATCATGGGGATTGTGTTAGGGAAGTGAGGAAAAGAGTGCAGGCAGGGGGGAGTGGGTGGAGAAGAGTGACAGGAGTGATTTGTGATAGAAGAGTATCTGTGAGAGTGAAAGGGAAAGTTTATTGGACTGTGGTGAGACCTGAGATGTTGTATTGTTTAGAGACAGTGGCATTGAGTAAAAGACAGGAGGTGGAGCTGGAGGTAGCAGAGCTAAAGATGTTGAGATGTTTGTTGGGAGTGACGACGATAGACAGGATTAGAAATGAGTTTATTAGAGGGACAGCGCATGTAGGACGTTTTAGAGACAAGGTGAGGGAGGTGAGATTGAGATGGTTTGGACATGTGCAGAGGTGGGACATGGGGTATATCAGTAGGAGGATGGAGCCACCAGGAAGGAGGAAAAGAGGAAGCCCAAGGAGGAGGTTTATGGATGTGGTGATGGAAGACACGCAGGTAGTTGGTTTAAAAGAGGCAGATGTAGAGGACAGGGGGGTATGGAGACGGATGATCCGCTGTGGCGCCCCCTAATGGGAGAAGCCAAAAGAAGAAGAAAAAGATCATGGGTTGCATGTTCAAGGAAATTGTGTGCTGATGCTATAAAAACATGAAAAACTATAAAAAAAAATAGGAAAATTAAATAATAAAATAGGAAATAAATATAATTCAACTATATTCACTTATACAGTTTGTGTGCATGGCATGTAAAGTGAGGCAATGCAATAATCGGATTTTGACCAAAACGTACTACCTCGCAGTGAGAATAAATAAAGTCCAGTTAAAGGGTAAATGTGATGAGTATGTAATTGTAAACAGATATGACTAAGGAGGTGATCGGGAGCATGTATAGTAAGTTTGTTATAGGGGATGGAGTCCATGGTGCCCATATTTGAAGACCTTTGTGTCTGAAGGGAAATAAATTTGAACCTGGTAGTGACCTTTTCAGAAGACCTTTATGCATGTCTTTATAAATAACAAACAATAAAAGTACATCCCTGATGCACAAACATGAAGAAATGTAAAAATTTACAAAAAAAATAAAACTACATTTTTACATCCGACACTGGCAACTCCTTTCATAATTGATAAATGAGCGCCTCTTTATACGAACCGTAAAGCTGTAAAGCAAACACGATTTAGTTACTGCAGATATTTCAAAAGCAGCTACATTTTGTTCTCTATTGATTACGCTGATCTACATTCACCCCGAGCAAAAAAACATGGATCATAAAATCATTAAAAGTGTTTGTCATTTTCTGCATGGCAAACAAATGAACCGCGTTTATTCGGCCAAAATGCCAGCATTGACCTTTAGCATAACCGCGCGTTTCGACGGAATTGCTTTATAACTATGTTTAATGACACGACGCTGATACGCCAAATGGCACGTCATTTGCATGTACATTTGCTCAGTAGAAAGGGAAAGAGGAGCGTGTGTTTAATGTCACGTAGCCTTTTAATGCAGTTGTTGGATAATCTTGGTGAAGTGTAATGAAGAAAGTACAAAAGATTTGATAAAAAAAAAGATCTGTGGAAGAAATATAATCGGTAATTATCTTATTCATTAGTGTCTCTCTCTCTCTCTGTGTGTGAGAAGATGGAGGGAGGGATGGAAGGGAGGGAGAGGAGGAGAGGAAAGACATTTAAAAATAGCAGAAATGATAGGCAGATTTTTTCCTTTTTTTTTTTTTTTTGCCAGGTTTTGTTGATGGCGCAGATGGAATTAATGTAGCAGCTGCTGAGTGTTATTACAAGAACAGATAATAAGTAGTGTTATATCAAATGAACTTTATTACCATCATGTAGTACAGATTATTAATAAAAAATAAATATATATATGGAAAAGAATTATTCACTAAGGAAACACAGATGGGACAAAATTCAACATGAAATGACACTTTTGCTGCAAGAAATTATTATTATTTCCTTAAAGGTTGTAAATATTAAGTGGGCAAAATGTATAAAATATACAATAAAATAATAAAAAAGTTTAAATGGCTGAAAAAAAGAACACACTGTTATTAGACTTGAATGATGGTTAATTATTATAACATAGCGGTTTGTCATTTTGATATTGCTTTTTTATTCATGAAAGACTGACACATTGGATAGTTACGTTTATATGGTGGCTCGTGAGGACAGAACACATGGGCCGTAAATCCAAACCCAAAATTAATTTACAATAATTACCGTGGTTCGAATCTCACACTCCCGGTTTATCGCAGAATTGCGTTTGCCACATAGCTAATTAGTTTGGCTGATTTCGTGGGCAGACTAAAAAACTTATAGGGAATTGTTTTTAGGGAATTTTATGTTGAAATAATGAAATGTATTAGTAAAAAATCGAATTATTCATTACAAACAGAAGTAAAACTTTACAGTACAGTACTGGGTACACACTGGATCCGTTTGTTGCGGTTTTGGAACAGAACCACCGCGATAAACAAGGTTTCTGTACTGCAAAAGCAAAACTTTTTTACAAAAAATGTGATTAAGTTTTATTTATACACTTACTTACAAAATAAAATCGATTGCACATATACATTTTAGCCTCGTAAATTCTTATATTTGTTCCCTAATAAACGAGCTAGTGGCGAATGTGGCAAGACAAACTTGCCTGAGAAAGAGACATTGAGATGAACCATACTTAATAGGGAATATATATATATATATATATATATATATACTCTAAACCATATAATTACCTTTAAAAAAAAAAAAAACAAAAAAAAAAAAAAACGGTAGTCTGTTATACCAGATACTAAGCCATTGTAGCAACATGTCCACACTAATTACAGTCCAAATCCTTTCTTACTGTTCTTGAATTGAATCTTCCACAGTAACCTCATGGATCTTTCGACCGGTCATGTGGAACCATCTTCAGCTGCAGCAAGAGAACTTAATTTAGAAGTGTGGCATCAGGATAAATCAGAAAGGTCCAGAGGGCAGAAGTGGACAAAAAGGGAACAATTTGAAATCTAGTTACCATAGAGAAAATATTGGTCAAAATGATGGTCAAATTATTATAATCACGATAATTACAAATCAATTATATTGAAGAGCAATTCTTTATTCAGAAAATACATTTTCAGCAAACCCAGTCTTATACTAACTGCTAATTTAAAATACTCAGATAAAAAAAAAAAAAAAAAAAAAAAAACTTTGACCAACTAGAATTTAGGGAGGATCAAATATCTTTGAAATATAGTACAAATATCTTGATACTATTTGTATTTTTTATTTTATCCAAAATATTTTATATTATTTTATATATAGATTTCCTTTTAATTGATGCACAATTTGGAGCAAGCAATCAGGTGTCATTTCACTGCAAGTTTTATTCTCTATATATCTTTTTTGTACAAATAAACTTGAATCCTGAGTTTTAAATCTGAATCTAGGCTCAAATCTCCTCTTATAGTAAACATGGTCTGGGTTTCTCAATCTAGTAGGAACGTTCCATTGCCTTCCATTTATACTTACGCAAACAGTGGACACCAGAAACACAAGCCTGGTGCGAAGACATTTCGCATTTCATTTGAAAGTTTAAGTTTAGTGAATTCTGACCTGTGGATTTAAGGAGATACAACTGATAAAAAGTTGATACATCAGATCGTAACATCTTTAGAAAATACAGAATAATGATAGCATTGAATATCGTGGTGTTGAGCATCCAGTTTTATACACAGCGCTTTAATAGAATATAAAATCAGCATTTAACACAAACTACCTGTTTTTTTTTGTACATGAACATATTATATATATACCTTAACATTAACAGCAGAAAGTCTCTGGAGAAATTCCAACACTGAATGTCCAATGTCACTTACATGATCAAGTTTATCTCAGAATCTGCATAGGGCTAAATTTCTTATATATTTCTTTTCCTTTCTCTCTTTCATTCTTTTGCACTTTTCTTTTCTGACTTGTTCTGTGCTTCCCTTGCCTTGTAACTTCTCATTTATCCTTGTTGTCTTCATGTTGTGTATGTTTTCCAGTGTAATAACCGATATTTCAATAATTCGTGCCACGTGCACTGAAGCCAATCAACAACGAGAGCGTGATGTGCAGTAAGGTCGTACCCTTTTGCGCTCTGAGTTAATTCTCTCAGATTTTTTTTGATTGTTAGTTTTCCTAAAGCGTTTTCTCGTTTGCTGCCGTTTTTGTTTTTTACGTTTCTTAATTTCTCCTGCACTTACGGGTCGCTGTATGATTAATGTTCTCACGTTCAAGTCATTCGGGTGTTCTTTCAGCAGTCTCCGTCTTCCACCCTTTCACGCATCAATTATTAACACGCATTCGCACATAAAACAGGAATTTTTAGACTTCCTCTTTTTATCATGCGTGATGTATGAATTGTTTTTGTTATATTCAGGCTAAAATGGTTTATATTAAGAGGTCGATCGATTGTTTAGGAATAAATACAAAGGAGTAACACATTGTCTGTTGCTACAGATATGTACATAATTTGCAGTAATGTTGTTAAGTGATTTATTTACACCTTATTTTTTTCTTGAAACAAAACAAAAAAGAGTCTTTTTAAGCGGCTGTATGTGGAGACTGCATGCAGTGATTACATTTATAAGTCGTACAAAAAGTAGCTTGTCATATTATTGACATGTAAAATGATTTTCATGAAATTCTGATGCTATGGTTTTACATCTGACTGGTGTAAAGTGCTGACACTGAAGACTCCTTCCACATAAGGACACTTTCACAATCTCACACATTTATATATATATCCAGCACCAAGTGATAGAAGGATTCTGCTTTTAGTTGTCAGTCTTAGATGGATTAATGGACGGACGGACGGATGGATGGATGGATGGATGGTAGGATGGATGGACAGACGGATGGATGATAGACAGATAATGGATAAATGGATGGATGCATGAATCGATGTATCAATAGATAAATTAATAAGTTAATTGTTGTTGGAGGATATATTGTTAAAGGGATGGATGCATGGGTGGATTTATGGCTGATGATCGGCTGTGCAGATGATAAATGGATATATTGATAAATAAAAAAATAGATGGATGGATGGATAAATGGATGGATGGATGGATGGATGGATGGATGAATAAATGAATGAATAAATTAAAGAATTATAAATGCCTGGGCGGATAATGGATAGATAAATGGATGATAAATAAAAAATATGGATTTATAGATGGATGGATGGATGGATGGATGGATGAATAATGGATGGTTTGAATTATCGGAATTATAATTCTATGCAGCAGATGAACTGATTTGACTGTAAGTCAAGTTCATAGCAAGGTCAAATGTCAACTTTTTTATTTTTTTTATTTAAGATACACATTTAATTGACCTTTGCTGTTATTCTATCTTTCTCCCATAGAATTATCATTGTAACCAAGACTGAATGATAGAATTTAGCCAAACAGGATCAAGTTCACAGAAAGTTCAAACGTCTGGAATAGGATTTCTTCAAAAGCTGCCTACATGTTTGATGTCTATTGGAAGAGTATTTCTAGTTTACAATTAAGTAACAAAAAAAACATTCCAATTAACACTTTGGATTTTACCTTCTTTCCTACGTTTCTGTGGAGCTTTTAGCACACAGGCCCCAGTGCATGCTGTTACGATAGAAATCTAAAAGAAATATTGTGAATACACTGAGCTGAATCAACACTCATTTGGACCAATCACAATGGTTATAAATGAAGTGTTGATTATTGGGTATAACCCTGTATATCATTATTACCACTCACAGCTGTATCTTGTTTTTTTTCCACACCCGGGTGTATATAGTTTTCCTTTGTGCTTTTGTGATTTCTCGTTTGCATTGATTTGCATTACTTAGCTGTGTATTAGCGTTTTGGAGTTGCCCTCGTCGCTAATAGATTGATTGTGTTGGCGCTTGTTTGGATGAAAAAGTCTTTTAAAATGGTCTGCATTCTCTTACATTTCTACCATTTGATATACATTTATACAACATTAAGTAAAGTGACTAATGTGCTCACATAACCAACCAAATAAATAAAAAACACTCAGCAAGCAGGTAAACAAATAAGTTATTCCTGATGGGGACCAAAAAGGTCAAAACTGTCTGACATTTCTATCCATGTAGGGACATTAAGTCTCACACGGACATAGCATTTACATTGTAAGCATCAACCTTAAATAGTTTGAAATATTTATCTGAAAGGAACTTGGATTAAATAGAAAAGTTATTTATTTATTTATTTGTGCCAAGCGCCTGTGCATATTAAAAACCCATAGTGCATTGAAATTAGTTAATAAATGCGTGCTTGCCAATGCAAATTGCCCCACTTCAATCTAATTTATGTTCTGCCATTTCTTATTTTTGTCACGCTGCTAAGGTCAGCTTGGACTGAATGAGATGATAAGTAACCCACCCAACCCTCCAAGAAGTTTCAAAACTAGCTTTGTTTACAAAAAAAGTACTGTATTGATCTAAATTTATTTACTTATCTATGAGTCTTCTTTAAAGCATGTCAAGCTCCTTCTGTGATTCTCACTAGATCTTTGCAATGGTGTCAAAACTGTGACCTTTGAGTTGCATCTTCATCTTTTGGAAAAGGGCGAAGTCTGTAGGAGCCAAATCTGGCAATTAGGGTTGGAGTTGAAGTGAGATCATGTGGATTGTTCTCCGACGATTAACATGCACAAGTTGCCGAATGGCTTAGACATTTTTCGGGGGTGGAGCTTGTTAAAGGTCCTTTAGATTTGCCTAGTGTCATGCAGAATCTCACACTTGCTCTTCGTTGTAACTCGCTGTCCATGATCAAATCGCAGACGTGGTAACACAAGTGGTCAGAATAGCACCAGTTACAATTTTAGTCTGAAATCCTATTGATACTACCTATTTTGTTGCTGGGTATACGGTAAGTGCTAGAACAGTGGATAAGATGTCATAGATTTGTTTAGAGGTTTATGGATTTAAGTCCCACCACCACCACCAAGTTGCCAATGCTGGGCCTTTGTGCAAGACCCTTAACCCTCAGCTGTATAACTAGAATAACTCGGACGATCTGGATAAGGGTGTTTACCAAACGCTGTAAAAGTTTCCGGTGCAAATTACTGATGTGCACCAGCATAGATCATGTCTTTCCTTCTCAAATTCTACAGTTGGGTCGCAAAAACAATACATAGTATTCTAGCTATTACAAGATCTAACATCAAGTGATGTAATAGAAAGTAGAATAATAATCACACATTATACATATATATTTTAACCCAATAATAAGAGTTATGGGTAAGTAAATCTACACTCGTCCTTTTTTAACTTTTCTCTTGTTTTCTCCAATTTGGTCCAAACTGACTGCTAGAGAACCCAGATTGTGTTATTATTGGGGGTTTGCAGGCCACTGAGCTCGACTGTGCTGCCATTTTGAGGCGTTTAGCTGAGTGAGAGCATTGTTAGCCTTCGCAGCTCAGAGGCAGACAGCAGAGGAGAGGCATCTGTCGTTTACAGCTGTCAGGCAGAGGAGCAAATGGGGGAAGAGGAGAGACAGACGAGTGACGCTGATGGAGTCACAGCAGGGGGGGCTGACACGTGCCAGGCTCAGTGCCAGAGTGTGTTTCCATCCACCTGTTTACATGTGAGTATTGCATTTGTACAGCCTGAACGAGACCCAGAATCTCAGACAATTAAATATTACAGTTATTGTGCTTGTTTTGAATTGTAAAAGTAATTGTGTATGCGGGGGGGGATTTTTTAATGTATATCTTAGTGCTGCTTATTGCTTTAGACTTTTTAGCAGACCAACAGTTTTGACAAAAAAACACACGTCTATTCCCATTTACGTTCTGAAATGAAATGTACTTTTGCAAACAATTAAAAATAATAAAACTCTATCAAGCAGATAAGAATTTAATTCCAATGCTCTGCTGAATATACAGGACGTTCACGAGCAAAGACGAGAAGCTCATACACACACACACACACACACACACACACACACACACAAAAGCAAGGCTTCACACTTTGCTGTTTTTATGCGGATTATGTTTTTTTTTTTTTTTTTTTTTTTTTTTTTTTTTATCAACGTTGCATATCAGGTGCTCTCGGTAACTCTTTAAGTCGAACATAAGTGTACCTAATGTAGCATGCGTTCAATCACTTCAAGGTCAATTTATAGTCACTTCAAAAAAGAAAAGAGCAATGAAAGGATAAAGAGAAACATCAGGACGCGGAAACGACACTTAATGTTCGAGCAAAATGTGCATTTGTCGCTCCATTGACTGCCATTAAAGAGCTAAAGTTTCAGGTTCAAAAAAGCATATATATGTTTTTTTATTCACTCAGCTATTGAAGGGTTTGGCTGAATATTACCGATGCTTGGTTTCCTCACTCTTTAAAGCTCAGTAGTATATAAAACTATAACATAGCTGTCATAAAAATAGTGTTGGAGCCCTTTTTTATATATAAAAACAGCATATATTTCTAAAATATTTGTAACAATTTCTATACCAATTTTATCCAATTTACATGCATGGACAAATGAATTGTAAGGGTTTTTTTTTACGAAAGGTTTACAGCTATGGTAAAGAGAATACATTAATCCAGTAGTGCACAAATGGATCTAAAAAAAAAAAGCTTGCGATAAGTCTTTAGCTACGTGTCCAATAATTTGCCTTATATCATTCTTATTCCACTATCTCTTTTGAGCTTTGATTACCATTGCAAGCATCCTGACGCACGTCGTCTTGTGTCGGTGCGTTAGGCAATCGCTCAACCTCGGATCTGAAGGTGAAACCCGCCCAACATATTGCTGCTGCCCAACTACCATCCATCTATCACACATTGTCTACAGAGGGTGAGAAGCTGAATCAAGGGCATCTCTCACCCCAATTATAGACTGCTCACTTTTCTCCTGGTACTACATGAGAATTCACCGCCGTACCTTCAGGCTAAGGAACAGATTCTTCCCCTCGGCAAACTTCTCACACGAGTGTAATCGCCGTTCCTCCATCCCCACACTGCAGTTTGCACTGAAATCCCTTCAACCATTGTACATACTGTATTTTATTGTCGCTGTACTTGTTCTCTAATGGTGACAATATAGTTGAACTTAAACAACCTATCACACACACACACACACACACACACACACACACACACACACACACACACACCCCTACTTTAGTTTGAACCAAACCACATTCGAATTAAAATTTATTTGTTACATACACAATCATATAGAGTACGACATGTAGTAAAATGCTTTTCCCCACTGTCTAACATGTAAATAGAAATAAAAATGGAATATAAAAATGATAAAAAGTATAAAAGTCTAATAAAAATATACTGAATAAAAATTTAAATAGGGATAAAAATGATTATTAAATAGGAATGACATGTAGTTTTTATTTTATTTATGAAAGAATATGTATATGACAGATATTGACAGTAGTCCAGATTCAAAGTCCCCCATTGTGATTGTTGCTAAAGTGTCCATGTGCTGAAATTAAAGGGACACTGCTGGACACTGCACTTAATATAATCCATGTCTCCAGACGTATTTACTCCAAATACATCATTTACACTGCTTGTTTTTTTTTTTTTTTGTTGTTCCTCCATGTATTATTTTCCATTTTCATTGTTGATAACATCCTAGGTCCCCTGGTGGTCTAGTGGTTAAGATGCAGCACTCCCACCGCTGTGACCCGAGTTCGATTCCCAGTCAGGGAACCATCCCCAGCCACTCTTAGTGCCGGTCCCAAGCCTGGATAAATTGGGAAGGGTTGCATTAGTAAGGGCATCCAGCGTAAAACATGTGCCAAATCAAATGTGCGGAGGATCCGCTGTGGTGACCCCTAACGGGAGAAGCCGAAAGAAAGTTTATTGTTGATAACATCCTGTTTGTTTGTCACTTGAGCTGTCACTTCACCTCATTGTTTTTTTGTGCTTTATACTTGATGCAATTTACTGTTTTACACCACTGGTTAGATGCTGACTGCATTCTATGGCTTTGTACTTTGTACTCTGCTCAATTACAAGGAAGTTATAAAGCTAATCTGATAGAACACGTTTCTTAAGCCCGAGTAGTTGTATTTATTTCTAGCACTCTAAACTGAAATCACAACCAGATATTGAGATAAAAAACAGCAAAAACAAAACACCTTGATTGACTTTCTCCTCCTCCTTTTTGAAGTAAAACCACTGAAAATCAAACATAAGTCATAATAAACTTATATGGAGAAATGTGCAAATTTAAAATGTATATTTAAAATGTGTTTCTGTAAAGCTGCATTGTGACAATAATCATTGTCTAAGGTTTATACAAATACAACTGAAGCAATAGTTGTTAAAATAGCAACATTAGTATATAGATTACTTTTTAGTTGGATTATATAAAAATATATACATTTCATCAGCTTCCTGGAAATCTTTGGAAAGTGATTTCATCAACATATACTGTATAATCTATACTTCAAACTTGACTACACATGCTTCTCATAAACACGTTTACTATTTAAAAAAAAAAAAAAACAGAACTTTAGATTAAAGAATCAACAAAATCTCATCTCATCCTTTCCAATCCTTTTTCAAGTTCTAAAGTACCAAGATCGTGCTTTTTGTTATCAAGCAAGGATTTGTAGGCTGTCATGCTTCATTCTGTTGCGATTTTGAGGTGTTTATCTGAGAAAGTGCTGAGTTAACCTTAATGGCTTGGTTACAGTGATCGAATGGCCCGTGAAGAACATTGAGGCTGCTTCCAGAGGGTTTGGAGGAATGAACAAGCACCTGAGTGGCATCTCTTGGGATGAATGTTTGAATTTTCCTAATGTTGTAACCTGGTTTAGTAGAAACTTGCTTGACCAGGCAACTTGGCTTAAAAACATTACTTGATTGGTTTTGTGGGTTTTTTAAGAAAGTAAATGAAGATGTCAAGTTGTAAAAAATAATTAAATACAAATAAATAAAAATATGTGGGCATGGAAATTTAAATTTTGATGTGTGTCACTGTCAGGGATCCACCAGCCACACATTCACCTAACCCACCTATCACTCCAAGCAGCTCTCCTACCTACTAATCATCTACACCTGGCACTCATCAGCCTCCACGCTATATAACCTCTGTTCCCCCACCAGCTCATTGTCCGTTCTACAGTTTAGGCTGATGAACATTGTTGGACTACCCAAGCTACATACGCTACGTGTCTAGTTGGGTTTATCATAGTTTGCGGGAATCTGTTTAGTTCTCTGAACTTTCTCGGTCATAGTATTCACCAGGTTTAGTTAAACCTGGAGCTTAGATCTGGTTGCTGTTTTCTGCATTTGCCCTTTTTGTTCTTCATTAAACATTGTGAATTGCACTTCGGTTTCAGGCACATTCTTCCACCTGACAGTCACATATATTAACGCTAGGATTCAAAAATATTTTTTTTAAAGTTATCATTTGGTTATGATGTAGTGATATAGTGATTTTTGTGCAAACAAACTCCATGATAGTATAATTTTCAGGAAGGAAGTAGAATTTTTTTGCAAATGTTTTATTGTATGTAAAAGAAAATGTATATTAATAATAATAATAATAATAATAATAATAATAATAATAATAATAATATCTATTGCCAATAACTTGTTTAAAGTGTTGGACTTCTGATCAGAAGGTTGTGAGTTCAAATTCCAGCTGTCACAACTGGGCTTTCACAAAGCTCTTAGCTGCTTAGTCAAATAAATAAAACAAATATAAGTTGATATGCATAAGGGCATCTGAGAAATACTATAATTGTAAATGTAAAAAAAAATCTAATCAATCAAAGCAACAGTAGCTGACATAATGGAAGTAATGCATGTATATGGAGGTGGATAGCATTTTTCTTTCCAGAAATAAAAACGCTACAGCAGACTGGGGCTAACCATTTTGAAATGATAGCTAGCCAATTTTGATCGTTGTTTCACTATTGGCTCTCACTAAGGAGGTTGGTGCAAAGCAAAAATAAATGCATCCCAGAACAAACTATTTTTTGTGTAGTTTACCTTCAGTGGATTTAATCTAATCAGTAAGAAATCAGTAAGTACCGGTGTGATGTCCAATTAGATTGCTGTGGCTCACTTTACCGCTTCTCCTGGTGATAATAAGAAGCGAAAAAAAAATTGTCATTAGCATAACTTAAGCCGAAAATCAAGATATTCACAGAAACAAGAGATGTGAAAAGAAACTAAAGAGGAGTGAGTCCCGAGCCCTGAGGGATACCGGTGGATAGTTTGCATGCACCAGATGTACATGGCATCTGATACAAAAGCTTCCCTCTAGGCTGGAAGGAAACCACTGCACTACCTTTTCAGTAAAATTGATCTTGCCTCGCTGTTATATAACAGATTATTGAATAACCTGAAGGAAATGTTGAATTAGCGTTTGATAACGAACGGGATGGAAGCCGGTCCCGGGAACCGACTCAGACTTGCACACTCATCGTGCTCTTATTTTAAGAAACATATTGCGCCGCAGCAGACAGACGGTTAGCGCTTTGCAGGCACATTTATTTCTTTGATGTGTTTAGATGGCGCCTTTTATTGGTTGCATGTCAGATGCCTCTGTTTGATGTATGAGTGTATAGTTTTGCTACAGGCAAACTCGAGGCTATCTTTGATTACTGACTGCATTCTTTAGATTTCTATTGACTTATGTCTCTTCCAAATGTTTCTCTGGGGGAAAAATCCTTCAGCACACTGCTAAACTGATAAATCTCACTTGCACTCTGATACACTATTTTTTTTCTTCTTTTTTTTCACCATGGAGACAATAACATTCATTTATTGAAGTGCTATGAGGCTTTATTGCTATTTATTATAATTCTAACAAGACATTGTTACCAAATAAAAAAACAACCAGTGGGTTATAAATAATGACTTCATTAAGAGTCTTATTGCAGTTTAGAATTTCACATTAATGCATAGCTGCAATAATTAGTAGTTGAAGCACTTATAGTAGTTAAAGCACTTGTGATAAACAGATTTCATGTCTGTCTTGTTAGATATTTATTCTTACTGGTTTGGTGCTCAAATAGATTCAACATCCAGGGATTATCCTCCTATATCCACCCCAGACAAAAAAAGAATCTTTCTGATATTCACAAGTCAATAAGAAAAAGTTTGTGTGTGTATTTAAATCCATCGCGCTTCATGGTGCTGTGACCGTGCGTCCGTGCAACAAGCTGAGACTTCAATACCGGAATTATTTATGCTTTTTTTGTGAAATTTTTATGATGTACTTGGGCATACATCACACCTGGCAACCCATCTCTGCAGCCCAGTAACTGTAAAAAAAACAGCAACATATGCAAGCAGTGCAAGGCACACACAGCAATGTGACTACACACTTCTGTGTATGAACAGGGTCCAAATGCATATGCTTTTCGTGTTTTCTTTGTGCTTGCAAATGAAAAGTTTGCTTGTTTGGGCAACTGGTTGCGTATTATTTCATCAAAGTAAAGTTTAATCATCATCAATTTCAAGCACCTTAAGGGAGGTGATAGCTCAGTCAATAGGATGTTGTACTTCCGATCGGAAGGTCATGGGTTCAAATCTCACCACTAAGCTGGCGCTGCTGGGCCCTTGAGCAAGGCCCTTGACCATCAATTGCTAAGCTGTATAACTGTAGGTTTTTCTGTCTAAAGGCATCTCCCAAATACCACAGATGTGAATTCCAAAAAGGAAAGCAGATCTTGTGTTATAGAAATTCCAAGAATGAAATATATTTTAAGAATATAGTTGTAACAGATAATCAAAAGCTGTATAGGGTAAAAAAACCTGGTTAATTTTGACACAAATCACTTAAAATGAAAGCCTGCATCAAACACAGCTCAGGGATCAATGCTGTTTACTAGCTAACAAGCATGTGAATCATTATTACATTGCATTAGCTACCGGTTTTTAGCTGAGTCAGCTAGGTTTCAGGCTAAGGACAATGTGGGACTGGGCAGCATGCATGTTTATACACTGTTTAGGCAAACCATTATGACTGCCTGCCAAAACAGTTCTGACCCATCCAACATTGACAGCATGAGCTTCTTCAGAAATCTGAGCTACAGAAGCGAGTCTGTTGGATCGGACCAGCCTTCGCTCCCCAAGTGCATCACGACCCTGTCACCGGTTCACCACCGTACCTTTCTTGGACTTCTTGTGAAAGATACCGACCACTGCAGACCAGTAACATTGCACAAGAGCTGCAGTTTTAGAGATGTTCTGACCCAGACATCTAGCCGTCACAAACTCACTCAAATCCTTTCGCTTGCTATTTTTGTATTGCTTTTAACACATTAACTGTGAAGACAAAATGTTTACTTGCTGCCTAATATATTGCACCCACCAACAGGTGGCCTGATAAATAGAGATAATCAGTGTTATTCACTCACTGGTCATAATTTTATAATGTTATGCCTGATTGCTGTATATGTATAATTTGTTTTTCCCCAACACAGCATTGACTTTCTAATGTTTACAGGTGTGGCTGATTGTGTCTTATCCAGAAATAATTATGTTTTTTTTTAAATGGCGTTCATCCTTACTTCTAGTGTTGAGGTCCTGTGACATTTCGTGGCCTTCGGATTAAAAGCTTTTGTCCCTCGTCTATTTATAACCCAGACAGAACTGTATAATACTGGGGTTGTGATTTGTTTACTTGCAACATGAAGCTAATCCTGAATTATCTCACGTCTCACGAGCAGTAACGTTAGAGGTCAGGGGGTAGAACTGCAGGATCTTCCACTGTCTCTTATTGACGTTATTTTTTTCTTTGCTTTGACGCAAGCACTGCTGTACACCTGTTTGTATAGAATAAAAATTACTCCCTCTTTTCCTCACTCCCTGTCTCTCACTGTTATGGAGTTATATAAGGCAAGAGACCTTTTATTTTCCATCTTTGTGCTTTTATTCTGTTTACCTATACACCTCGATCCTGCTTTCTTTTACATAAACCATTATCTCTGGGAAGCGAAACAAGAAAGAAGCATGGCGAAACTCCTTCACCAAGCAGAACCGAAGAGCTCCGAGCACTTCCTTGTACAAGCCCGTGAACTGAGTGGCGCAACCTACTGGAAAATGGTGCAGCTCAATTTATATGCGCACCCCGGTGGGCTGTAAGATGTGCACCAGTTTGAACCATGCGGTGCCCCCAAAATGTTTTCAACCCAGTGGGCAGCATGACCGATTGAAAATCTACTGAGGAAACAACAATTTTTAGCTTCAGGAGGTGTTTTATGCTGGTCAGGGATGTCATGAGATATAGAGATGATTCCGGCAACACTGGGTACATGATGGGTATAGACCTTGGATGGGAATACCAGTCCTTTTCTACAACTCACACTAGCTGTGGGTATTTTCTTTAGCCACTTTATACTGTACATTTACATTTATGGCATTTAGTACAAAAAAAAAGCCTTGCTCAGGGGCAGAGGAGTGGCAGCTTGGTGTGGATTTAAACTCATAAACTTTGGATCCACAGTCAAATGCCTTAACCACTAAGCTATCACCTCCTCTATATACTATATACCCCCCTATATACTATACTAGTTTTCTGCATCCCTTTGGTCACCTCCCACTATTGCTGTATCACCTTTATTGGCCAACCCAAACTAGCTTTATATATGACTTTGGCCACCCTATACTGGCACTTTGTATAGTCTTAGCCATCCCACACTGACTCTGTTTATCACATTCACCACCCAACTCTAGACCTTTGTATCACTTTGTCCACTCTGTACCAGTTCTATAACCTTAGCCACTTAATGCTAGCATTGTGTATCACCTTGACCACACATTATCATTGTGCATCACCTTGGCCACGCCACATTCATAGCTATAGCAATGGTTATTCTTTTGTTCACCCTACACAGAATAACCAGGATCTTTCACTGCTTATTTTGTTTCAGAAGGTCTATGCAATAAAAACCTAATTACCAATATATTAAGCACAAGATGTATGACAACAAACAGCCATGCAGCAAAACAAAAACAAGGGTGATTATGCCATGTTGACCCTGTGCTTCCAGACGCCAATGTGAACCTGTCAAGAATAAATTAGGCATCATGTTTGGGAACCATGAAACAGAGCGGCTGTGCTCTCAAACCCGAACACACACATAATCACACAGAGCTGGTGAGGAAATTTGTAATATTATGCTAACCACAGAAAAGTTTAAAAGTATTTTTTTTATACAGTAAACAACTTCTTCTGTGTGTAACATTGGAAAGGAGTTCTTCTTATAAATTAGCTTGATAGAAATATATGTCAAAAATCAGTGAGATTGAATAAAAAACTAACCCATTTTCATTCACTGGGAGAGGCACCGCGGGTCACAAATTACATTGTCTTTTCATTGCAGATAAACACAGCACTATGCGATGTGATAAACCGATCTCTGTCTCCGTCTCTATCTCTTTTTAAATAGTGTCTTTACTCAAGCAAGATCAAGAAGCGACTTTTAAATCTACTCTCACTAGCCCGATTTATTTAAAAAGCCGCCACTGCTAGCGGTAATTTACACGGATCTTGAGAATGAGAGGGATCTTGTTTAAAACTGAAGTGCTGATTGAGACGTGTCTCCGCTTTTCAGTAATAATATCTCTGCACTTACGTTCTCGCCCCGCACTGTTATTCTGACACTTGGACTAACAGCACTCATCTTTTTCAGTCTGATCCCTAGCAATAGCAATGATTACGGCTAAGAATGGTTTCCTCCTGTAGTTCTATGCTAATGATGCCCACCCCCCTTAAACAATAATATCATCTAGACATAGTTAATAGTTATATAGCTATTGCACCAAGTCACGTGTAAGTTTTTGCACCAGATTCACGTTGCCTTCTTACCTATTGTTTTGTTTCTTTGTTTGTACATTTCACCAACATTCAAAACTAGTTGCATTTACAAGACAGTATTTAATACTTTACCTTTATTACTGATTTTGAAACATGTATTGTAGCTGTAAAAAAGTATTGAAGGGCAAATTTGAGAACTCACAGGCTGCAGGTTGTTAATCCCAGGTGAAAACCCTGACATATACGATTGCCATTTAAAATGTTGATCGGTTTTGCCCATCCCTGGTGAATAGTTTGCAGGATATACGAGATGTACAAGTGAGGATTGTAAGAATAATAAAGAAGAAGTAGCACCAGACGCCAGATTTGTTATATCGGGTCGACTTTACACAAAAAAAAAACATATACAAAAAAAGAAGCTTCTGGAAAATTAATGTGCTGATGAGCAACAGTGAAATAATCGCAAAATAAATAAAAAAGAATGTACGTTTCTTAAAAAAAAATTTCAATAAATATCTAAAAAATGTATAATATCGAAATATATTTTCTACCTAATCAAAGTCAAGAGAAAACCAAACCAAATAATGGTATGTTCCTAAAAGAAAAGGCACCCTGGCAGTTTCCAGGTAGGTCAGAATTATCTGAGAAACTTAGCCAATATTTGATGTTTATAGTTTTTCAATCAAAGGTCATACGTGTTATCATAGTGTATGAGTGTATCGCTTTTAGCTAAGAATCAACAAGTATAAACTGAGCACACATGTAGATTTTGGCCTTCAGTATGTATTGTGTACTGAGTTTATGAGTTTCGAATGTTGCTCTGTTTTTTGACATTACCCACAATGTTACCAGACTGTCTCCTGACAGTGGTGCCTTCAATTTAGCGATGTAGGGTAGTAGACAAGAGTTAGGGTTAGGTTTATAAACTACATTTCCCAGCAGCCCCTGCATGTTACAAGTGTTGAACTGTGCACACCTGTTTCTTGTTAACTGCGAGTCTCTTTGATTACGTCTACACTCCTATTTTTCTTCTTTTTCCTTTTTCGGCTTCTCCCATTAGAGGTAGCCACAGCGGATCATCCGTCTCCACAGGCCCCTGTCCTATACATCCACCTTTGTCACACCAACTACCTGCATGTCTTCCCTCACCACATCCATGAACCTCCTCCTTGGTCTTTCTCTCTTCCTCCTTTCTGGTGGCTCCATCCTTAGCATTCTTCTACCGATATACCCCATGTCCCTCCTCTGCACATGTCCAAACCATCTCAATCACACCTCCCTCACCTTGTCTCCAAAACGTCCTACATGCGCTGTCCCTCTAATAAACTCATTTCTAATCCTGTCCATCGTCGTCACTCCCAACGAAAACCTGCGACAATCCACATTAATTTAATTTGGAGAATGTTTTTAAAAAGCTATGTTTTCATTGAGTAAAAATGCCCTCTCAGGGGTACCGAAGGCTAAAACAGAGAGAAAAATATAAATTTTCTAACAAAACTTATTCAAAAGGCCTTTGTAAAGCTTCTGGTGATGCCATGGGTGATTGCTGTATGGTCATATACGTGATCATGTTCTTGGTCGTGTTCATAGTATGTTTGTAGTTGTGTTTGTAAACCGTGTTCCTTCTTTGTTCATCGCCATGTTCCTACCTGTCTTGTAGGGTTGTTATTTCTAGTTGTGTTTTCAGCAAATGTCGATAAGCTGTTTCACATCTTCATCTGTACGCACTGTTCAAACAAATTGGCATCAACTTTTATGTTAATAACATCAGTAACACCATCATGCTTACCATCTTGTAGGTCCTAGTTGTGGAGTGTAGCTAAATTGAATTCTGGAACGTTTTACAAATTTAACTTAGATTTTATAAATACCTGAAAGAAACCTGACTAAAAAGTCTAAAAACGCTTTGCAACCACACTTTGGTTTTCAGTCATTTTCCAAAAGTTGCTGACCAGATTGAAATGTCTGAACGTTTATTTACTTTACAGGCCTTTACAGGTAGCGGCAATGACTACAAAATTTGTCATCGTTTTCAAAACCCTCTGTTTTCACAGTCGATGGGCCGCAAAAACAAATGTATCCACTTTGTAGAGCCTTTTCATGCTCAGCATTCCATCTCAGTGTGGATGGAAGACCAAAACGGAGAGAAAAATGTGCGTTTTCAAACAAAAATACATTCGTGTGGAAATTCTCGTGTCTTGTCATCAGCCTTCTCGCGTTAATTCTCCAAAAACAAATTAGATTTTTGCATTGGTGTCTTCAGCCTGTATCACGGAGCACTCACAACTGCAATCACCTCCACTCTACTATCAGTGTAGATAACAGCTGTTCTCCTCCAGACTTGCATTATTTCAGACCACTGACTCCACAGCCTGCCGATCGCATGGAGGCTCTCGAGGGAGGCAGATGTCCCTTGTTTTGGCCACAATCAGGGGTAGAATTGCACATATCTTTCTCTGTGAAAGCAATCCCGCAATGCTGTGTGGCAGACCTAGAATTCTCCTGAACCAAAATGCACCTCGAACTCAAAATTTGCTTTCAAATGCGGATGAATTCTCAAACTAATAGCAGTAGTTGTAATTGTGTATTGATGGAAACATTGTTTAGATGTTTACTGCAAAAGGAAAACAATAAATCATCTCTGCAAGAGAATATATTTTGAATTATAGTCAAATGTATGTAATATTCTTCTAATAGGATTACACTAAATAAAATATAGGATCAGGAACCCTATTTGTAGCTTATTTCAACAGTATTGACAATTATTTTGACAGATCATTTTGTTTCTTTCTTGTAAGAAATGCTTAAAATGCGGAAAATGTTCTGCCAATTATTTAGTCGATTCGATTTTATTTGTTTAGCGTTTGCAACAATGGATGTTGTCACAAGGAAAGATTTTTTTCATCATTATAAATGAGTCCCTATGCATTACTATATAATAGAATAAACCTTGAGAGAAACCAGACTCAAAAAGAAAACCCATCCTTAGTAAAAGTGATGGAACATTCCAGCTTGAAAGTCCTATAGATATGGCTTTATATAAGTTGAATTATTTGGCCTAATGAAGTTTTAAATGCATTTGACTATATTTCAAATATTTCCTTATGCTAAAATATCATTTTGAAGCAGTGTTATGTATACTGTGTGTAGTTTCCATTTATATGTGGTTTTTCCCCAAACTGTTACCACAAAATTGTCTATAGATGCATGATTTCAATGGCGTCTGCACATTTTTCTTCAACAGCTTCTGCAAATCCATCCATCCATCCATCCTACTTGTACGCAGAGACCTGAACCTGTTCCAGGTGCTTGTTACATGTACTTTACAGCACCGTCAAATTCTTTCCTCACATATCCCTATAATGTAATGAAGCTGGGCTCAGAGCACGGGGTCAGCCATGATACAGCAACCCTGGAGCACAGAGATGTAAAGGCCCAAAGAGTGCCATCTTGGCAATACTGGGGTTTGACCTTCCAATCAGTATCCCAGAGCATTAACCTCTGAGCTACCTATCTTTCTGCCTGTCTTTCTTCCCTTTTATTGAACTTCCTCCCTCTCTTTCTATAATCTTTAGAAGGGTAGCTCAATGGTTAAGGCTTTTGGTTACTAATTGGAATGGGATGCAACCCCAAGTGATTTTTAGGGGTTAAACCTCAGAGCCACCAATTTGTCACTGTTGGGTCCTTGGACAAAGCCCAAGCTTGGCCCTTAACACTCTGTTTTACACAGGTACTGCGTCATGGCTGACTCAGACTTTTTTAACAAACTGGAATATGCAAAGAAAGAATTACTCTGCGCACTGTGACAAGTCTGAGCACAAATTTCCACTCCAAAATCCAGTAGAACCTCTTCCCAGAAGAGTGGGGGTTATTATAACAGTAAATGGAGACTAAATGTGGAATGGGATGTACAAAAAACACATAACAAATTTTATGATCAGGTGTCCACAGACTTTAGATTTTAGAAATCACTTCACAGACCAGTTAGGGAGATTTCATGAGGAGAAAAAACAATCAATAAAACTCTAAATAAACATTCTCCTTTCATAATGAGTTGCCTTCAGCTAAATGATTTCCATGAATTCATGTGATTGGCTAAACCACATGAGATGATCTTAAAAAACAGACAAACAATCATAATTTGAAAACTAAACTCTCTAAATATATTTGTGTGTGTGTGTGTGTGTGTGTGTGTGTTATAGTCCTTTTTTTTTAACTGCTAGGTTTGGTGTGCTGAAATATTTCAAGTGAAGACTATTACAATTAGTTAAAGGTTAGATGGTGGTGTTCTTGTGTCTAGCAGTCATGGTCAGAATAATAACAATACAAAATACCTCTGATTCGGGCTTTTGTTACAATTAGCACATAAAGAAATTGAGCATGTTTTCTGGGTTTTTAGCATTATTTATTGCATGTTGGTTTCTATTCCAAAAGCAAAAGCAAGAGCAAAATAAAAAGAATAAAATCCTAATATGCAGACAGTCACATTGTTTAAGACCCCTAGCAAGAATCTAGCGTATACTGCTATGCTAGCTGCGCACACACATAAGCTAGCAAGTTTCTTTTTTTGTCACATGCTGAGCAGTGAGATGGCAACCTTCAAAGCCGGATAAGAAGGCAACAGATCTAGGAAAAACCACAGCTCTGATTTTAGGTGCACCTTACTTTGACATATGCTCAGCTCCTTACTACTACCACATCGTGCACACACTCACACACACACACTCACACACACTGTAGCAACCTCAATATTCAGCTGTATACACGGCTATTCTGCAAGAATCTGGCTAATTTGTCCAGTCTAATCTGAGTAACCTCATGATTTTCTCCACCACCTTACACAATAGGTTGTGTTGAAATGCAAGAGTTAGACACAAGGTCAATCTCGTTCTCGTGCTCCTTTCTTGCCTCTCTCTCTGTCTCACACACACACACACACACACACACACACACACACCGTCATCCCTGTTTCTTTCCCTTTCTTCTTCACTGCGCCGAAATTTCCCTCCTAAATAAATATTTGTGTGTAAAGTTCAGCGCTGCCAGTTCGGCTCTAACCAAGACAAACGCGTTAACGAGTGTCCCTATCAGCCCACTGGAATTGTGGGATACGCAGCAGGGCGTCCTCTCTCTCGCGCCAGGGTCGTTATGCTAATGGATGCTAATTTGCAAAGCCTGGCCCCGTGTTGCAGACGACAACGGCTGATTGCTCCAATTTGTTCTATCACTGACATGAGGCTGGCAAGGAAAGGACGGGTGCGCGAGTGTGTGTATGTGTGAATGCACACACACACACACACACACACACATGTGTGTGTTTGTGTATGCGAGAGTGTGTAAGTGACTGAACGCTGTAGCATTTTTGGAAGGAAAGAGTTTACGTTGCCTGCAATCAAAGCCTGTACATAGACAAGGAGTCAGGTGTTTAATGAGAAGTAATTTTAGGGTTATTTCTTAGCTTAATGTACTCCAGGGGTCATGTAGTGTCTTGGCTTGCCTTTAGGGAGCATGTATTGAAGGGCCATGTTCTTTAATGTGCATATAATTAGAGGGAGTGTATGAAGGAGAGGTGCATTTACCGTAAATCTATTCATGGGTCACGCTTACAGATTTACATGCAATATATTTACTGTACGGAGACTCGTATTTAGGAAGTGGTACATTTTGGGGGCATGTGTTCTCGGGTCATTTATGGACAGGTCTGTAAATATTTGGACACCAACAAAGTTAATGTTATGGGAAGTGCATCTGCCTCAATTCTTTGTGTTTTGTCTTCAGTTTGGTCTTTAGCAACTAAAACCACGAGCACACTGGACATTTTTCGCCAAGATTCGATCATCTGATACAATGTTTGAAAATCCTATAAGATTCCTACAATTCCCAGGCTATAATCTTGTTAGCTGGTTTGACATGTTCACCTACAGCCAATTAATGACCATTGAGATAATTTTTTCTCCTCTGATGAATTCCTTGCAGTGCCACACGATTTCAGGCTCTTTCCTGCAGTCTGACCCGCTACGACGACCGTCAAAGCAAATACCAATAGTAGCGCCGAACATCATGACGCAAATCGCGCGACAACTTTAAACCACCTCAGAGAAAATGTTGAAACGAGAACAGCAAGACAAGTATCTTATTGTGTTATGTAGTGAAAAGGAGTGTTTGTATAAGGTTTTTATTATTAAGGCATATCATGAAGAAAACGAACACTATAGATTGTTTTTGTCTGGTGCTAGCTACCATAATGAGAGAACACGGGTCTGATAGTGTCACGGATTAATGACGTAAATCTCTTTTTCTTGTGTGCATCAGTTTTTTATGTCGCCCAAAAAAACTCACGTGATCAGTGAAGCACTGTGAATGCTTTAAAAACTTTTTACAGCATTTGGCTGATTTATACTGTATAGATCTATAATGCACACTATTGACTTTATCGTGTTACTTTCAGTCATATCTTTAGTAAATACAAGAAATCCAGTTCCATTGTCAGCCATACAATAGATTAGATTCAATTAAACTTTATTGTCATTGTACAAAGTATGTACAGAGCAAATGAAATGCAGTTAGCATCTAACCAAAAGTAGCTCATTTACAACAAATAGCCTAAAAAATGCCCATATAAAAAAAATTACGCTTTGGATCATGAGCAGTTCCTTTCATTCTCCATACTCTTCTCTTCTGCTCTTTGACTCATCTGTTTACAGGATATTGTTACAGACATTTTTCCTTTTAGATATTTTTTACAAACTATAATCTGGTTTTCCTGCTTTTGAGGCTTATAAAGGGTTTACATGGTTTACTCTGTATTTACTTTTTTCGACTGTTGACTTTGACACAAATAAGCCAACCACAGTTTATTTTCCAAGTCTTCCAGGCCATTTCGTATTCCTGACCTCTGCAGTGTATTCATACTTTTTTTTAAAGAATTTACAAAACAGTTGAATTTTCTACACCGGATGTTTTTGCTATTGCTCTGTTTATTTAAAAAAAAAAAAATTTATATATATATAT
>MU558303.1:993081-1038675 GCA_024362625.1 Silurus asotus | reverse complement strand
TGAAGCCGAGCGCCGTGGAGAATCCTGGGACGGAGCCACGCGCTCTGAAGAACCACGGACTGAAGCCGAGCGCCGTGGAGAATCCTGGGACGGAGCCACGCGCTCTGAAGAACCACGGAATGAAGCCTCTTCATCCTCAAGGGGCCTGTCGTGGAGATCCGCCACCTCCATTCCACACATCCCCCGAAGAAGCTCGCAAAATTCGGCGAGTGAGCCAAAATTGCCCCCATTGGCGCTCCATATCCTGCTGGTTTTAGACAGAGCATCACCAGACAGGAGAGAGATGCAAAAGGCGATCTTGGCTCTTTCTGAGGGAAACTGCGAAAAATTTTCCTCCACATACTCGCCGATGTTCCTCAAAAACCCGTCCAATTCTTCTCCTTTCCCGGAGAAGTGAGCCGGAAATCCCCTCGCGCTCGCGGAGGGGCGTGGCGCGGCCGCGCTTTCATGCTCCGGCTTCTGTGGCTTTGAACAGCGAGCAGCAGCTCGGAATCCCCAGCGAAAATCCAAAGCTGGGTTCGGCTGCCACATCATCGCGGCTGAAATCGCGGGAGGGCAATTCCGCGTTCGGTTTTGGTCGGTCCTTCTGTCAGGCTGACGGACAGGACGCGGAAGCGGAAGCAAGTCAATCATTCTTTATTAATTAAGTTCAACAAAGAAACACTCATTGCTGCCGAGGTGAGAAAACAAACAAAAGAATATCCGCTCGAGACGAGCATCCAAACGGAAACCTGGAGTCCGAAACGAAAGTAACCGGCAGCGGCTTAGAGTAATCCATAGGAAACGGAACCAGCGGGGAATGCTGGCGGTCGAGCAGCCACGGGTATCACCAGCATGACAATACAAGGACCGACAGCCTGTGACTCGAGAACGTGAGTTTATATAGTCTGAACCGTAATGAGTCACAGCTGTCGATATTATTTTCCCATGCCCAATTTATAGAGTGTATTCCCTTGAATCCCCAGCTTTTTACTTAATTAAATGTAATAATTAATAATTTAAAATAAAATTAATACCTTCATTCAATAATGTATATTTTTTTTTCCAAAGCACCTTTAAAAGTGACCTATCTAAGTGCTTTCTATGCATAAAAATCAAGAACTAAATCAAATAAAAAACATCATACATGCATCACAAAGAAATCACCAAAAAACTATGCTACAAAACTGAGTTCTAATAGCAGATTTAAAAAACATTAAAGATTCAGCCTGTCTAATCTCAATTTGAAGAGAATTCCAATGTTTCGGTGAACAAGAAGAAAAGGCTCATAGAACTTAAATGGGTAGAAGGAAAAACTTAAAGACCAGATTCAGGAGAGCAGAGATCACACCTTGGAGAATAGACACTTAAGAGCTGTGACAAATAATAAGGCACCATACTACGTAGGGCCGTAACTTAGCATGAGAAGTGTAAAGTCAATCTGAAACCTGACAGGGAGCCAATGCAATGACTGCAAAACTGAGAGATGTGCTCAATTGTCCTGGTCTTTATCATTTTATTTTAAATAGATTCTTTTTTTTTTGATAGCGTGGGCCTGACTGCTGTACATGAACGTTTTGCCATGATGCTGGTTCTAAGCATGACACATGAACTCAGGTTAAATGGTAAAATAAAAAACTGCAAGTTAATTATCCAAACAACAAATCTCTCATTTCTTTGTAAACTGCACAGACTTGAAGCACATTCCAAGTCAAAGTAATGGTGTCAAAAAGGTAAAAAGAAAACAAAAAAGTAATAGAAATCAACATTTTATTTCTGAACCAAAACCAAATTCTTTTCCCTACATTTCTCAGAAACGGCACAAGAAAACTCCAGAAAGAAATTCTGGCACTGGAAAAGTAAGACCCGTTTTTCATCATTCTCTCAGTCCTTGCATAGGACACAAATTCACCACAATGCAACAGATTTTTGATTTGCAATATCTGCAATGTACCTTTTTGTCATTGCTTGGTATGGGCATTTCTAAATCCTGCGTTCTCTCTCTCTCCCAATCAGAACTATCTAACTCGCAACAGAAACTTTTCTCTTCACTGTTCCCACAGGTTTCCCATTGTTCGAACGAACTAGTTAGATTTCGTTCCTATTATGCAAAAAAGATCTTGTTAACAACAAACTCATTTTTCTCAAACATTTTCTAAACCTCACCTCATTTGGCATAAAACCCACAACCTTGGCAACCGTGATTATAACTGTGTCTGTATGTGGGTGTGTGAGAGTTCAAGAGTGATTTTTTTTTTTCTGTAGGATAAGAGAAACTGTAGTTCAGATTAAGGAAAAGAGCAATTTGGGCAAAAAAAATTCCAAATTCTGTAAAAAAAAAAATAATAATAATTCAACAATTAACATTCAATAAAAAGGAGTTTAAAAAATGCTGTTTAAAGAAAAACAACTTCAGGATGGTAACAAAGTGTCCACTTCCTGTCTGCTTGCATCACTCCATCCTGACACTGATAATGTAAATGATAATCCATATCTTCTTGTGCATCAAATGTTCTTTGTGTTGTTTTATTCTAGTTCCCATTATTCAAAATGACAATACTTACCATATACGTTAAAGTGCATGCAGAAATCCCCCATTTAGCTCGCTTTGCCCTCATGTTACTATGGTTACAATTGTTTTTAAGGCGGAGCAAAGATTTGGAATTGCCTGTGCTTTTTGAAGGTTTGCAAACACACCCACTAACCAATCAAAATCAAGTATTCAGGCATACCTGAGAATAATCATCTATAGTGATTTCTATGTTGCTGAAAAGAAGACTACCGTATTTTCCGGACTATAAGCCCCTACGTTTTTCCCACACTTTGAACCCCACAACTTAAACAACAAGCGGCTAATTTATGGATTTTTCCTGGATGTTTCCCGGTTTCACAAGCTTCAAAGCCAAAAATCTGAGCCCCATAACATTAGACCAATGGAATTGGGGAACGGGTTCAGGTGAACCAATGAAACTCTTTATATTAAACCAGATGAGCTCCCACTAAATCGGGCGGCACAGTGGCGGCTACTGGTCTGTCAGAGAGGGGAAGCTCATTTTCGGCCTACATCATAAAATTGTCTATTTATTTAAAAGTAAATTCTGCCCTACGTTCCTTTTCATGAAAATGGTCTTTAACCCTGTCGTACCAACTAGGAGTCTTTTCAGGTGACTTGACCAGTGTCCTCTCAATGGCCAGCAGAGCTAGGCTGCCTAAACGGCCTTGGCCCATTGTGTTTCGGGTGTAGGACTTGAGTCGCTTTAACGTTATATGAATGAATGAATGAATGAATGAAGGAATGAATGAATGAATGAACTATCTAAAAAAAAAATAATTAAACTCTGTAAAACTGAAACAAGGAATGTGGTGTATAATTGTGTGAAATGTATGATGAAAATCAAGCAATTTCGCCAAGCAAATATCAAAGAAATAGGTTGCAGTAGTTTTTATTTCGACTGAACTTGAGAAATCCGCGATGGGACTGAGCGCGAATAGCTTCAGTGATTCCTTATAGTACAGAATCACTGTCAGTCAAAAGGAGATGCAGTCTTTCGACAGACCCTCTAATCATCA
This sequence comes from Silurus asotus, assembly GCA_024362625.1. NCBI lineage: Eukaryota > Metazoa > Chordata > Actinopteri > Siluriformes > Siluridae > Silurus > Silurus asotus. The sequence goes on along the minus strand of MU558303.1, from coordinate 1,035,126 downwards.
CGCAGAAGCTCGGAGTCCGGGCCAGCCCACTCCCTTTCACCCCCAGAGATGCTGAGCGTCCGTGGGCGGGACATAATTGCAGCGTTTTTCAATGACCGTCTAGTTTCGAAGCGCTGAAAAAAAAAGCAGCCCCATTGAAGTCAATGGACGCTGGGCTTCAATAGGGAAACGCACTGTGACGCTGCGGGAATGTATGAGAAGGAAATCGAGTCAGCCAACCTGCTATATGTAACTGATTCTGAACGAACTCGTCTTTGAGATGAATGTTTTCTAACGCATTTTTGTTCAATAAAATGTTAATACAATAGTACATATTTGACCATTAATTTTGTGACATTATAAGGGAAGCCGAGCGTCCCTTGCAGTCTTAAAGAAATCGCCTCTGGGGCGGCACCACATCATAAATATGGATGATGTTCCTCTGACATTTGACCTGCCGCTTACTCAGACTGTCCATGTGAATCATTTGTCACGCTGAAAACAACCGGGCATAAAAACACACTTTACCTGTGTTCTGAGCTGCACGGCATCGGGAGAAAAGCTTCACCGATGGTGATTTTTAAACACACGACGATACCAAAGGATAAACTCCTGAGAGAAATAGTTGTGAAAGGAAGGAGGAAGACAGTGAACAATGACTTTCTTGGTAGGCTGCTGTTTAGATACAAGCCGTGTTACAGACACTGTCTTTCGGTAAAGCCTGTGTAAAGTTCATTAGTTTCAGTGTAGACGCCTGTGGCTTATAGACAGGTGCGGCGTATTTATGTTCAAAATAAAAATCTTTGTTAAATTGTGAAAAAAGTCTGTAAATTACGGTAATCTAAAAGGCATCTAAACATAACACAATCCATAACATCTAATAGAAAGTCAACTGGGAATTTTTTTGGCCTGCACAAATAATGAATAACAATATGTTTAGCAGATTTGAAACATTCGGTGGCCTCGAAGTTCAAGTTCATGATGATTTACAGAGAAACGCCTGAGCCTCTGACTCGCCAGGCCCTGCCGCGTAAAGGACATCAAAGTACTTAAAGTAGTTGTTGATGATTTCTAAATGCTTGCTTGCATTAAAGATGCCTCATAGCAGCAGATAAAGGTCATTGATGTGAGGAGATGAGTCGAAATCCCTCACCACATCTGGGTTTAAAGCAGCTATCAGGAAATGGAGGACGGTTAATGCGGCGCTGACTCTGTGTCCCCTCCAGCTAAATAGCATTTACTGGCATTCTAAAACGCAATTGCCTGCGAGGAACACATCTTCTTTACATCCAGTCATTTTTTTGCGGTTACAGTTTTTGAGACACACTTGAACTTTAGAACTTTAGCGGGAAAATGAGTGATGGTATGACACTTGTAAACGCTCACAAGGAGCATAACTGCATGCAGTGGCACTTTGGTATTGTTTTAGAGCACTTCTTCTTTTTCATCACCCATCTCCATAATGGAGCAGAAATGCACTCGTTTCCTGTTCACTTCCGTTAATACGTTTAAAGACGAGAAAATGGGAAAAAGTACCACAGATATCTGGTCTTTGCGAGTTTTCGCAAATCTATCATCCCCCCTCCCTCTCCCACTCCATTTTTTCTTTTTTTTGCTTTTCCCCCAGACATAAATGGAGATTAAACAGCACTGCACTGTTTCCTTCAACATTTCCGGGGAAGAAAAGAAGATGCTTCTTTGTCTGAAATGTCCGTCTGTTGAGTTTCTCAAAGTCTCGGCTCTCTATCACATCCTCCTCTGGCCCATCCATCACTGAGAACAAGATTAAAAATGGAAATGATCACAGGAAAGTGGAAATATTCCTGGAAATATAATTTCCAAAAAGAGCTAGGGGTGATTACATTTTTTTTTTAATCCATTTTTTTTTTTTACTTTCAACGCAGAAGCAGTAAGACAGGCACGCTTAATCCACCTGGAGAAAATTAACATTCAAATTACACCCAGGCCGGATTGCATATTTTGGTTTATGGTTTGACGTGTCTGCGGCGCTTTGCTATTCTTAAAGGGGCATACCGTTCACACGCCTATCTTCCTGTTTTCCGTTCCTGTTGTTCGTCAAACTTTCTATATGTTCTGCATCATATTATGTCAATTATAGTTTCCCATGATGTCACTTCCTGTCATATTTTACATGGTGTGCAACATTTAATTTCGTTCAACAATTTATATTCATTGTTTTGGTTAAAGCACTAGCTTGCATTACTGTCACTTTATATGTTTGTGTAAAAAAATATATATTTTACTGAGAAAGATTAAACTATTGAGCTGCTTAGGTTTTAGATTTATTTACTTACAGAGCTAGCTAGCTATTTTACCTCACAGCTATCTCTCTTCATAAACTTCAGTGGTAAAAGTACAAGTACATTTATTTATTATAATATATACGGTATATTATATATAATATTATTATATTATGTATTCATTGTTTTTTACAGGTCAGAATGTCATAACCTCCTGCTGACCTGTAGCAAGTTATGCTAGCATACTGCTGATTGCTAATCGGAGCAATCTATTTGTCTTTGCTTATCGTATTTTACAAAATGTTTAATTCTATTTTATATATTATGTAATATATTTTATATATTACATAAAATCCTTCACTCTTCTGGAAAGGTGTTCCACTAGATGTTGGATTGTGGATATTTGCCCTCATTAAGGCACAAGGGTGTGAGTAAGGTCAGGTAGTGATGTACTGTAGGTGAGGTGAGAAGGCCTGGGTTTGCAAGCTGCAATCCAATTTATCTCAAAGCTGTTCAATAGGGGTTTGTTGGAAGATTTTTAGCAGGCCTCTAAAGATCTTCCACCCTAACATATGTAATGCATATGTTTGTTTTGTTCACAAATACACTGATGCTGGATCAGGTTTGGGTCTCCTAGTTCAAGTGAAATATAATTCTACCATATCCCAAGAGAATTGTGTACCTGGAAAAAGTTAAATATGTTTGTCCAAATGATCTATGTACTGTATATGTGTAAGATGGTAGATTTTTCATTTACATCCCATCAACTTGTTTAAGGACAAATCCAAAGTTTAAAGAGTTTTTTCTTTTGCTGTGGTTTTTCATACATATCATGATTGAAAGCAAATACACAAGGTTATACTATATCAAACTTTAGATGAGTTCCAAGCAACATAGTATAGATAAAATCAGTCTTATTTATAGTATAAACCCATAAAAAAAGCTTCTAAACAGGATGCTCTGAATACTGCTTTCAAACATTTCCAGACATATGGTCTTATCCACTGTCTGATTTCAGTATCTATTCTTACTAATTCCAATTCATTTTAAACCCATGTTACAGTTTACAAATAAATATATACAGATCTACAGTTGTCCAATAAACCGAAACCACTGTAAGCAACATTACATCCAGAATGATGTCGTTTATGTAAAGGAAAGAAAGATAATTATGCTTCTTGTAGACACATGCTAAGGGTGGGGCACTGTTCTGCACTGCTAAACTATATCAATATTTATGCAGTATATATACTTGTTTGTGGAATTCTGCGAGTTGGTTTGTGCGTATTGGAGCAGACAGCGACGGCCAGTCGACACAAGACACCTTCACAAATGTATTGTCAAATTGAAACTTCAGCAGCCCACATGGAATTCTCTCAAGTATTACATAGCGTTTCTAAAAGTTCCAATACCACGCCAGCATTGGCATATGTGTGTGTGTGTGTGTGTGTGTTTGATTTGAGAGTGTTTCAGTGAAAGTGCCAGTCAGACACACTGTCTGCACATCTATTTTGAAAATATTCACATTCAGCAATTGCTCGGTTCAAAACACTACACATCACTAGCGGTTTTACTCAGACGTCAGCCATTTTAAGACTGATGCTAAAGGACCCAATCCGGCCTAACAAGGCTTCTTAATAGGGGTTACTTTAAGTTTCTAATGTTTGCTCGATGTTGTTTTGGAGTTTTCCAGAGAATACGTTTAATCCAGAATTTTTATTGTTTTATTGTCCTGATATATTCTTTATTGAAAAAGAATATATCAGCCCAAAGTTAAGTCTTTTTTTTTTAATACCACTAACACTCCACTTACACTACTGTAATCAAAACACTACACATCACTAGCGGTTTTACTCAGACGTCAGCCATTTTAAGACTGATGCTAAAGGACCCAATCCGGCCTAACAAGGCTTCTTAATAGGGGTTACTTTAAGTTTCTAATGTTTGCTCGATGTTGTTTTGGAGTTTTCCAGAGAATACGTTTAATCCAGAATTTTTATTGTCCTATTTTCCAAGGAAAAAAGAAAAAAAATATATCAGCCCAAAGATAAGTCTTTTTTTTTTTTTTTTTTTTTTAAACTAATACCACTAACACTCCACTTACACGACTGTAATTACATTTTTTTAAAGTAAGCAGTTGTCACAGATATAGACCAGGCATCAGTAACCGGGAGTAAACTACAATGTTTTTTATTGGAACCAAACATACAAACACAAATTTATCTGGAGCGTTTCATCTGAAGCGTAACCAGGAGCATGGAAGAGTGGGGAACACGAGTGGTAGGTAGTCCGGGTGATCTATGATAGCAACAAGTAGATCCGACTGTGAGTGAGGGGGAATGGGGACCTTATAAAGTGGATAGGTAAATGTGGAACAGGTGTGGGTGATTAGTGGCAGGGAGAGGCTGAGTGAGAGTGTGAGTCTTGGAGGGAGGAATGGCTGGTGGTTCTCTGACAGCAAATACACCATACTTATGGTTAAACCATTCAGGGCTGCTCAGTTGCTTCTGATTTTAAATCTTGGAGTCGGGCCTGGTTAGTACTTGGATTAGAGAACATCTGGGAATACCAGGTGCTGTAAACGAAACCTCAACAATAATAAAACTATAAAAAATGAACATTCAGTGTCACCCAGATGAGGATGGGCTGCTTTTTAAATCTGGTTCCTCTCAAGGTTGCTTCATCATACAATAGAGGAGCTTTTATTGCCATTTTAACCAACTGGCTTACTCATTAGGTAAAACTTAGGACTGATTTAGAAGTGTAAACGTTATATTCATATATTTTTTTATTTAAATGTCCACTGTTGAAAGTGCTATACAAATAAAAATGAAATTGAACTGAATAAAACCATATATTTAATGCTTTTATTGTTACAATAATTACTTTAGAAAATGTGTGCACATTCCTGTTATCACTTCTATCAGCTTCAATCTCTCATTTTATTAACAGCTTCTCTTTTCTCCATCTTTTGAAGTTAACAAGACCATATTCATGTATCTTATTAGCAGCTTACTAACATTAGTGAGTTCACAGTGAAACGAACCAACGTTCCACAAGGACCAAAGAGCTACATTAAACACAATTAATTAACAAAAAAGTAAAAGGGAACATTGAACTACACAAAGCATGCATTTTTTAACATTAATAGAATGTGTCATGTGTGATTTACAGATTTGAGCTCAAAATTGATGTTTTTATAGTTATAAGGACCCTTATTGCTATAGAAGATTTTAGTTATTCGAATCCTTTGACCATTACTCTCCAATAAACGCTAACTCTATTTTAGTATTATTAAGTATTATTGCATTTGCCCTTAACCAGAGTAACAAAACTGCACAAACTCTAGCAATGAATACTTTATAATACTTGTTCATTAGGACACAGGGTAAAAATAGCATCAGTCTACAACTCTGTTAGGAGAGAATATAAAACTACTGGAAGTAGTAGTGCGAGGTGAAGTAAGTGCTGTGAGGTAGATGGGAGCTGGTCGGTTTTTGGTTTGTATAATCCGAGACTTGTGATAGAAGTCTCGGTTTATACAACTTGTGATAGAAGAAAGTTTATAGGACTGTGGTGAGACCTGCAATGTTGTATGGTTTAGAGACAGTGGCATTGGGTAAAAGACAGGCGGTGGAGCTGGAGGTAGCAGAGCTGAAGATGTTGAGATTTTCATTGGGAGTGATAAGGATGGACAGGATAAGAAATTAGTTTATTAGAGGGACAGCACATGTAGGACGTTTTGGGGATAAAGGGGACTCCACCACCATCAAGTTTGCTGACGACACTGTTGTGGTGGGCCTGATCTCCAACAACGACAAGACAGCCTACCTACAGGAGAATAAAAACCTGGAGAGATGGTGCCTAGAGAACAATCTTCTCCTGAGTGTCAGCAAGACCAAGGAATTGATATTGGACTCCAGCACGAAGCAGAAGCGGTCATACCAACTGCTTAATATCAACAGGACCCCAGTGAAGAGAGTGGACAGTTTCTGGTACCTAGGTGTTCACATCACACAGGACCTGTCTTGGTCCTGTCACATCAACACTCTGGTGAAGAAGCCTGACAGCATCTGTACCATCTGAGACTTTTAAGGGGCTTTAAAATACCCTCTCAGGTGCTGAGGACCTTTTACACCTGCATCGTTGAGAGCGTTCTGATGGGTAGCATCACTTCCTGGTTCGGGAACAGCATCATGCAGGACAGGCGAAATTTCCAGAGGGTGGTGCGGTCAGCTGAACGTATCATCCACACCAAGCTCCCTGACCTGCAGAACATCTACAGCATGCGGTGCCGGACCAGAGCAAGGAAGATTGTAAAGGACCTCAGCCATCCAAACAAGGAACTCTCTTCTCTGTTACATTACAAAAAGCGCTTCCACTCCTTGAAAGCAAACACAAAGCGAATTAGGAGGAGCTTCTTCCAGCAGGCCAGTCGGAGTTTAAACCAGAAAATACCCAGTATCTAGTACTGGACCTCTCTTTCCATCTCACTTACTTCCTGCACAACTTTCCATTATTTTTGCACAACTTTGCACTATTATATGACACTCTGGACTGTCACTTAAATCTGAACTTGCACAGCACAGTGTCAATTTAAACCACCTTTAACCTTTAATTTGTACAGTCAATATCTGCCACACTCATCCATCCCATTCAACCTTTCTAGAATTTATGTGTATACATATTTTTTTCTATACTTTATAATTTTATTTATCTATTTTTTATTTTTTAATCCTTATATTTTATTTCTTTTCATGTATAAATATTGGACAGTCATATAAAAACATTTCACTGCATGTTGTACTCTGGGGAGGAGGAGAGGACCAATTGAGATGGTTTGGACATGTGCAGAGGAGAGACATTGGGTATATCAGTAGAAGAATGCTGAGGATGGAGCCACCAGGGAGGAAGAAAAGAGGAAGATCAAGGACGAGGTTTATGGATGCGGTGAGGGAAGACATGTTAAAAAAAAGCTATAATAAGAAGATGATAAACAGAGACTTCATGTTTGCCTCCTCCTTTTATTCTGTTTCATTATATTATTATTATGAAAAAAAAAAAATAACAGAAATAGGCATTTCAAGTGTTTTGCTATTTGTTGTTTCACATCATTAAAAAATGCATAGCATATTCAAAATGCACAATGAAATGTCACATGAGTACAGATTATCTATTAGAAGGGATATTTTTTGACATTTAATTTCAACTAAGGTACAAAGTTTGTTTTACTAAACACTTGAAGTCTAGTGCAAGCATTTAACAATTCTGATAAGGCAGAGAGCATTTGCTAAATCCTTTTCCCTCAGCTTTAATGACTGAAGTCCTACAAGTGAGTCATGGCCTTGTTCACACCACTGCAGGTGACCAAAACCTTTTAAAGCCTTTTAACACCCTTTAACTTGCATATATACACAATGAGACGGGTCTTAAATTTAAAGCACAAAAGAGGTTGTCATGGTTTCCTCCAATCACCATGGCTACCGATATAAGGCACTACCTCCACCAATTTCCCGGCTCCTGAAATAAATAGCTTTTGAAAGTGCACATGCTCGCGAGACACTACAAAAGCATTGGCCTTTACTGCGTTAGTGTTTTTTCCACTGTTGCTTTCTTTCTTTTTTTTTTCCATGAGGTTGAATAAGTCCAACCTGGACCACTTAACCCCCCTGTAGTGTTCCCTACTTAGCAGTGTTCAGAGCCGTCGCCCCAGGCTGTCTCTTTAGATTGTATAGCACAAAGCACAGGTGGGAGAGGAAAGAGATGGAGAAATAGATGTCGCGAACATCTCCTTTTTGATTCGCATTTACAAAAGCCGAGCTTTTTTTTTTTTCTTAATGACCACCTTTGGTTCACCCTGTTTCTCTCAGGTGTGTTATGTGCTTGTTAGTAGTTTTCTCTTTTGTTTGTGGGCGGGTAGAGTTTACTGCCTCACAACTCCAGGGTCCCCGGGTCGATCCTGAACTCGAGTTACTGTTTAGATGGAGATATTGTTCCTATGTCTATGTGGGATTCATTGAGGTTTCTCCTGGAGTCCTTACCCCTTCCCCATCCTAGGAGGTGAATTTTATAACTGTGTGTGATATACAAAGTGTTTTTCTACCTGTCCTACCTGTTCAAGTCACAACTGGATAACTAATAACTACTTATTCAACAGTAAAAAACCAGCAGCTTGTCTTTTAATCACCCACATTACAAAAACGGCTTTCCTTCACCTTAGAAATATTGCTAAGCTAACAAAACATGTTGTCTATATCTGATGCAGAGAAGCTCGATCATGCATTCATGACCTCCAGACTGGACTATTGTAATGCATTACTAGGTGGATGTACTGCATCATTAATAAACAAGCTACAGTTTGTTTAGAATGCAGCAGCCAGGTTGAGAAAATATGATCATATAAACCCCAATCTTATCGTCCCTACACTGGTTACCTGTTAAGTTTCGAATTGACTACAAACCACTGCTATTTACTTATAAAACATTAAATGGTTTGGCTCCCATGTATCTATTCAGTCTTCTAACACGCTACACTCTGTCACACTCCTTGAGATCTCAAAACTTCAAACTTCTAGTAGTTCCGAGAATAGCAAAATCCACTAAAGGCGGTAGAGCATTCTCACATTTAGCTCCTAAACTTTGGAATAGTCTTCCTGACAGTGTTTAGAGGCTCAGACACACTCTCCCAGATTAAAGACGTATCTTTTTAGCAAAGCCAACACACAACACACATCACATCACAACCTTGTGTGGCAGTAAATCTGATCACATGCACATTATCAACTTGATAATGTGCTTGAGCTTGTTAATATTATAACCAGCAGCTATGCTAATTCCTCTCCACTGCCTCTCTTTCTCTACCCATCCCGAGGCATCCTGAGGTTGCGACAGCTCCAGTCACGTCCCACCTTATGAAGATTGTGGACTTTTGAAGAAGTAGATGCCCACCCCACAAACATCCCGAACCATCTAGAGATGTACCAGCGGCATTTCGATTGCACTCGATTGCACTTCATGTGAAGTTTGAACACTGGACCTCTCCAAATGTTTAAGGGCTCTGGCATGGAGAAGTTGGTGAGCTATTTTATGAGTTTGCTCCTGGTTCCACAAAGTCAACTGACTGTAGAAAGGACATTACTCATAATCAATCACTTCCCAGTGTCCATATTCATCCTCACTCTCCAGTGTTCTGTATTGTTTAAAGATTTATAATCACACTGTTGATGTCACCCAAATAAGGATGGGTCACATCAACAGTCTAGTTCCTCTCAAGGTCTCTTCCTCATTCTTTTAGGGGAGTTTTTTGACACAGTCACCCCAGGCTGCTCATCAGAGAAAAATACACATCATTCACTTTCATTCTTAAGTTTTGTAAAGATGCTTTGAGACAATGTTTATTGTGAAAAGCGCTATAGAAATAAACTTTAACCTAAATTGCAGACTTTTTAGTATAGCCAGTTCACCTACTGACAGATTTTTCAGAGGCTGGAGGAAACCAGGGAACTCCACAGAAGAATGGATAGCACAACCAGAAGATAAAACCAGATAGTAAAACCAGAGGATCCTGCTGCTTTGAGGCAGGTGTTTATATTGCATTTCATTTAGCTTGTTTCTTGTAAATGAGTTGTCCATCACTTGCCCATCAGTAATTTTGTTCCTACTACAGTAAATTTTTTTCCATCATACACTATATTGGCAAAAGTTTGTGGAGACCTAGCCATATTTATGATATCCTCATTTATTGCAATTTATTATCTCCACTCTTCTGGGAAGATGTTTCACTAGATTTTGAAGTGTGCTTGTGGACATTTGTGTTCATTAGCCATAAGGGTGTAACGAAAGGCAGGTACTGATGTAGATGAGGCGGTTCCTGGGGTGCAGTCAGTATTCCAATTCATCCCAAAGGTGTTCAGTAGGAATGTGTTCAGAGCTCTAAAGCAGGACACTCAAAATCTTCCTCTCCAAACCCTGTAAACCAGATTTTCATGGAGCTCATTTTGATCGTTTTTTGAACGCAAAATGTTATTATTTCCTATTCAAAAGCATCCTTTATATTTTGGAGAAGACCCACATATTGCAGGAAAGGTCAGGTGTACCAATACTTTTGCCCATGTCTCTTATAAAAAAAAAAAAAAAAACTAAAAGACATGAATGACACTACATTTCCTTGAATGTCACAATAGCTCCATTTATATAGGATTAATTAACTTTTTTATTCTATATAATTTCTTATTTAATTCAAGTGTTTGTTCTTGCTCATAAAGGGTTAATATAAACTCTGTTTTTTCTCTGTGTATCTCGGTGGCTGATGTTTTGACAAGACTGCTTTCTAACAAACTATTCGAAAAACTTGCGCCTTGTCTCCTTGTCACTTGTTTACGCCCACACCATCTTTCCTTTTCCTGTTACTGCTTTTCCTGGATGTAGCAGGCTTTCGAATTCAAGCTGGCAACAGCCACTATAGTTTCTACCATCTTTAACAAAGTTATACACACATCACAGATCGATGTGTGAAACTTTAAAGGCGACAGCGGATCCAGAGCCGCAAAGAGTCACAATTAACAAATTAATTCATCTGATTATAAAAAAAAAGTACAGCTTTAAATTATTTGACTGTAATTAGAAGTAGTAACTCTTTAATGGACCTAATGGAAAAAAAGTGCAGCGTAAATTCAAACGATGGGAAGTAATAAGTGTTTCTTTCACCAAGAATCCAAAAAAGACTAATAACAGTTTTATTGCTAGCATAGTCATTGCGCAGATGATACGCTAAGTCGAATGCTGATAAACTAGCTGAAACCATATATACACATATTCATGTGTACATAGTACATTGGCCACCATTTCTTGCATTAAATATTATTTTGAGCTTTGTGTTAGTCAATTTGTTCTGAATTTTCACTTCTTAAAGTTGAATCTAAGGCTTTTGACCTTTGGACTTGACCTGAAGAATAGAAGAAATCTAGAGAGTAAAAGGTTGAAATTCTTTCATTTTGAAAGGTAGGAAGATAAACCATAATCTTAAGATTAAAGATAAACTACTCTCCTCTGATAACTGCATGGCTAAGTAATATGCTAATTCTGCGATTAGCAATATGAAGAGCAGCAAAGCATTTCTGTTTATTTACTCTTAGAACCCCACAGTTCTGTTGAGAGTATGTGTGGATTGAGGGATCTTCAGTGTGTGTCTTTAACTATTGAAAACGTTCTGCTTAATTAAAAAGGTTTGGAGAATTTAACCCTCAACTCCATTAATTATTCCGATTCAGTTGTTATAAATCACTGTGTTTACTTTTAATAGTTAAATCTAATCAAATGCAAGGACTTTAAATCAAGTAAAAAGGTAAAATGGAGTATTTTTACTTATATCCAAAAGACCAGCATGGGTAATTATTTGGCAACCACATCATAATTTGACTTACAATTTGTGCTACATTTTTTTCTCAATTATCTTCATTTCTGTATTATAGTGTTCAGGCTATACAAAGTTGCTTGTTTAGCCAAATCTTCTACTCAAGAACGAACCAAAAAAATGTCATATTTTTCTTTTTCAGCACCACTTTCAGGTTTCTCTTTCTAGCGAAACAGCTGATGTAGTCTGTTATACAGTGACTAAGTCCCTTAATGTCCTCCCCATGCGATCACAGAGTTCTTTCCTCTCTGTACCGTAAGCTATCCTGCAGTGCTACCTCAGCCTTTTTAAGGCTTTTTCCTCGCCGACACTACGGATCAGTAGGTCAGGATGAATCAGAGGAAGTTTGGATCAGATATGCTAGAGAGTAGCAGACTTGCAGTTGAGCACATCCCCTACAGTGTATACTTTGTGTGTACTAAATCTGGACATATATGGGGTGCAGTCAGCATTTTAATTCATTCCAATGGTGTTCAATAGGGTTGAAGGCAGAGCTCCATATCAGTCCATTCAATATCTTTCACACCATCTGATGTAAACCATATCATCATGGAGCTCATTTTGTGCAGAAGGGCATTGTCATGCTGGAACAGGTTTGGGGGAAGTGATAGCTTGGTGGTTGAGGCATTGGACATTGGAGTTAAAATCCCAGCACCACCAAGCTCCCACTCCTGGACCCTTGAACAAGGACCCTAACCAACTGCTCAGTTGAATAAATGTAAATTGTGAGTCACTTTGTGTTTTTTGTTTGGATTTTCTAGTTCAAGTAAAGGAAAAATGTAATGCTACATGGAAGAACCACTTACAGCTAGAAAACTACTTATCCATGTAGTGTTTTACTGCATATATACATACTCCTCCCTTTTTCTTTTTTTTTCTTTTTTTTTCTTTTTTTTTTTGCATTCAATTGTGTTTTTCCATGCAAGAAACATATAGTGTATGATTTCCATTTAATCTAAAAAAGGAAATAAAATAAAAAAGAAGGGCTCACTATAAACGTGGGTAATGAAATCTCCAAGTCATAATATGAAGACATTTCATTATTCTTATGACGTATTTTAATTAAAAGTAATATAGAATTGAAAATCGAAATAAAAATTGAAAGAGGGTTTAAGTATTTATTTATTTTTTGACAATGGTAAGATTTTTTTTTTTATGTATCTGTATTATTTGATCAGTTCAGGAAGCTGTAATTTAAATAAATGTTGGAATATTACAAAACAATTCTGTTAAATTCAGCAAAAAAAACCCTGCATTCCCTTGTGACATGCTGTCAGTTTTGTCCTCTGTTCCTCCTAGGAATCTTATTTTAAATGACTTAATGATTAGGATGGCATTTCTGCCCCACTGAGACTACAAATGTGTACGTAAAGTAAAGCTAAAAGATGATAAATATGTAAAGTGTCCTTCACTGCAACCAACAACCAATAAGTGCATTTCGGATAAAACACCTAAAGCATAAAACCCCTTCTATTGCACTTTGAAGCAATGTTTTTGCCGATCGCAGCTTAAAATACAGTCATTAAATCCCACTATCTAGTGTCACCCTACTGAAGATCGGTTGTCTTTGAGGAAGAAACTCGCAAGGTTTCTTTCTCATGCCATCAGAGGGAGGCTTTTTTTCTTCTTACAACTGTCGACTCTCAACTGCAGCTTGCTCATTAGGAATCTGAGTCGCCAGTGAGATTTCTGTAAAGCTGCTTTGTGACAATGTCTACTAGTGTAGTAATGAATTGACATTGTCCTCATTAGGAGACAATTTACAATAAAACAGTTTGGAATGAGCAAATGTGTAGTTTAATCCATAATTCAGAAATATATAATCATAGATAGAAATAAGATGTAAAAAAAAAATAGAAGGCAACAAAATAAAAAACATATATAAAAAATTTTTTACGGCAGTTGTATATTTATTTTTAGTCTTATATCTCTAATATTTTACAGCATTTCTTTTTTCATTAAAACTTTAACAGAACATTGAGGGTTAATCCTCAGAGGGGTTGCATTAACCTCTGTGACAGCATGGTGCTTTTAGAAGGAATGTGTTCATTCACTCTCTCTCTCTCTCTCTCTCTCTCTCTCTCTCTCTCTCACTTCCTCTCTCCCTGTGGTCTTAATGGCAGGATAGACCTCATCCCTAGCCTTTCGGCTCTAATGCACTCATGGGGCAAAGAAGGAAAAGCAAATGGAGGATTGATGAGAAGGAGAGTAAAACTCTAAAAACATGCGATATCTGAAAAACATGAAAGACTACGTCTGATCTACAGAGTCTCTCTGACCCGGTGAAGTCGGAAGTACAGGCTTTGAAAGCCATGGGTTCTATACACTGGGGCCTAAAAGTCTGAAAAAGTACGAAATAATGTATCATAATGTAACAGAGATCTACAGTATAACCTACTCGGGATTACTGTTATTTCTATCAAACAGTTATGAGGTCAACCATTTAATTCAGATAGTTAGTATTAAATGTCAGGAAAAATATATAATCTATTGAATCTTTTTTATATTTGTATAGCATCAACATACATTTCAGTGGATTATTCCTGAGCAAACAAGCAAGAGTGGCAATGACAAAGAGGAATTTGCTAGGATTGAGCTGAGGAGGCTAAAAACTGGGAGAATTATGTCACTTTTAGGAAATGCTATAAACACATCCATCTCTTGTCAGCACTATGGATATCTGGTAGTGTGAGAATATATTACGAAGAACATACTGGTTACAAATAAGCATATTATATATGACTGAGTCAATAGAACTGTATCTTAAATATGACTTTTGTGCAATAAAACCGAGGTTGCCCAGGTTGCAGGTAGGTGGTCTCATGGCTCTAACTGACCCAAGGTGTGAAGGAACCTGGGTGTGGTGAGTGGGTGCTATGCTCTGTATAAAAAGTCTGTATACAAATCTGAAGCCACAGTGGTCCTTTGTGGATAAAACTGGTTAGGCATGTTCTAGGTGGAGAAGAAGGCAAAGAATTGTTTATATCAATAAGACGTTGCTTGTAGCTCTGGCTCATTTGGAGGATCCAAACATTCCTTCTATAAAAGCATAGAAGAAGGAGATTGTAGAATAAAAATGCAAGCAGATGCTTGTGTGAATGGGATGTGGACAAAAATAGGTCCTTGAAAGACTGAAACTGTAAGATGCTGATGGATCCTACAGATTGTAGTAGTGAGATTTGGACAAAAACACATTCAAAGTACTTTTCAAAGTAGGGAGCATAAGCTTGAAGGTGCATGATCTGAAAAAACAGGGGCTTCTGGAAGCAGAATCCAGATGGTAGAAAGGGCTGGTAAACCAAAGGAGAGCTTGTTTTGTCAGGAAGCAGGATCAGGAGTTTGATGTACACAAGACAAAAATGGCAGTGATAGGAAATAGGAAGAGGTGCAACAAAATAAAATAAGTTTTTAGATGATTTGAGTAAACGTAGTGCTTAGTCTGGCATAACTAGTGCTCTACTTTACTCGCAGTAAACCAAAGTGATGATTACTGATTGACAGTAACTTTATATTGAGGTAGTAAATGCACAAACACATCTCTTTAGAAGCAACACCTGATGCTGCCTTCACTCACAAGCTCCTCTGTGCATCAGGTCTGGTCTACATTGGACACATTTTGTGACCCACTTTGATGACAAGTCACAGTCACACACATTTGGTTTGCCTGTGGTGTAAGACTGCAAGGTACGCGCAGTCACAAGCCAATTGACATGCCACAACATGGGTGTTCACATTGAATGTGAACATTTTGAATGATTTTGTTCAAAACAATATGGCCCCATGCTGAGTGCCTAGCAGGAGAACTGAAAACGCAGCGTGAGGCTTTGCTAACTTGTGCCATGCTGAGTTTTGAAACTAAAACAAGGATAATAAGTAGGTGTATACACACACACACAGGTGGCCAAGAAGGTGTGGGAAGGACTGTTTTGAAGGAGAAATTAAAGTAAGCCATGTGGGTACTGTGTGAGAACCGGCTTAAGAAGAAGTTCGACCAAAATATTTTGATGAGTTTTTGTTTCTAAGCATACCTGTCATTTAGTTGGACAGATGGCCACGCTATTTACCCCTTTAAAAGCTTCTGAGTAACACTTGGTACTTCATTGTAATCATTGCTCTCGAACAGGCTTTCCTTTAGTAAACTTGTGTAAACTGTCGACCAAGAACTAGCAATGATGATATGAACTTTAACAAACATGGTTTTTTAATGAATGTTCAAATCCTCGTAGAAATCCTGGCAGTGTAGCCAGTGTTAAATATTTAGTCAGAATTATCAGAAGGATGCCAATTTCTTTCAGAAAAATGTCAGGTTAGCCGAAGTTATATAACTACGCAGAATTATCATAAATATGTTCATTCCTCTCAGAAATCCAGCCAGGTTAGCCAATATTAAATAGCTAGCTAGTATTGTGAAAAAGAATGACAATTCCCCTCAGACATCCCGTCAGGTTAAGCAATGTTAGCTAGCTAGCTAGTGTTATGAAAAGATGCCAATTCCATTGAGAAATCCTGTCAGGGTAGCAAATGTTAAATAGCTAAAAAGTATTATAGAAAAATGACAATTCTCCTGAAAAATCCTGTCAGGTTAGCCGGTTAAATAGCAAGCTAGTATTATTAGAAAGCTTCCAATTCCCTGTAGAAATCCCAACAGGTTAGTTAATGTTAAATAGCTAGTTAGTATTAGAAAATGTCAATCCCCCTATGAAATACATTTAGTCTAGCCAATGTTAAATAGTAAGCTAGTATTATCAGAAAGGTGTCAATTCAACTCAGAAATCCCATTAAGTTAGCGCACTTGCATTCAACAGAAAGATTCTAAAAATATTAGCAATTTCACATGAGCAATAGTGCTACTTTACTAAATTTAAGAACAGCTCTGTTTTGGTCATAGTTTTTATTTATGGCAAATCTTATATTTCCTATAAGCTATGCTTGTGAGTGTGAGATCATTTTATTAGACCAGTTCTAAACAGAATAGCTCTCAAAGATGTCACAACTTTATTAAACAGTTCATTCATTAACTTATGAGTTGTGTGTGACTTCCCAGACCTCAAAAGTTACTTCACAATTGATATACTTTACTAAAGAAGTAAGTAAAAACTATACAGAGAACTACATTCAGAAAGGCATTCCAAAAATCTGCTGAAATCTGGATGGTCTTCAGGACTTCAGGTCAGGAATATGTCTTTTCAAATCTCAGTCAGTGAGAGGAAATCAAAGTTAAGCTCTGTCACATGAGGTCTGTTCCTGAATGGTGAATACAAACTTGTGAAGTTCAAATCTTCGAAAGTGTTAAAACCATGATGAGACCATTGAAAATTGTTTGAAGACCATGTTACATTTTTCCCACTGAGTTTTCAGTTTCACCAATTTTTTTTCTTCTTTTATCCGTGTATATTTTTGTCCATCTCTTCAAACATTAAGTTCAATAGTTTTGTCACAAACTTCATTTATCTGTTTTGGTTTTTTTTTCTTTTTCACTGATTCATGTTTACTCTTTTTTAATGTGTGTTTTGCATCTCTATCACTTTCTTCCTTTCTTTCTATCCACTTTCATTCAAAATGTATCATCTCACTGATAACACATCTCCTTGAAAAGGACGGTCTTCCATTTCTGAGGAAGACAAATGTACTCTTGGATATCTGACTTTATGTGAAATAGCACCCGAATAATCAACTTCCACTGCAACATCTTACAGACTTTTCAGTTACATTTACACCCTTTGTTGTCTTGTATTGCAGTGTAGTTTACTGTAGATGGTTGAGCTGTACCAAACCCAATTACATACAACTGTGCTGTTATAAAAGAGCCTGGAATGTTGCTGTGGATGATATGTGGAAAAAAAAAAAAAACAAGTCAATGGGTTTTGAACCAAATTGGGGAATTCTGCATGTAACATATTCTGACAGCTGTGCTTTGACAAAAAATAAAAATAAATATATAAATATATACATATAAACTGAAACCCAGATAAGGCACAAAAGGAGTTTAACAAACGTCGAGGAAAAAAATAAAATAAAAATGCTGCAGCCTCTGAATAAAGGTGGGTGTGCTGAATACGTATTCATTGTTGTATTTTTTACTTTTTTTTTATTACATTGTTGCTAAATTAAATGAAAATTAAATTGGCATTATAGGCAGTCAGTGTATTGCATCTTCTCGCAGAATTGGATTAAAATCTTAAAAGACAATATATTCTTTTGTGATATTTTACAATGATGGGCATATACTTGTGGGTGAGATTCATGCAAAAAAAAAAAAAAAAAAGAAGAAAATTCATTTCAAGAAAACATAGTTTTTAGTGCTATAGTAAATATCTAGAAAAACATCACACCAGACAACCACATATACAGTGTAACGTGTACAAATGTACAGTAAGTACCATTTTCTCATTCTGTAAATGACGCTGGAAAAGCGACGTATTTCAGGCAACCTGTTTTATTTTGCACATGTGCACTTCAAAAGGGGCCAATTATGGAATGAATCTGTGGACAAATATGCAATTTAAACAAACCAGAGAAGCGGAGCAGGACGTCTGCAGAGGGACGATTATAACGCAATGGCACTCTGAGCGTAAAGAGTTGTGTTTATTCCACCTTTAATTGCGTTCACTGTCAAACAACCCTCCTTTGCTCTCTCTCTCTCTCTTTCTCTCTCTCCCTCTTTCTTTCTGCAAAACACTCATTTTCACCCGATCTAGTGTGTGATGAAAATTTCCATTGCTGGTATGCCTGCACTTTGTTGGTGTTTTAATTAATCCCTGGTGTCTCTGACTTTAAGTTTAAGGTCATGTTTGATTTATGCTGCAGCCTCGTTGTCCAGTTCTCTCTGGCGTAAACGCATTGCTCCATTTTTTATTGAGAATCAAACACAGCGGCAAATTGTTATTGTTCAAAGGTTCTTCTCTGATAACTCGAAAGGCTTAATGGTGATTCGAACTTTATAGTTCATTAAACTTTTTTTTTTTCTTGTAACATTATTTTAATGACCAAATCATTGTCAATGTACTGTGTGATCACCACATGAGTGTATGCTGTGTAGCGAAACATAATGTTACGCCAGTGAGAGACTAAAAGTTCAACTTATAGTATCTTTAAATGATTTCACCACACATCAGGTGTTTGAATATATGTATTTAATTTTGTATTTAATCAGGTGTAATATTAACATTTTCTTGACGATCTGTATCAATAAAGTGTGACAAATGCAAAAAAAAACAAACAAACAAACAAAACAAATATATGTATGTATATATATATATAAAACTGCATTTTGTATTTAATCTGGTGTAATATTAACATTTTCTTGACGATCTATATCTATAAACGGTGACAAATGCAAAAAAGATAAATAACTAATTCTTTTTCACAGCACGGTAGGACAAAACTGTGTACGTGTTTTATTTATGTACATGTGTTGTGATTTGAAATAGAAACTAGTCAATACAAAAATGAATGAAGATAAATGAAGATAGAAATAAAGGAGATAAAAACAACATTCAATAAATAGAAATAAAAATCCTCAACATCTACTGTGTTTCCCTGAAAATAAGACCAGATCTTATATTAATTTTTGCTCCCAAAGGCACGTTAGGGATTATTTTAAAAAGATTTCATATTTTTATGTACAGCAATCTATCTAGACACAACCTGATGCAACCTGCACTCAGATTGGTCATCTGCTTACCATACCTCTCCTACAAAGGCATCTGCTGGTTAATACTTATGGTAATTATATTATTTATAATTAATTTTATATTAACGATATATTAATATTATAATACTATACTACTAATAAGTATTATAATATATGAATATAATATTACTCAAATCGAAATCAAATCAATCAAATCAAATCAAATTTTATTCATCATACAGGGTGCGACATGCAGTGAAATGCTATATACGACGGTCCGGGATGAGGGAATAGGACAAGGAAAAAGAAAAGGAGGCAGATAAATAAAGTATAAAGTATAAAAAAAAAAACTATATAAAATAAAATATTAGAATATAAAGATATAAACGATATATAAAGATATATTTATGTTATACAAAGAGAAAAGGATGTATATACAAAAAAATTCTTCGCAGTGAACAGTGAACAGTAAACAGTAAACAATGTGTGACAAAGTGTAAACAATAGACAATTTAAGTGGTGGGTTGTCTATAAAGTGTCCGTGTGCGGTATGGTGTGGTGTAAATAAAATAAAATATAAAGTGCACTGTGCTGTGCAAGTCCAGATTTAAAGTGTCGTGGTGCGAAATGTGACGTGTACAGAGAAGAAGTGTGATGATGGAGAGAGTGGGCCAGTTTTTTAGATCCTGGGTGTTTCCTGGTTTAAACATCGAATGGCCTGCAGAAAGAAGCTCCTCCTCATTCTCTCTGTCTTTGCTTTCAGGGAGCAGAAGCGTTTCCCTGAACGCAACAAAGAAAAATGTTTATTGTTTGGATGGCTGAGGTCCTTCATATTCTTCCTTGCTCTGGTCCTGCACCACGTGCTGTAGATGTCCTGCAGGTCAGGGAGCTCGGTGTGGATGGTGCGTTCAGCTGAAGGAGGGCTTGTCTGTCCTGCAGGGTGCTGTTCCCAAACCAGGAAGTGGTGCAGGTGTAGAAAGTTTTTAGCACCTGAGAGGGTAGTTTAAAGTCCCTTAAGCGTCTCAATGGTACAGACACTGCTGGGCTTCTTCACCAGGGTGTTGGTGTGGAGATATTATAATGATTATTATTATATTAATATTTTATAATTGAATACATCATCGTGTGTTGAAACTACTGTAAATGCCGGCTGTCGAGCCTGACTAGGGCTTATTTTCAGGGAAACGTGGTATATATTTACATTTTTTCAAATTCTCACATTCTCTTACCTACCTCTGCTTCAGGACTTCATGTCCTTGCAAGCAGCATCCATTGTGCCAAAGATCATAAAGATGAATTTGATGTGAAAAATGTGAAAAAAGAGGTTGAATACATATGCAAATACTGTATCAAACAGTAGTAACGTTTGTCTTAGACATTGATTTATATTCATTCTGGTCATACCCTCCAATTCTGAATGTTAATAATGCTATGCAGGTATCAAAGTAATTACAATCCACTAATGAGATCACTATTCTTCTCGAGAGCTTAGTTGTTGTGTTATCTGATGCACTTGTGATTCCTCTTTCAGTGCCATATCTACAGATGTTCTGAAAAAGTGTAGACAGCAACAAAACTTCTCTCTGGAGGTTGTTTGATCTGCAATTAGAAACCTGGCAAGACTTTGCAATGAAATGCAAATCATGTGAGTTATATAATGAGGAATGAGGAAGTGGACAGAAAATCAGAAGAGGAAATACTGGAATGAGGAATATGGGTTTAACACCCTGGGCCTGTGTTGCAGCTTAGGGTGGATGGTGTTTAACTTGATGGCACCATATTCATATTTTGAAGAATGAATCCTGCTTTTCCACACAGCATGAGGTCCTATGATGTAAGTACAGTTGATGAACAGTTACATTAAGTATTTATTTGTAAAGAAATGCATTATGAATTAAACATGATTACACATTTGGTTATCTGTTTTCTACCTGTATTTGTCTGGAGGTGGTACCTCAATGGTTAAGGCATTGAAATCTGGGTTGTAAGGTCACAAGTTCAAATCCCGAGCACTACCTCACTTGTATATTGCTTTGGATGAGTGTCCACCTAATGCCATTCATGTAAAATGCATTGTTGATGATCGAATCGTGGACTGGTTCATGGTAAATTTAAAATAAGTGCTCTTCTTCTGTCTCTGCACTTCCTTGTCTCCAATGTCCCTGTGTCCTCCTCACCCAGAACCAGGGTTAATGACACTCTGTAATGCGTGTTCCATAACCCGCTGTAATATTAGAAGATGAAGAAATGTTCAAGGAGGTACATATTTATGCTTTGTCATTGCGTTTATAGATAAATGTGAAGAATAAAGGGGTCATATGCTGTGATCACCCAATGTATCTCCAGGCTAACTGATGACAATTGTACTTATTCATAGAAAAATGTAAAATCTATTTAAATTCCATTTGTGCCCAAGCAGGATCCTCAGGAGGATTATTTTATATATCACTCAAGTAAAGTGACTTAGTTACAGTAGCTAGAGCACAGTAGATGAAGAGGACAAGTCACGCTGAGGTAGTGGTATTCTCAGAAAGTACCATCAGGCTGTCAAATCAAGACAGATGCGAGTTGTATCCTTGGGTCTTTTTGCTTAGAAGGCAACAAGTCTTTTTTTTTATTTTATTTTTTTTTTTTAACAGCACTTAGTAGATTCACTCTCCAGAGAAACAGACAGAGGTGCTTTGTAGTCTATCAAAAACATCCTCATGCCGGTGCAAATAGGCCGTGTTCTGAGAATACAATAAAGCTAAAGCCCTGTTAAAGAGAAGGTGGCACAACAAAGAAAACAGAGTACAAGTTGAGAATTCTTTTAATGTGCACTGCTCAAGTGTTCTGTGAAAATCGTGGGCATTCGGGTTTCGTTTGATGACAGTCTGTGACTCAGATGTTTAGAAAAGCATGAGATGTTCCATCATCTCGGTGCGAGCACAGAGAAGAACCTTGATGCCTGTTGTTCTTGTGTCTTTAGGGATTGTGGATCAACTCAAGCTGTGCTTGCGTATAGCTAGAAGGGAACGTGGTACAAAGCCGGGTTTGAAAAAATGTCCACAGAAAGGTGGAATCTGATTCATTTTTTTTTGGCTTTGTAGGTAAGCGTAAATGTTTTAATCGAATCTTGGCAGCCAAATAGAGAAAATTCAGCAATAAGGTGATGAGAAAAATGTTGGGGAGATGGAACCACTGGGGATCAATAGTAATAGTGAAAGCTCTGCCAGGTTCAGTCACAGTAATAAAGTTTTAAGTTGACCAGGAATTGAACAAGCATCCAGAGTTTCCTCTGTGGACAAAAATTGTCCACTATCCTCGAGATGGTGTCCCCTGCAAACAAGTTATGATAGCAACATGAGTGCAAAAAGAAGTATACCAAGATGTCTAGAAGTGTCAGATGCTGAGATGGAGTGAGATGACAAGATCTTGAAACAGAAATTCACCATCAGTGATGTATTTCTCAGTCTTGCTGGGATTTTAGTTCCAGGTGATGAGCTGCCATCCATCACGAGATGTCCGCCAGACACACCGGAATCTGTGCAGAAGCACAAACGTCTACGGGAGGGAAGGAAGGAGTTGTGTAAATGAGTTCTGTGCCATCGGTATAGCAGTTGGTATTAAATGCAATGCAAGAATATGTCTTCACTGAGAGAGTCGGTATCAAGGGAAAACGAAAGATGGCCAAACAATCAGCCTTGTGGGGGGGCCAGCGGAGCCATGTGGGAGACCAGTGTTGCAGACTTGTGGGAAACCAGTGGAACCTTGTGGGAGACCAGTGGTGAAGCCTTGTGGGAATCCAGTAAAGATTCTGCCTGGGGAGTATGTGGAGAAATTCTGTGGTAAGTTGTTAACTTACTGTGACCAAATTCCCAGAATGTTACTTGAATCTATTGATATATACTGAACACTGTATAGGAAACTAAAATAAAGGTGATATTTTGGTCTTAGGCACTGGGTATTATGTCCAAGTCTAACTGGTTGTTATCTGTATTGTGTTTTTCAATAAATAAATAGATGGACGCTTGCTGATAGGTTGATTCTTCATTTCATCTAAAAAGACACGAGTATTTTTTTACATTGTGTGAATTTTCTGGTTTCTCTGCCATTTGGAATCAATGCAAAAAGCAAAAAAGTAAACATTCGAGCAACAAATTTCATTCAACAATAGCAATAAAACAGCATAAGTGATTACACAAAGATTTTACACAAAATTACACAGTTCGATTACACAGTGAGTGAATTCGCTCTTGTTTCTGTAAAGTTTCTGGAAAATGTATGTAAAATGCAATGCATTTGGCAGTGCTTCAAGTTCCAACGTGGTGAAAAAATATACAGCAGAAAGGGGATTTTTAAAAGAAATTAGATTAATCAGAGATCATTAGAAACCTACTTCTCCTCTATAGAATCAAGTCAACATTGGAATAAGAGGTGCAAAGGCAGGAGGTTAAGAGCAACACTGTGGTCAGAAAAGGGGAATATGCACACAAACAGCTATTTTAGGTACTGATTGAACATTAGCTTATTTTCTTGTAATTCTGCATATGAAATGAGTTATAATACTTAGAAATACCTGTTACACAAACTCACTTACTGTATTAATGGAAGCTAAAAGAGTTGAATAGTGATAAAAACAGCCAGGCGGTTAATTTTGCATTAAACACAAAATAGTATATTCAATATTCCTATATTTTTATAGTTTAAGTTTGTAGGTTTAATTTTAATTTACACTGAAGCACTTTCAGCAGACTTTAACATGGTAACTCATATTACATGAAAGTGTTTAATTTAACTCAGATGTTCAAACTGCTCTATTTATTCTTTTTAGCATATCAGTCTGTTCATAATCTCCAGAAATTAATTATTTCCATTTCTAGCTGGTCAATAAGAGTTAAGAACCCAACCCCCATGCCACATGATACTATTCCTGTAGGTGGGAAGCAAACCACCACCATGTGGGAGCACTGATTTCAAAGCTTGTGAGTATATACAGGAAAGATTTGTAAGAGACCACCTTAAGCCTGCTGAGAGATCAAGAAGGTGCAGGAGCACAGATAGTTTGGCTGACCTGGCAGCATGATGCTTTAAAGTAACAGCCACAAGAGCAATTTCTGTGAGGTTTCCTGCTTTGAAGCTAGAATAGGTTAAAGTCTTGGAGGTTATTTTGTGTGCGAGGTACTTATGGTTCTTGAAGGGATAGTCTTAAGTTCTTGAAGGGATAGTCTACAGCATTGTGGATGGGATGGGACGGAATGGGATCAAATCTACCAGACAACTGGTTAGACCTCTAGCTGAGTTTCTCCTTCAGAAAAAGGAGATAAGTTTGGTAGTGAAGTGTAGAATGGTCAAGATTGGCAGATTTTGTCATAGATAATGCATCAAGTTGTTAGTTCCTTCTTATTTTCTTATCTCCTCTTAATTGTGCCTGGAACAAACCTGACAACCAACAAGCAGGGCAACTTATATATGTAAGTCTCCATAATGCAAAATCAGTGGGAGCTTAATTAATGGACGCATAAAAAAAAGTCAATGAAATGCAAATACATTTAAAATTAAAAAAATGTTGATTCTTTCTGTTCGGCCCAGTACCAAATAATTTACGCCCGCGGTACTTCTGCCCTACAGTCGCTTGGACCAAATGTATTCTATACTATATATTTAAGAATATTGTGCCTGAGATATGCTAATACGTAGAAAGATTTATGATCAAACTCTTGATGTCACCCAAATGAGGATGGGTTCCCCTTTTGAGTCTGGTTCCTCTCAAGGTTTCTTCCTCATAACACCTAAGGGAGTTTTTCCCTGCCGCAGGAAGGAAATCAGGGACAAATTCACACCATTCACCATCGCTGTTGATTTGTGGAAAGCTGCTTTGAGACAATGTCTGTTGTAAAAAGTGCTATACAATTAAACTTGACTTGACTTGACTTGACTAATACAAATACTACTGCCAATGCTATTACTAATACTGGTGTTTTTAATAATTAGCAATAGCAAAGGGTTTAATATTTTTGAAAGCAAGTATATGTATTTTGGTTTTTCTTCTGAGAAAAACTAGGGAAAACTAAGAAAAACAAAAAAATGCATTTAATTAGCTCCAGTTTTAATGCTAGCAGATTTAGCATCATTAGGAGATCCAGGACATCCAGTTACAGCTAATCTTAATTTATTAAATGGTGTGTTTTGGGATTTAGCCTCTATAAGTGATGACATCTAATTGTTCTCTGTTTTAACTAAAACCCCACTGGAACCCAGTACACACCCTTAGAAGTGAGTTAGAAAGAGGAAAGTACACCACAAAGGGCACATTTGGGTTCCACCTGAATAGTCAGGCAAGAAGAATAGTTTGCCAGGAGACGGTCGAGGCAATTAATGCTTTGTATCCAGCTATTTCCTGCACCACAGGAGAGTGTGCGAAAATGTGGACATGGATTGCAGCATAAAAAAAAAAGAAATCCTCAGAAGAACAACAGAAAAGTGAAATAGACTGTTATTTTCATATATAACAACTGCCTGCGTTAATAACCATACAGACTTTTTTTGCATTGCTTTTACCTTGGGAGGATGAAGACTATGTGCCTGAAATAACCAATTTTTTAATCAGTATCTCTTAAACTCGCTCTTCCCCGATACCACTAAATCTTACAAATTGCAGAATAAGAAAGGAAGTCGGTAGGATGATGACAGACAAAAGTATATGAACAATAGTGTGAGGACACCTGATTTTCCTGCCATATGTAGTCCTTCACCAAATATTACCACAAAGTTGGAAGCAGTGGTCACCACCCCCCAGGCCGCGGACCAGCACCGGTCCGTGGGTCAATTGGTACCGGGCCGCACAAAAAGAATACATAACTCACATCATTTCCATTTTATTTAGTATCTGATTCTGAACGATGTTTTATTTTGGAAAATTACCGGATTCTTTCCACCACATCTGTTTATGCCTCTTCCTTGATGCACGTCATGATGCCTCGGTCACATGTCTTACCTCCATCCGCTACCTTCCTAAAGGGGCTGGTGAGGCCGCTAACACATGATACATAACCGTTAAATTCACACCCCAAGCGAGCAAAACAACAACACAGTGGATTATTATTATATTTAGAAAATACCTGTTTTTACAGTTCTACCAGTCTGAAATTAATCGGACCCGTGGTGCAAAAAAGGTTGGGAACCACTGGTTGGAAGCACACAATTGTATACAGTGGTGGATGAAGTACACAAACCATGCACTTGGGTTTAAAGAAAAGATTTTTGTCACAAGATTTTTTTGCTTGATCAACTCAAAGTTTATGTGAAAAGACTCTAATGTTACTCTTAGCACAAGAATCTTTTAATAGAATGATATTAATTATACAAACACTGATTAATATCAATTTAAATGATCATGAGCTAAAAAAATTACATTACTTATTACAAAAATATCACCCAAATAAGGCCACGGATGTTGTGGCGATTCAATTCAGGAGTTTCTTCCATTATTTCTTCCACTTAAAATGATCTGCTTGCTTTTGAATTGATATTGTATATTGATATCAACTGTATGTTGATGATAAGTTTATACCACCAAGCGGCAATCAAAAGAAAGTTCACACACAGAGCGTGCGCTCGACTCTGATTGGTGGATTGCTGCATTATTGACCAGATAAGTTTTTATTCAGTCATAAATTAAAAAAACTGATTTCACCAAATTTAGTCGAGTAAGATATTTCACTTTGAAATATAATGAAGTTAAAGTCCCCCAAAATGCACATACACAAAAAAGCTACTTAAGTACATTATAAAGAATTACATTTATTTTGTTTACTTTTTTGTGCACTTGAACTTAGTGACCCAAACCTGTTCCAGCAAGACAATCCCCCTGTGCACAAAGCCAGATCCATGCAGATATACTTTACATGGGTTGGAATGTAAGATCTCCTGTTATAGAACTCTGACCTCAACCCTATTGAACACTTTTGATATGAATGTAAATGCTGACTGCACCCCAGGCCTCCTCACCTCACCAACACCAGACTTTACTCACACTCTTGTGTCTGAATGATCACAAATCTCCACAAAATCTAATAAAACATCTCACCAGAAGAGTGAAGGTTATTATACCAGCAAATGGGAACTGCATGTGGAATAATATGTTCAATAAATAGATAAGAATCTTCTTGTAAGGTGTTCAAAAACCTTTTTCCATATAGTGTGTATATTTCAGTGTATGTTTTAGTGTATGTGCTTTCATTGGCACATTGAATCAGGCATTCCAGCAAAGCCATTACCGTTTCAGAAACATCTCAGGATCTATCAATGTAAATAACTGTGTCAGTGCTGAGTAATTGCCTAAAAAATGATAGCGTATTGCATGCTGATGTTTTTTTTTTTTTAAGGTTAAACTGAACAGAGAGGACAAATGGTCACCTGCAGTGTGTCCTTAATGGCCTCAATCAGCTGTTGTGGCTGGAGCAATTGAATCACTGATTAAATCTCTCCATGAGCTTTGCATCATCTGTCAATTGTTGGGGATTTATCAGGATTACTGTAAAATGTGTACCCATTTAGGAGTCATTTAAAAAAAGTACATTGCTACCAAATGCCTGGGAAATTCGGAATTACTTTTTTTTATTTTCTAAAAGGCTTTATATTTTATAAAACCCAGACCAGGTGCACATGTGCCACAGTCCAGTTGTTGAAGGTCAGATGAAAAGAGGCGAGGAACTTGCCTGAAAGGGGGCAGGAAGAGAGACGGAAGCTTGACATCACCTTAAATCCACGAGTCGGTGAAATCCCATTTTGAGCAAAGCGGCTCAAGAGACTTTTCAGCTCTTCTGAGAAGTTTCTCGCGAGACCACAGTAGTGATGGATAACAATAATATGAAGATAACAGTAACAGCATGGAATTCGAATGATTAAATGTTAAGGTGAAAAAGTGCAGGAAGTGCAAAGTGGCATTTCCTAGACAGAAATATGACTGCACCCCCGCATATCCTCAATTCCTCACGGAGTCTGAGTGGGGGGAAAAAAGCCTAGGCAGAGGACAGAGCAGAAGGCGTCGCTGAATTCTCCGGAGTGATCCAAGGCTCCCCGAGCGCCAGGAAGTGCGGAGAGTGAAGACAGACTGGAGCCGAGATGAAATCAGCTTTCTGAACAGCACGCTGGCACTTCCACAGCCACGGTTTGAGATTGAGACAACAGCGACGAGCGGATGAGATCGTCTGGAAAACAAACACAGCATATCCAACGCAGATTGTGTCAATTCGAACACATAATTGTGCAGGAAATCCGAACACAATGTTTTTTCTAAATATATGAGGGGATGTGCTGTTCCAGAGTAAATACAGTATGTATTATTGCATATAATCGTTCTGCTTATAAAATTACATTTTGTCAATGACTGATTTTATAAAAAAAAAAAAAATAGCAAGATCTTGAGTTAAAATTGTTTATACTCTACTTACAATTAATGTCAAAGGAACATCTGTGAAACAAGTTTTCTTGACCTTATCACTGGTATAGACAGCTCCCTTACGAGCTTCCAGTTTTTTTTTTTTCACTATTTTACTTGTTAGAGGAAAAAAAAAATAGCCTGTCATGTTAGCATGGAAGAAAAAAGCACATTCCCGATCCCTGAGGACACAAAAGCTGAGAAAAAATTGTTAAGATGCTGAAATTGGAGACTCCTTACATCTTATATAAATAATTATATATACAATTTAATACTATTGTATTTTTTCTAATTTTTTTTTCTTATTATTATTTTTATTATTTTGTTTTTTATTATATATATATTTTTTTATATTATTGACATTTTTCTCTAGATTTCTTATTTTATTTTATGCCACGAATTATTTTTCTTCTACTTCTTCTTCTTCCTCTTCTTCTTCTTCTTTCAGCTTCTCTAATTAGAGATCACCACAGTGGATCATCAAAAAATTTCTGATTACTGATCTGCATATTTGATTTGGCACATTTTTTTACACTGGATGCCCTTTCTAACGCAACCCTCCCCATTTATCCGGGCTTGGGACCAGCACTAAGAGTGCACTGGCTTGTGCCTCCCTAATAGCTGGGTTATTTTATGGCACAAATTAATCGTAAAAATGTTATGATTGTTTATGTGATGAATAACATTAAGAATTTGAATTAGTTTATATTCAATTTAGTACAGGTTTATTTATATAGCAATTTTAATAATGGGCATCTGTACAGAAGTAAAGCAGTTATAAAGTTGTATAAAAGAATGTATAAGTTTAGTGTCTATAAGTTTGTTTCTTTATAAGGTTCCCTGGTGGTCTGGTGGTTAGGATACAGCGCTCTCAACGATGCGGCCGGGGTCAATCCCCAGTCAGGGAAACGACCCCAGCCATTCTTAGTGCCGGTCCCAAGCCCAGATAAATGGGGAGGGTTGCGTTAGGAAGGGCATCCAGCGTAAAAACATGTGCCAAATCAAACATGCGGCTGGTCTGCTGTAGTGCCCCCTAATAGGAGAAGCTGAAAGAAATTAAAAAGTTTGTTTCTTTATAACTGTAAGTTTATTTTTAATGAGCGAGCCAGTGGTGACTGTGGCGAAGAAAAACTCCCTGAGACAGTACGAGGAAGAAACCTTAAGATTATCCAGATTCAAAAAGGAACTTCATGAATCTTTACACTGTTGATGTGGAACCATCCTCAGCTCCACAAAGTGGCCTCCAATTGAAGAGAACTTAATTCAGAGGTAAAACATTTGGATTAAAGAGAGGGGAAGAGAAAGAAAGAGAGAGAGAGAGAGAGAGAGAGAGAGAGGGTGACATTTCATTTCATTTCATGTGAAATGAAATGACAATATGTTTCACATGTACGTTAATATAAACATGCAACTTTAAATTCCAAAAGCTCTAACCATTACCAAGTACATTTCCAACCAATCAGAAGCTAGAATTCCACAAAACTGTACTGTCGTTGTATTTTCTTCCAAGAATTTTTGTCTCTTGAGCGCAATCTCTTTATTTTGGATTTTGTGTTATGTGTATTGTCCCACACTGTCTTGCGTTGTCTGTCTGCACAGTTTGCACTCGATGCACATTATATAGCTTTATGTTGTGTGTTGTAGCTCTATGTTGTTTAGTGTAGCACCAGGGTTCACTTTCACAGTTTCACTATGTACTGTGTACCAATGTGTATGGTAGAAATGACAATAAACTCTGGACTCTTGACTTGATGTCTTTTTGACATTCTTTTCCTTTCCCAGTCATTTTGTGAGGCATCGACAAACACTTCACGCTCCTGCAATGCAAATTAGTATCGCACATCAGCTCGAATATGCTACACAGGATCCGTCCTGAGATCGTATTAGTGTTTAACTAACTGCGAAACCAAATACCAAGAGAAGCGAAGTAATTAAATAGCTTTAATCGCTGTGTTTTATGGTTTAAGCGCTTCGCGTTGTACGCCGTACAATACGGCGTTAACGAAGGGCCCTCACTGAAACCAACAGTTTTATTCTGCGAAACACCATTTGCTTTGTTGCTGAACATCTGCTGTGTTTTTCCGACGTGAGGCTCGGGTAGGAGAGCTGCAAGAAATAAAGAAAGGGGAAAACCCGAAGGCGGAACGGCAGACGGTGAGTGCCTGGGACTAA
Source organism: Silurus asotus (assembly GCA_024362625.1). NCBI lineage: Eukaryota > Metazoa > Chordata > Actinopteri > Siluriformes > Siluridae > Silurus > Silurus asotus. Next base: position 1,004,248 of record MU558303.1, on the reverse strand, counting down.
CTGTTGTAGCCTAAGGCACACACACACACACACATATACAAACACAAACACACACACACACACATATGCACTTGTGACAGGTGGTGTGTGTGACTATATGCTTAGGGTAAGTCATTAATGAATCATTAAAACAATAGCAGATTTATTGAATGATCAGAAAACAAAGCAAGTGAACCTGCAGAGTACTGTTTGCCCACGCAGCATCTTTATCCCTGTGATACAAAATTAATGTCAGTCACGGGATCGTTTGGAAAGAATAATACTCTATTTCTGCAGCTGTTTTGTTAAATATTCTAGAAAAAGTGACATCATCATTATCACGAGAGCGCCAGACAAACGCACACATGAGAGAAGTGTGAAGTGCTTCTATTAGGAAATATATATCAGGGAAGTGCATCTCCGTAACTGAGGCTGATTTGCATATTGATGCATAGCCAACAATACAATACAGATACTTTTGAAGCGTTGCGATTCACTTATATTACGATGCAGTGCGATGCCTTTATAGTTAAGGAAATTTTTAAAAAAAAGGAAAAAGAATGCAAACATTTTTTTCCTGTTCTGTCTCTGGGAAGATGCAGCTTTACCTCTGCCATGTTAATCTGTATTCCGTGTGACTCTCAGGACACGCCTCGTCTTCGTTGTGTTGTGATCAGAGATGCAGAAGTACACACAAAGTAATCAAAAAAGTAAAGAAGTTTGGGCTCTGACATGTACTAATGTACCTGTTTTAGTGTCATATTAATACAGAAGAAATGTTGTTACCTAATGAATGTATCCAGACTGAACACAAGCAGAGGAAAGACGATGATGATGATGATGATGATGATGATGATGATGATGATGATCAGAAATGTCTCATCTCATGTCTCATCCACATTAGCCTCATACTTCTTGTTGCCTTCTTCCTTGCTCATTGTTAGCTTTGTAGGCTAGCCTACATCTGTGGTGCATGTTAGGAAAGGATACACAAAGTTGACAAAGTAGGGCAATGACAAACACATATGTGGGCAGAATATATATATATATATATATATATATATATATATATATATGTATTTACTTTGGGAAAGAAGATGTTAATAGTAGAGCAAGACATCATAGGTAATTTTGAAAAACTGAGATGCAGTATAGATGTGATTTTCAGATGTCCATATACTTTAAGCAATATAGTGTAGTATATCTTGATGGTAATATAAAGTAACTGTGTATACAGTAACACAGTGAATCATTAAAGGTGAAGGTATTATTTTATACATGTATTATATTGGCCATTATATTATTGTATTCTGAAGAAGAACGAGTCTCCAAAATGGATGCAATGTTTGAAAATAGAAGATGGTTATCAGTAATGTGGTGAATGTTTTGTCCTATTAACTTAATAGAAAAAGAAAAATAGAAGCTTGTGAGGGAAAACTGGTTATATTAGCTGCCACACTATACATAATAACAGGAAATGACTTCTAATAGATATTCCACAACATTACATATAAGGGAAAAAAAACATCGTCATGGTTTTGACCTCAGATAATGGTGTAGCACTCTGTGACCTGGAGTATAAGAAAGGGAATAATGGCTTTTTTGAGTGGAAAAAAAAAAAATAGTCTCCCTTACTCTTTTTTGTTATTATCAGTTATAACTTTTAGGTGGTTCGTTGGCATAACAAGTAAAAGTACAATTGCCAAAGCAAGTACAAAGAAAGAGTATATATTTATATATATGTATGTGTGTGTGTGTGTGTGTGTGTGTGTGTGTGTGTGTGTGTGTGTGTTTAGTCTACTTTCTCCCCATCACTGACTCCTGTCAATCACAGTGACCCTAGCCAATCGTCAACGTCTGTCAGTTCATGCACATAGAAGGGGGTGTAAAGATTTTTTTTCCCACCGAGTGTTTTCTCCCACACTTCCCTGTGATGTAGCATGAGCAGCAGTTCCAACAAATGAAAAGATGCACTTGGCTGCCTTCACGTGTCTCTAAAGACACACGTGATCGCTTTTACCGTCCCTGGGGACCTCACTGGTGGGTGGGAATTGGCCAAGACGAAATTAAGGAGAAAATCTGGGGGTAAAAAAAAAAAAACACTAGACTATGACATCATTGTAGTGAAAGCAGACTGTAAGTGTAAAATGATACCAGGGGGAAATAACCTCCGGTCAGCGCTGATTGTTATCCCATACCTTCCCATGTGTTTTCTTTCTGGTTCTTTAGGCTAACAAGGGACTTTATATGAGGTGAGGAAAATGACAGTGTTGACATGAAGTATAGGCAAAAGAAACAAACAAGAGCAGTGCTCTTTGCATTATCACACATATTGCATGTACTTTATTTCTTTTTTAAGAATCCCAAGGTTTCTTTCTCAGCCATAACCATGCCCTTGGGCTACCAATTTCATCTGACAGCAATCGGCAAGATTTTATTGCTACTACCTATGTAGCTGTTAATCTGACACTCCGGTAACACCTCGCTTATCGTCAACAACTCACTCGAAACCCTACGGAGAGCACCAGCACCCGAAAATCACATGCGCAGCACAGCTAATCACACACACAGCAGCTATATGGCATGTTATTCACCCTCCACCACTACCAATTTCTATCACGCTATGGAAAATGAGCGAAGGGGGAGGAGGGAGTTAAGGAGGGCACAAGAGGAAGCAAAGATTACTTTGGTCCTTTTCGTTTCGACACTTTAGTAGAAGCGTGACGACAAAAAGTCGCATCAATAACAACGACGGGGTATTCCAGCATGCAACATCAGCGTGTAAAGCGTACCAGTCAAAAGGCCATGCGGTGTTATAGCGTTCATTTTCACACAAACAGCATGGCACAATATTATTTTTTTCGTTCTTCCAGGCTGCCTTTTTTTTCCATCTACCTTCAACTAGCATCTTTTTTTTCTTGGTGTTTAGCTTAGTGCTGCAAATCCTTTATGCAAAAAAGCCATAGAAATGGGCTCCAAAGTGGTGCAGCGTTCTATCGTTGGGAAAGCACATGGCTGGGTTTTCATACATGTCCTTGCATTTACTTGTGTGGGAAAGACGGTCACGTTTGTTAGCTCATGAATACCGAATGGAGCACTTTGCAGCGCTGGCTTTACATATTAAAGCAAACAGGTCTGGGTTCGATCTTAAGCTTGGGTTATTGCGTGGAGCTTTGGATGTCCTCCCTACTGTGTGAGTGTGTGTATCTATACAGCTGAGACCGTATGAGAAGGTATGATCTGTCTGATCTGGGTGGCACCAAATGTCCATACATTACAGTTCTATCATTGTTGAGGTGTACTGTTCAGTGATAGGTCCTTAAATGGAGAGCTGTCCATGCAAATTGTGGTCCTGAACCATTGTTGTAGACTGTTAATATCAATTACATTTAAAAACCATCTTCACAGTTCTTGAGTTGCTGGATTCCGTCTTATTCCATTTATTTTCTTTCCCGTTTTTTGTTGTATTGTTTATAGTCCTGTTCATGATTCTTGTAATAAGTGTTATACACAACTTTACTACTGGGTCTCGTTTATGTCCTTTTCTTCTAACACTTTTCTCCTCTTTGCCCTTGATGTTAAAACAGAAACGCAACACATGGCAACATCACCTACCAACAACGTGAATTTTTGTACACCTTTCTGGCGTACAAAATTATCGTATTGTCTGTTTTTGCTTTTTTTCTGTATATAGAATTTTTTTTTCCGATTTCTGGTGAAAAAGCAAGCTTCTAAACATGACAACAGGGTGAATATTTTTGTCTTAATATGTTCTATAATCACAGGATGGAGAAAAATGAAGTTTACAAAATCATGGTTGGTTGTCCTTTATATCAGTAATTAAAGCAGGTTCACATTTACTAACAGAGAATACTCTAGTGAATGCTTGAAATTTGGATTAGCATTTTTTCCCATGTTAAACAGTTTGAAGGAAATCATAGTGTTTTGTGTGTGATATTTAATAAATAAAAAAATTAGATATTTTATATATTTTAGCGTTTTAATTTACTCTATTCATGTTTTATTTTGTTGCTTTATGTTAGTTACATTAGACAATTTTTACAATTCTTTCAATTTAATGAATGGAAACAAATGAACAAAGAGAAAAGTGCTTAATTAGGATCGTTTCGGGTTCTATGTAGGTTTCAGCTTTCCTGTCGATTTGAAAAAAAAGAGACGAATGAATATTCATCTCTCTTTTCATCGGTGTGTAATTACGCTGTTGATGGTGCCATCCGAGCCTATTTACAGTACATATTGATTTTAAATACGAGAAAAGGGAAACACACATTTAGAGGTGGATTTGCATGGCCCAGTTCACCGCAGTGTATATGAGCATGTGTCTATGTGTGGGTATACTGTAAGACATTGGTTTTTTATGCACTGTTATGCAACAGGGTTAACAGCACGATAAACACATTGGCCTTTATTCATTATAAGCAAATCTAAGCCAAAACAGGGCACATGCAATTTCCACTGTTAGTTTCCATTCATTTGTTTTACCTTTTCTAAATAAAACTCATTTCTGACTTTTAAATTAAAGGAACATTTTAAAACAATCCAGGTTTGTGATTAAATACACCTTTATTATTAATTATAGTATAACAACAATTAGAGTAAATACAGTAGTGTGCCTATAGGTAATAATAAAAAATTGCAAATTGCATAAATTGCCATAATGAGGAAGTGACCATATTGGGACGTGATTGGTCAGTGGTTGGGATGTTTGATTGCCAATTGGAATTGGAATTCAAATCCCAGCAAAGCCAAATTGCCACTGCTGGGCCCTTTGAGAAAAGCTCTCAATCCTCACCTTCTCAGTGTATAAATGACCTAATTGTAAGTCGTCTTGGAGGACTGCTATTAATGAAATGTTTTACGTATATGCCTGGACATTTTAGCAATATGGACAAGTTTGTGGACACTTGACCATAAGATATCTATGTGCATTTTTAAACACCTCATTTGACATTTACTTCCACTAGATTTTGGAGTGTGCTTGTGGAGACTTGTGCTTATCCAGCCGCAAGGGTGTTAGTAAAGACAGGTACTGATATAGGTAGGGTGAGGAGACCTTGGGTGTCGTTCCAATTTATCCAAAAGGTGTTCAATAGGGTTTGAGATCAGAGCTCTATAGCAGGAGATCTTCTAGTACAGGCATAGGAAAAATGAATGCTATTGAATATAAAGATAGCTTATACAACTGGTATCTAGTAACAGTTTGTAGAAGAAACACATTTGGCTTGAAAAAATTAAAGGTCCTAAAAATTATTGAGCCACATTGGCCACATTAACAATCACTTTCTCAGATGTCGTCAGTCAGTCACACCTGTTCCTCATTTTCCTTGATTAGCACATGTATTTACACTAAGATACACACATTCGCTGTTAATGGTTGTTCTCATTGTCCATGCTTCAGGTTATAGTTCATATTTCTATTTCAGGTTATTTTGTTTCTTTTTCCTTTTATATATATATTTGCTGTCACCTTAAATAAACTAATATCTGCACTTTCCCATCATTACTTGACATCATACAACAATTTTAATTACACATTCTGCTGTTAACAACTTGTGTGAAAAGTTGAATCCTTAAAATATCATCTAAATTTCCAATTTGCTTTAATGACAGCACATACACGATCCGGCACGGCATCCACAAGTTTGTACAAAACCTGATGATTTATTTTAGATAAAATGCATCAAATTGTTTGTCTAAACACAAGCTTCAGTAAAAGAGATCAGACATAAAAAAATCTGACCTTTTGTACAAAGCACGATTTTATATATATGTTCAAGTCTAATTGGGACTTTTGAGTTTATAAAATAAAAGAAAACATTTCAAGGAGTGGAACCATACTGTGCTTGAAGTCTTCTGTAGATATCTGTGGGTTTTATGCCTTCGTTCACAAGAAACTTTATCACCACACGCTGGTCCATGCACGCACTAACACTGTTGTCTGCCATCTTGATTAACGGTCTCTGGACCACCACGCTGGCATTCATTCAAAAGCCTTGCATATGTTATTATATGAAAATATTATGTTCAGGATAAAGAAAATGCACCTAATTTGTTTATATATTAATAATTTATGTATGTTTAATTTTTTTAGTTTTCAGTAAAAAAAAATATTTTCAATGTCACCTTAAACTTTGTGTATATCTACAGTTATGTAATTATATATATATATATATATATATATATAATATAATTGTAAAATGTCTATGAAAGATTTTTTGGCTCAAAAACAAGTGAAACAGATGAAGAAGTGTGAAATTAGTCAGTACTGTACTCGTCGTGCCCACACAGTTATAACAGGTTTGTAATTACTAAATACAAAAGAGTAGATTAGTAGGTAATATTTCACTAGAATAAATAAATAATAAAGAAGTAAAAAAAAAAAAAAAAAAAAAAAAAGAGAAAAAGTTATCTGCAATGCACTGAGTCCCGAACCTAACCTTACTCCTACCCACCCTGTTCACTCCCCTCCTCGCGCTCAGTGAGTGATTGAGTTTGGCCACTCGGCATGTCGGTGTGAACTCGCATCAGCTGCAACAAGCAGACGAGAAAAGACAGCAAGACATCATCAAAGCTTTTTTCACACACGTAGTGCGAGACAGAAGGAACAGACATGGGCTTTCATCGTCAAAACCGACACACACATCCACTTCCAACCTTGACATAAAACCCAAACAAATCTGCCGTCAGTACTCACAGATGAGCAGGCGAGATCCGAGCGTGATGAATAAAACTCTCCAAGCTGGCTGGCTTTCGCTCACGCCGTCAGAGATACTGCGAATCTGCTGTACATCCACCCGAATATGCTAAAACATTGAAAAGCTATTGGAGAACCTACAGTAAATCTGCTATCAACATAGTCTCATGTTTCAAAGTTACAAAAGTTAGGAGTTGAGGTAGAGTTTGAGTTTATATCCTTACAAACAACTTTATTCACGTGAAGTCAAACAAAATCCAACCGCATTGTTCTTGGTTGTTTTTTACATAATTTTGCAAAATATTTTAACAATAGCTCAGTGGTTGGAAGGTTGGGGGTTCAAGCCCCAGTATCGTTAAGATGCTGTTTTTGGGCCCTTCGAGCAAGGTCCTTAACCTTCTGTGCCCCAGGGGTGCTGTACGATGACTGACCCTGTGCATTGACCCCAGCTTCCTAACGTCGCTGGGATATGCAAATAAACAATTTCACTCTGCTTCTTCACCTTCATCATTACCTAGTAAATTTTTTCACTTTCAGTCTAAAAGACCCAATAAAACTATATCAACAGTGAACAGTTGATCGTTTCAACATAATAGACTAAAACAGCTATTATTTTGGACTATATAGCACACAATTCCAGAAGAAATATTTATAATTGCACTATTCAGATGTCAACCAGATGAAAACAAGTTCTCTTTTAATTCTGGTTCCTTTTAAAGGTTGCTTATCAAAAAGTGATTATCCTCACCATCGTTACCTCTATCTTGCTTTATTTAGGGTTTAAACATATAAATAAGTTTGTATATTTTGTTTATTTTTCATAAATTTTTTTATTTTCTTGGTCGTATCCCGGGCCTCTGGGTACGACCATAGTACAATAGTACAATAAGCGGCGATAGCGGACACGTAAACCTTCAGGGTTGATGGAGCCAACCCTGTGGCAAATTGTTCCTGCAGGAACTCCAGAACTGAACCAACCAGCCAGTTAACTGGGTCCAACTGGTGATGCTCACACCATGTAGCGATACAACCTCCTCGTGAAAGGAGCTCTCGAATCGAGAATTGTCTCTACTAATTCACTAGAGAGACCAGGAGTTAGGAACTGCCCCCCTCCCTCAGGGGCCACAGCTTCCATAACTCTAAGCGGGGGTAAACCAGGCCTGTGATAGGAGATCTCTCCTAGGAGGAATTTTTCAAAGAGGTCTCTCAAGGAGGGACAGCAGTTCCGTAAATTACGGTCTGCCAGGCAAACAAGGTCCGACCAGGAGGAGACAAGTTCCTTTCTGGTGGAATTTCTTCAGAACAGAGCAGTGCGATATAAGGGAAAGTATTGTATTGTTTCGTATATCAGTTGTGTATGTTGCATATTTTACTTTCTGAGACACATAGTTTACGTTATATATATTTATATTTATTTAACTATGCCATTATCAAGTCAATTCAATTCAATTCATTTAATGATATACATTTTAAATGTATATATAAGTCTCTAAGTTTATACATAATAAAGGAGCCATTGGAGACAGTGGGAAAGAAAACACACTGAGATAGTATGAGAAAGAAACCTTGAGAGGAACCAGAATTAAAAAAAACTAAAAAAACATGATTATCATGGCTGGCACTGAATGTCCATTTACGATTTCCGACCTTCAAAGAAAAGATGCTGACCCCATGATGATCCTGATCCATCTTGAGATGTTCCAGCTCCAGGTGGGTCCCACCTAATGAAGATTTCAGACATTGGACATTGAGGATAAACATAATCGAAACTCAAAAAATTCTACTTATGCTGTTTCTCCTTCATTAAACATTTCAAGGCTCAGGCATAGAGAAGTTGGTGTTGAATCTATAATGATCTCAGATGGTGAGTTCATTTTTGAGTTGCACAGGAGCTCCTGGTTCCACAACTCCATCTGACTGTAGAAAGGTCATTACTCATAATCACACACTCCAGTGCTCATGATATTTCTCACTCTCTGGTGTTTGTAACGTTTTAATGATTTATAATCACACTCTTGGTGTCACCGAGATAAGGATTTTGAGTCTGGTTCCTCTTAAGGTTTCGTCCTCACCTCTTCTTACAGTCGCCCCAGGCTTAAAATTACAGTTTTTTACAGTTACAGCTTTGTGCCCGTACTCCTTTTCAAAGTTTTCCAGTTTGGATATATTAGGGTTTATTCAGTTTGCCTATAGCTTGACCTACTGTAGCTTTTATTATTGACAATAAGTGCATTCCATTCTGTGAAAAGCAGCAGCCTTTGTAGCTGTATCCATCCAGAAAGGAACCTTGGCAGACATTGCTTTTTGGACGACCTTCAGAATGATCATACATCACTTTTAGTGTATTAAAAACTCAACCAGAGGACTGTCCAAAGAGTAGCAGCCACAATAGGTTAGTCACATTGGGTTTATGTCAATTCAGGTTGATTTGTATAGCATTCTTGATGATGGACCTTGTCACAAAGCTTGGTACAGAAATCTGGATGTCAGTTTCAGAGATTACTGTAGCGAAGCAAAACTCCTCACATGAAAAGAGGAAAATAAAAACTTGAGTGAAACAAAAACAGAACCCATTGTTTTTCAAGATGTGAAAGTATAAATCATTACTGTAATTTCCGGACTATTAAGCGCACCCATATATAAGCCACTAAATTTGACAAAGATTTTTATTTTATACATATATAAGCCGCACCTGTCTATAAGCCGCAGGTGTCTACACTGAAACTAAGGAACTTTACACAGGTTTTAACGAAAGACAGTATCTGTTACATGGTGTAACGGGTGAAATATGTTGCCCTTTCTTTAGGAGCATAGAAGTATCCATTTGGAAATGTTATGTCGTTTAGTTTTTTTGGCTTAAAGTTTGTGAAACCGGGAAAAACCCGGAAAAATTCATAAATAAGCCGCTTCGTTGTTTAAGCTGCAGGATTCCAAACGTGGGAAAAAAGTAGCTGCTTACAGTCTTACAGTCTACAGTCTACAAGCTTCAGAGTATTCGTTTCTGAGCTTGGGTAAAGATCATGCACAGAGGTTTGTGTTAGTGTTAGTGGTTGCTCCAGGTTCTCCAGTTTCCTCCCACTTTCTACACATCAAGGCCTTGATAAATACATTCAGCATATACATTTCTGCCTATTATATTACCGGTGTTTTTTTTTTTTCTTCCTATTTTTCATTTTCAAACTTGGCTGCTTAATTGGTTGCATATTATAGCTGATATTTTGCTGAAAATGACAAAAATGGTTCAAGGTCAAAATTAATATGTAGCAAAGTGAGAAAAAAAGAGTTATGGCATAATAGAATGAAAAATAGCTCATGAGATTTGGTTTTTATGGACACCTGCATTTCTATTTTTTTTTTTTTCTATTTCATTGTATAAACTGAATTGCTCCCTAATGAGGCGCCGTTATCATGACATTTTCGACATCCAGTTTATTCTGCATATAATTATGTTCGGATGTTTGTCCCCCCATACCATCTTTGATCATCACAAAGTTGCTATATGAACAGGGAGCTGTCCCAATTAACTTCCACCACCTGCCAGTGCAACTAGTCAACTAGTCAGCTACCTAAGCAAGCTCTTATCATTGTATTCCCTGCATCAAAGGGTGCTGAAGCTCATTATGCATACAAAGCAACTAAAGGCGAGATCTCACTGCTTACTGGAATGATCTTTCCCTTTCGATTCAGAACGGCCCCCATGTTACCAGCGTTCTAAAGACGCACAACATCACAGAATATCTGCCATAGGTTTCTTTTCATTAGAGCATATTATGTACATGACTGAAATACCCATAAGATGTTGGTTACAATCTTATCCATCCAGCTTTAAATTAAATCTTGTCTGGAAATAATTAAATGTGTTCTTTTTATAGTTTGTGTTTTGCGCTCGTATCCTCTCAACAATGCTCCTTTTAATCAAGTATGTTCTTGTAGCGTCCTCCTGTTAGATTGCCTTTTTTTTTGGAAACTAGCCTTTATATTTATATGCTGTACATATATGTACATATTTATCAGTACTTCAGATCAGCACTATCTTCTGGTAAATGCTAAACTGCATTTTGTTGCTTTGTACCTCTACTATGCAATGACAATATCTATCTATCCATATATCCATATATCCATCTATCCATCTATCCATCTATCCATCCATCCATCTATCTATCTATCTATCTATCTATCTATCTATCTATCTATCTATCTATCTATCTATCTATCTATCTATCTATCTTGTGCTGTACTCATTACAATGTAAGACTTTGGATTCAGTGGATGAGGATGAGGTTTTTCTTTAAGTGTTAAAGGAACCATGTCAGAATTGCATTAAAGGCACACAGCTTGAGACAATCTAAAACTCTTAACATTTTTTTGCAATTTCTTCTTTATGAACAAAAGGCTGGTCCACATTTTAATATTTTCCTTAATGACTTTAGTGCAGGGTTCAGCAGTTTTCTTTAAAAAAAAAAAAAAAAAAAA
>MU558303.1:933627-982369 GCA_024362625.1 Silurus asotus | reverse complement strand
TATATATATATATATATATACACACACATACACACATTATTATTACTCCCCCTTTAAAAATTAAGATTTTTTTTTTTTTCCCAGCAAATATAAAACCAATTTGCTGCATTTTTACAAAACAGGTTTACTGCAAGTAGTTTCATGTTAAACTTACAGTGCCAGTAAGAAACACCAAGTATTTTAAGGTCTTTGAGAGACATACCATATTTTTTCGGGCTATAAGCCTCTACTTTTTCCCCCCTGTTTTAAACCCTGCAGCTTAAACAACAGTGTGGCTTATTTATGAATTTTTTCTGGGTTTTCCCGGGTTTCACACACTTCAACCTAAAAAAATTGAGCGACATAACATTAGACTAATGAAATTTCCGAACGGAAACAAAAAAACACACCTCGCCTGTGTTCCGACACCGTGCTTTTTTCTTGGCAACAGGTTAGTCAAAGAAACTTAGAAATGAGCATATATAAAATACTAAGGACATATTCCTCAGTCTTACACACACGCAGTAATAGCGTAAAAATGCACTGCCAGGCTGTTTCCCAAAATGCCGCTCTGCTCTTAAAGGAGCCATAACATATTTCACCCGTTACACCGTTTAAAAGACACTGTCTTTCATTAAACCTGTGTAAAGTTCATTAGTTTCAGTGTAGACAAATTTAGTGGGTGTGGCTTATATATGGGTGCACTTTATAGTCCAGAAATTTTGGTTATGCAAGTTCCTTTTCCTTATATACAAAAATTTGGTCAATTAACAGAGTAACGATTTGATTTGACCAAAAATAAATAAAATGTACAGATGTTTCATTTTATGTTTACTGGAAAATCCTCCTTTAGCCTCCTTTAGTTTGTTTCTCCAAACATTCAGCTGATATGCAATGCCTCTTAAAAAAAATTAGACTAAGGTGTTTTTCACTAGATGGAGATTTCTTTCTTGTGATCCAGTTCATCCCAGAGCAGGATTTAGGTGCAGTGACTGGGCAGATCATTCCATGATAGATATCACTCTAGACCACTATGTACTCCTTAAATAACATGTACAGAGCTCGGACGTACGCTTCGTCTCATTGTCTTGTTGTATGATGAAGTCGGTTCCAATAAGTGCAAGTCCAGATGGCATTGCGTGATGTTGAAGTATGGAATATTTGCAATGTTGTTCCCTTCTACCCAGAATAAGTGTCCCACCTTCCCTGCTCTAAAACATCCCCAAACCAATAAACTTTAACCTTCATGTTTGACTGTGGGGGTGAGGCAGTCTGCTAAGATCTTCTCTCTGTTCTCTATAAGTTCTTCTGTTAGAGACAACATTTATCACAGTTGGACTCCACAGAACATTCTTCCGCTCATTCACTGTCTTGTGTGTTTTTGCATTTTACCTAAGTTGCTGCCTAGAAACAAAAATAACATCAAGAACATGCATTTGTCTCAAAACCCATAAAAGAGATGTTTCTAAACTTCTGACAGGCAATGTATATTACAGAGTGAAGATCCTCTTGATCAGGTCAAAACAAAAAACATGATTTGAAGTGCAAACTCAGATAAACAAAGACCCAAAAGCCAAGAGAATATTTATTTATTAAGTCAGTTCTAGAAAGTTGATGTATCAAAAACAGGAAAAAATAGATGGTGTAAGGTATCTTGTTCGGTAAGCGATGAATACCGAGCTCACGCTTCAAGCCCAGCTGATTTCGAGATGCTTGAACTCAAACATCTGCTCAACTATTAGAGCTTACTGTTCAATCGCTGCGTAATACAGTATATCCCACTCCTAGGCAGGTACCACTGAAAATAGACATTTAACATTGCAGTAGCATTTATTTTAATTTCCCCTTCAATTGAACTAGGAGACTTAAACATGTTTCAGCAGGACAATTTCCCTGTGCACAAAGCCAGCTACATAAATATATCATATAAATGGGTTGGAGTGGAAGTGGATCTTGGGTGGCCTGGTACAGAGATTTCACCTCAACCCTATTGAACACCTTTGGAATGAATTGAAGTTGGTATGAACCTCAAGACTTCTCACCTCACCTACATCAGTAACTGGCTTTATTAATGCTTTTGTACTGTATCTGAATGAGCACAAATCTGCACAAACACACTTCACAAACATTTGTCCATATTGTGGAGATAATAATCAATAATTTCTTTACAGCAACTTTACTGCAAATCATAAATGTGTATTATATATACTTTACTTATAAAATACTTATAAAATAACGTCTCCAGTGTCAGCACTATGTAAAGATAGAGGCAGGAAATATCTTTTTCTGCAGATGCTTTCTAGTCCATTTCTGCCATGAAGTTTGCCTAATTGCAACCTAATTTCTCGCCGTTCCAAATTAAAGTCCGTGGAGTCTGAATTGTGAAAAATGAAGTCAAAATTGCGAGAAATAAAGGCAGAAAATAAAAGCAAAAATTCAGAATTGGGAGAAATAAATTTAACAATGAGAGAGAAAAATTCAGAATTGCAAGGAAAATCTCAGAATTGCGACAAATATGGTAGGATTGTGAGAATACGTTTGGAATACGTTTGGAATCGCGAGAAATAAAGTCGGATTTGCAGGAAATTAAGAAGGAAATTGCAAGAAGTAAAGTTGGAATTGCGAGAAATAAAGTCAGAATAGCGAGAAATAAAGTCAAATTGTAAAAAAAAGGTTGGAATCGTGCAAATTAAAGTCGGAAATTGCAAGAAATAAAGTTGGAAATTGCAAGAAATAAAGTCGGAAATTCGGCAAAACCTTTTTTTTTTTTATATTATGGAAACAGGCTTCTATCCCATAGAAACTATAAAGTGCTAAAGGTCATGCATTTTTTCCTTTTTGCTGTGCTATAAGAAGGTTAGTAGACAAACAAACAATACAAATCAATCAATAAATAAAATAAACTTGTATCTGTATCTGAAATGTACAACACCGATGGCTTGATTTCTTTGTTTGTAAGGTTTGTCATGATTTTGTCCTGTTCTGCACCTAATGTTTTTTTTTTTTTACCTTCAACGCACTGCATAAGACGATGCCAATCAACCCTTTGCCCTTGTAGGTGACAAATAAAGTCCATTCAAATCAGTTGAACTCAACAGGCTGCTTTCTATCCATGTCGTTTTTATTTATTCAGTGCAAGAGTTAATCATATTCGAAAGGATCCACAAGACTGTGTATTTTATGTGCGCAAGCAACAGAGCAACACTGAAATGAATGGCCAGACATGAAAATAGGGCATCGCTGTTTTTCCTATTTCCCCCCCTGAAAAACACACACATACTTGCGTGCGCTCCATGCGTCGTCGCGAGATGTGTTTGTGAGTCAGAAACGGTAGAGAACTCTTCTGGAGCGAACGACACAGGGCAGCAGATCTGTCCATATCATTCATGTCCAGCAGCGGAGACAACTAAAGGAAAAGGCTTTTTACACATTGCCTGCAGCATTAATGCAGAATGACAGTTATCACCACATGAAAACACAGCATGCGGCACAGGAATGCAAAACGCACACACACATACAGCCTCAAACACCAAGGTTGTATGAAGTGCATTACGCTGGGTAAAGCATGAGGGGGTAATCTCTGATGCTAACAGGAAAAACGAGAGGGAGAGAGAGAGACAGAGCGAGAAAGAGAAAAGAGTGTTTGGCAACAGGAGATAAAGCTGGAGCTCGGCGGGAATTTGAATGATCTGCTGTGGCATGTCAAAAGGTTTTCTGCTGACTCTCTGCATTTTACAAACACACACCGTGAGGTACTTTATACACACACTTACACTCACATACACACACACATACACACCCCCCACAAACCCCATTTTGGCTCCACGTAAACACAGCAGCTCACTTTGAGCTTTATTATAGCGTGGATAATGAGGAGCACTGGGCTCTTGCAGTGTGTAAGTCGTTTTAGAAGTGGGATTGAAAGCATTTCGAGCTGTTGTAATTTTCCCTCGTGTCTGGCTTTACAAACCAAACAGGGTCCGAACACTTCGCACTTTTCACCCAAGTCCTTCCCTTCATCATTTTGTAATGGAAAAGTAAAAAGAAAAAAAAAATACTAATAATAAAAAGCGAGCTTTTTCCGCAGCCGCCTTAGCTCTGAAGCAGAAGAATGCGCCTTTCTACTTGTTCGAGTCAGACGTATTTAGCCGAGAGAGGAAAAGTAAATTGGAACATCCAAAATGATAAATGATGAGAAATGGACTGGAGTGTCATTCACAGTCCAGAAGTTTTTAAATGATGGATTGTCCAAGGTTTTGCCTCGCAGGGATTCAAGTTCAGAACAGAGGTTCTTGTTGCACTAGGATGAGAAAGCACTTTCCCGGATAGGTTTTTTTTTTTTTTTTTGTCAGCATTTGCACACTCCTGAGATCCCATTTAGAAAGCGAGCTACCCTCTGAGTTTGCCCAATTTAGAAGTTTGGGAAACACACTTCACAGTGCAAAGCAGTAAAATGGGACCTTACTCATGTTGCATTCCAAATCAACTATTTGCATATGAATACTTGCAAAATCTTTAACATTTCCCAAACACTCGGAGACCTGATAGTTCTGCTGTGACCAGTGCTACTGTCTACAAAGCCATTAGACGGCTATTTATCTATTCATGGGAGATTTGCGCTGTCCAATTCTGTCTTTTTCCTTTCGGTTTTGGGCTCCGCTGTTATGTTTATAATTGAAAGGCATTAGGACACTTTTGCCAAGTAGGCTGTTGGCTGCGGCACTGTTAGAAAACAATTACAATAGCGAAGTCATGGAAATGAACTGACCATTAGCAGCTTCTAAATAACTAAAATCAGATTCAGAATCAGACACATCCTGTTGGGTAAAATGCAAATTCCACAACATTAGCACAAAGTAACGGTCATGTAGTATACACCGATCTTGCATACCATTATGACTTTATAACATTCTGACTGGTGAAGCGAATAACACTGATTGTCTCTTCATCATGGCACCTGTTAGTGGGTGGGATATTTTTAGGCAGCAAGTGAATGTTTTTTCTTCAGTTGTCTTCAAGTTAATGTGTTAAAAGCAGGAAAAATGGGCAAGCATAAGGATTTGAGTTTGACAAGGGCCAAATTGTAATGTCTAGACGACTGGGTCAGAGCATCTCTGCAGCTCTTGGTCTTGGTTTCTGGTCTGCAGTGGTCAGTGTCTATCAAATGTGGTCTAAGGAAGGAACAGTGGTGAATCGGCGACAGGGTCACGGGCGGCCGAAGCTTTTTGATGCACGTTGGGAGCGAAGGCTGGTCCATGTGGTCTGATCCAGCAGACAAGCTCCTGTAGCTCAAATTGCAGAAGAAGATGATGCTGTTAATGCTCGACGGGTCAGAACTGTTTTGGCAGCAAAAGGGGGACAAACAATATTACGCAGATGGTCATAATGTTATGCCAGATCGTTGGCCATGAAGTTATGCCTGATTGTTGTAGACAAATGCAGCTCTACTTTATTTACAACGTAAACTCAAGATTTAAACATGAAGACAATGAGACAAAAGATGTAATAACTAAGCAAGAGAACAAAATAACTTTTACATGAATAATGGGAGGTGGACAACTATGGGTCCATGGGAAATCTTTGAGATGTTTTTGAGAGATCAACGGCACCTCTGTGGTGTCCTGACTGATCAGGGAGGAAACACAAAACACACAAGGATACAATTTCTTCAAGTCAAAGCAGAAAGTTACAACTAATAGATGAGATACATACTCATATTATATAGACTCAATTAAAAATGTTTATATGATTGAATCTGAAGGTCATGAGTTCAAATCCCAGCCAAAACAAGCTGTCACTCCTGGGCCCCTGAACAAGTCTCTAAGACTCCCAAGCTGCTCAGTTGTATGAATAAGATACATGTAAGTCGCTATGGATAAGGGAGTCTGCCAAATGCTATAAACGTAAATCTAAATAGACATCAGAGGGTAAAACCAGTCGGTAAAACCATCAGATATTGCTCATTAACAGAAAATGTGACACAGGTGCAAACACACTCATGTGAAAACAATCAGCTATGTGTACAGACTGATGAGTAAGGTAGTCCGGGTGCAATCGAACCCGGTGCAATCCTGACAGCACTGCGATATTTTTCAAGAAAAATGTCTCAGCTGAATGCATAAAAAAAAATGCTAGTTTAGTCAAAAATGCTGCTTTATCCTTTTTATGGATGATCTGGAGTCTATCCCAGGAACTCTGTGTGCAAGGGAATGCTAGTAGTAGTCAAAATTTGTCCATTGTCAAAGTTGCTTCTTAGGCTTGCCCATTTTTCCTGCTTCCAACACATCAATTTTAAGTGAACACTTCACTTTTTGCCAAAATGTACAATTCTGTTTGGAATTTACTAGAATAAAATATTCTGCTCAGTCCTGGCATGGACAATCCAGAGTCTACCACAGAACACTAGGGGGAGGAATTTTTTGTAGTAATTACCCCATTGTTTTTTTACATTTAGTGTATTTCATATTGTAGGTAATTATGATTGTTGAGTTGCCATCAAGTCATCAACTGCCATATTTGTGTTTGTGGATCACTGGATGTTGTTTGTAGGTAATATTATGCTAGATTATGTAGGTGGTAAAATAGTGGTTAAGGCATTGGACTTGGGACCAGGGTTGTTGTTTCAAGTCCTGGCCATAACTTCTGCCAACCTGCATTTGCCTCATGGCACGGAAGGAACTAAAGAAAAATGCTAGATATGACATTAAGAAAAATATTGTCATGTTCAGCAGAAGGAAAATAAATCACCAGTAGGAAAAGAGCAGCAGCTAATTTAGGAGCAATCATCAGTTAAGCAGATAATGAGTACTAGAGAATAAACCGACAGGTCAATATTGCTAACAACATTGCTAAAAGCCTAGTGGAGGAAACAGATGTGGGCCAAGTGACAGGGACAAAAACAGTAAAATAAATGCCTGGTTATAAAAAGCAGCTCCTTAAAGAGTCCAATCGGGACACTCGTAGTCTCTCCTGGCTTATAAGACAGAGTTGGTAATTCACAGGTCAAAGTTTTAACCAATAAAGTCAATGAGGTCAAGGTATCTGTTGCCACGTGTCTTTAAGGTTCCAGGCATCCTGGATTGTATTGGTGTTTGCATTCAGTCTGACCATTGCTCAGAAAAAAGGTCAGAAAACAGAAATGTAATTTTTTCCAGATTCCATATCTATATAAAAAGACTAATGTTATGTTTGTTGCATTGGTTGCCAGTTGTTATGGCACTGATTTTAAAATCTTAGTTTTTTGTCTGTAAAGCTCGCTGCACCCAAGCCCTCAAATACCTTTCTGAACCAATTATTCCCCAAAACCTATCTAGATAACTTATATCAAGAGATCAACATCTCTTGTCTGTACTAGGATCTTGCCTACAACTGAGGTGTGATCAAGCTTTTGGTGGCCTTAAGCTGTGGAAGAATCTACCACTATGTATTAAAACTGCTTCTACACTAGCTGCATTCAAATCCAGGTTTAAAATTTATCTTTTTTTTCCTGTGTTTTGCAATATTTCAAAAGTCAATGTGTTATTTGATTTATTTCTAGTTTTTTTACTTTTATCTACAGCACTTTGGCCAACCAAGGTTGATTTTCACTGTGCTTTAATGAAACATTGAAAGCATGTAAATGCTCTGGTTGCCATTTTTGTTAGCATTACTTCAAATGATAAAACTGCAGCACAAATTGAATGTAATTCCTTATTTCAAATAAAATGCCTGAAATATTTCATCTATTTCATCTTCTAAGGCCACTGTTTAAGAATGCTAGCGTTTCTGAGTGAATTTATTCACCTGCAGAAACAGCACTAAAACATACAGTCGTAAAAAAATCTAACAAGACACCGCGGATTACCAATTGTCGTTATCGGGGCACTGTTTCTTTTCTCTGTGAAAAGTAATTCTGATCTCGTGTCAGGATCCATTTTCATAGAGAGCATTTGGTAAAACTGCCGCAACACTAATTACACCTCTGAGTAAACAAATGTGGACGAGCACGAATTCACAGGCCGACATTAGCTATTCGTTGTGATGCTGCATGTTTAAGTCAGAGCGGTATATTTCTCCTGGGCTGCACTACTGCCTGGGGATGTTTTAATATTGCATGCCCTCTTTAGGCATGAATAATTAAAGCATGGAGTGTGGATTTTGATGAGAGGAACGATTTCCAGTCAGCATGTGGACTTCTCTGCTGGCAGCCCCGAAGTGAGATTGGTGTCATTAAAAGGGAATCTTAACTCACAGGGAGCAAAAAGGGAAAATGGACAGATCTGTGGTGGGAGGTGATATCAGGGCTAATCGACTACGGTAGATCAAAAAAAGAGAATGACGTTCCGAGTTAAAAGCAAATGTAGAAAATGCGGCTCACTAGGCAGAATGCAAGTGCGCCGACTGATCATTCGCTGCTGTGATCAGCTGCGAATCCTACAACGCACACACTTTCATGTGCTAACCGTCAGATCCAAAAGTCACTCTTTCACTCTCTGCCAAACTCATCCCTCTCTCCCCCTCCTTTTTACTTTTCTCTCTTCCCATCCATCTATCTCTTTTTTTTTCCGATCGCAGATTTTCTCCCTGACTTAAACTTTGCTGAAAAGCCCTCGGCTGGCTCATCGAGCATTCATAAATAAGTAGCAAAGTTTTCTTTTTTGTGATGACTCAGTTGCATCCTCACCACCCATCGAGATTTGAATTCTTTCAGAATTTCCAGTCAGTATGTGGACTCCATGCAAATCAGTACTAATCATGTGTTTGCAGAAAAACAGCAAAGCAAATGCTGTTCAACTTACAGCCATAAAAATTGCTGCTTTCAGTAAACTGTGGCTTTTCAATCCGACAGCGAACATTTCAATGGCTTGCTTTAAGTGACGTTTACTCCTTCCCATTCTATACTCTTCTGCTTTCTCATTAATGGTGCCTTTATTTATTCATTTTTAGTTTCTTTACCTTCACTGTCATGAATGGGGCAGTGGGATTACCAAGGATACACACACTCTGTTGGTAAATGAGTGTTACTTCGGCTCATTGTACAATGCAGGTTCCTCCAAGGTCACCTTGAAACAGAATGCCCCACAATGCCATGATCAAACCCAGAGACCTATGCAAGGGTTGAGGACAGGATCTGTGTGGTAACTTATGAACAGAATGGAAAGGAGAGGAGGGAGGGAGGGAGGGAGGAAGGGAGAGAGGAGAAGAAAAAAGGGGGCAATGGAAACTGAAAAAAATAGGGATGGTGACAGAAGGTTAGAGAAAGTGGCAGTGAGACAGTGCAAAAAAAGTAATAGGACAAAAATAGGAATTATAAAAATATGGACAAATATACGTTTATAGTGCATTCACAGCGCCTCACTTTTCCTCAAAATGGAATCAATTCATTACTTTCTTAAAAAGTCTACACATAATACCCCATAATGACAATGTGAAAAAATTTGTTTAAAATCTTTCCAACGAAAAATAAAAAAATAAAAATCATGAACTGAAGTACTAATAGCCTTTGCCATGACACTTAACATTTAGTTTAGGTGCCATATTTTTCCACTGTTCATCCTTGAGATGTTTCTACAACTTGATTGGAGTCCACCTGTGGTAAATTCAGTTGGTTAGACATGATTTGGAAAGACACACACCTGTCTATATGAGTTCCCACAGTTACAGTGCATTTCAGAGCACAAACCAGGCCATGAAGTCAAAGTAATTCTGTAGACCTCCAAGACTGGATTGGCTCAAGGCACAGATCTGGGGAAGGGTACAGAAATATATATGCAGCATTAAAGGTCCAAATGAGCAAAGTGGTCTTTCAACTGTAAATGGAAGAAGTTTGGAACCACCAAGACTCTTCCTAGAGCCAGCCGCCCGGTCAAACTGAGTATGATGATAGGAAGATGGAAGTGGTGAAGACCGGAAAGTTGCCAAATGGGAAATGGAAAGAAGGTTTGGGGCAAAAAGATAACAGAAGATGAGGGGGTTGGGGAAATGATAAAAATAAAAAGTTCACACAGGAAGAAAAAAAAAAATAAAGACAGAAAACTGAGATGGTTGGGGACCTAAAGAGAAACTTTTGGGACAGGAAAGTGATTTAGTTGGGGACCTGAACATACAAGAACTGTGACAAGAACGTGAGAGTCTTGGGGCAGAAAAATACAATAAAATTGGACAGAAATTTGACAAGGTTGTGGACAGGAGAGTACAAGAATGGCAGACAGGATGATGAGAAGACTGGGGTGAAGAAGACAAGATGATTGAGAACAGAAGCATATGAGAAAAGGGACAGGAACGTGAGGGGCTTAAGGGGCAGGAGAATACACACATAGCAACAAAAGCAGGGAGAGTTGGGGGACAAAAGAATAAAACTTTGGGACAGGAAAGCAAGATTGTTGGAGACAGGAAGGAACAGAGTTCAGGACAGTAGGGTGAAAGGTGAGCGAATGAGACAGTAAGTTGAACTGGTTCGAGACAGGAGGGTGACATAGTGGAGGACCTGAAGGTACAAACATAGCTACAGAATGTTGGTGGAAAAGGTGTACAAAAATGGGGGCAGGAAGTAATTTCATAGCCACTTTGATGCCACATTGCTAATATTTGATCTAATGTATAGCTTTGTCTCTAGACTATATTTGATTGCTTTAATTGATTATGCATTTTGTTTGATTATCTGATTGGTTATTTCTCAGACATAATTGATCTCAGGTGCGTTCAAATTTGTCAAACTTCTAACTTTTGGTTACTCTAACTTGCAAGTTTTGCTATGAAAAAAAAAAAAATCACCCTACCACAATGGGATTTCAACATAATGAAGCTCAGTGGTTACAGCGCTGGGTAACTGATTGGAAAAGCTGCCAAGCTGCCAATCTTGGGGCCCTTGAGCAAGGCTCTTAACCCTTTGTGCTTTAGGGGCACTGTATCATGTCTGACCCTGCGCTTCGTAACATCGCTGGGATATGCAAAGAAAGACTTTCACTGTGCTGTAACGTACATGTGACAAGTATACAGCACCTTTCTTTCTTTCTTGTTTTACAAAATGAATAAAGCAGATGATCAAAGAAAAAATTGGCAATTGGAAATGGTACCGGAGCTCAGTGGTTAAACTGTTGGATTTGGAAGGTTCTGAGGTCAAATCTTAGCACCATTAAGTGCACACTGCTGGCTCCTTGATTAAGACCCTTAATCCTTAGGTTACTGCATTGATGTATAAATAAGATATATGTATGTTGATGTGGATAAGGAAGTCTACTAAATGCCAAAATTGTAGTGTCTTTCAGGACAAGCATTTGCTATTTGCCATAGAAGAGAGTCTGTAGTACTGCCCTGTAGCCTTGAGAGGTTTCTTGCATTGAGGAGTTCTATCTTGCACTCTAAATGATCAAATTTCAATATATTCAAAATCACAACACAGTCATTGTCTTTTAACTCGTGTGTGCTGTGATTTAGATGATGTTGTGGTTATAAAACCAGGATTTAGCAGCAGCTTGAAAAATTACCCTCAAGTGACTTCTGGCTAACATGTAGTTTTAACAGTCCATGTACAAGTCACTTTTTCATTTTTCATTTTTGTCACTTTTTCAAATTCCTGACAACATAAATAAATAAATATGTAAATGAGAACAGCTTTATTGAGTATTCGGCTGTATTAAAATATAACGTGAGCACAGAGAGTAAGAAACAGGCAAACAAACATAAAAAACTGACACCAGCCAGAATTCAGTGCTATTATGTAATGCTAATTAGCGCATGACATCCAGTGAAATCTTTTCTAACAAGCTAAAGTATAGCTAATACTGCCAGTGATGGCAAGAGTGTAAAAAATATCAGAATCACATTCAGAATCAGTAAGAGCTTTATTGCCAAGTATGTTCGCACTTACAACGAATTTACTTTGGTGACAGAAGACATTTTTTTTAAGGTAAAGTATGTCTAAGAAGTGACTCAGATTGGCCGCTACAGCTATTTTTGGCTTTCCGGAATTTCCTTGTCCGCCATTTTATAAAAAACTGTGTGTTTTAGAAAATAAACAACTCTTAAGGTGGTGTGTGATAATCTAGGCATGTAGTTTCCTCAATGCTTAACTTTTGACTTATATATTTGTCTTAGCTGTTTGCTACATTGCCGTTGCAGCTTGAGTGCAAAATCAAATCACTAAAGCTCACAAAATGTATTTTGTACATTTCATTTCAGTTGAAACATTGTTAAACTGAAGATTACTCAAGAAACTTCATGCAATGCTAATTTGCTAATTCTTCCTACAAGGCTCATTTGAATAATTGGACCAGAAAATACCAAATGATAAAAGCCACTTTCATATAGCCCATATTTCATTAATTAGATATTCAACAATTATTATATTATGTCTTAGTTATAGAACAAGCTGACCTTCATAAGGTCACATCGCATTTATTTTGAATACCTTGCCTTATTTTCCTCATTAGGCTAACTTTGAATATGATAAATATCAGGCTGCAAGGTGACCCGCTTTAGAATCTATCAAATGGATTTGTTTAGATGCCCTTATTCCTTTAGATGTCTGTGATGATTTGCCCATTTCAGGTTGAAACAGACGTGTGAATGTGAAAACGTGGCTTCCTCCCCTGAGTGAAATGTTACACCCGTCTCCTCCAGATGGATCGATCCTGATGGAGAAGGGAATTAGATGGGAAGGACGGTGAAAGGTCAGTGAATAAACATCAATGTCACCGCAGCCTTGTTCCCATGATGCTTTTAGGTCACAGAGTGTGGTGTAAAAGTTGGAGTCTATTACTGAGGACAGTTTCTATTCCGTCAGTTATTAAACACTAATCACGTGTATTTATCAACATTTTTACTGCTATACAAATAAAAACACTTGTCTATTAACTCGTTGTTTTCACCGAATTGTACAGACTGACCGGGTGAAAATACTACAGCATGTTTTGAATAAAAGAAAGTAGTACAGTGTTTTGATTGGTTGAGAGTAGAACAGTCTTCTGATTGGCTAAGTCTAAACCAGTGTTATTTAACAGTAGCACAGATTGTTCTGATCGGTTAAGAATACTGCAGTGTGTTTTGATTGGTAGATAGTAGTACAGTAAAGTCTGATTGCTAAAGAGTAGTAAAGAAAGTCCTGATTGGATAAGAGTAGTAGAGTGTATTCTGATTAGTTGAGAATAGGGCATTGTGTTTTGATTGGTTGAGAATAGTACAATTTGCTCTGATTGGTAGAGATTAGTATAGTGTGTTCTGATTGGTTGAGAATGTTACAGTGTATTCTGATTACTTGAGTGTAGGTCAGCATGTTCTGATTAGTTAGTGTAGTACAGTGGCAGGCCGTGCACTTGGTACCTTGGCCCTCAGTGGGGACTTACCGGACTCATCCACCACTTAATGCCACCACAACAACGTCGCAATTATAGAAACGTCAATACAAATGTGTGGCATTACAGAGATAATGCCATTTCGCATATGATGAGTGAATACCATTTGACTAAAGTAAGCGCCAAAACCTCTCCACTACACCCTCAACTATGCCACCTACATCATTAGCAGTTCAGAATCAATATTTGTCTAATAACATGACAAAAACATCTAAAATTTAAATACAATAAAACCTTTTTACTAGAGATGCAGACTCATAATTTGCACTGCTCCTCAGAGTCTGTAAGCCAGTGGAACAGCTCATATGGAACTGGTCTGGAAGTGGCAAACAAACCCTTTCCCGGGCTGAGACAAGCTAGCTAGCTTCAGGGTTGGCTAACTTCCTCACGATGTGAAACTTTTCTTGAAAATGGATTCTTAAGAATGTCCAAGACTTAATAAATTTATCTTCCTCTATCAGCCATTGTGGGCGTAAAAAAGTCTAACTCATATATATTAATGTGTGCAGCGCAGTACAGACGTGTTTTGCTAGTCGAACTTGGCTGTAACCCAAGTTTCCCTCTGACCAATCAATCGGAGGACGGAAAAATGCTGACGCTACTCTGGGCCACCCAGCTGGCCTTGTGAGGTGAATTTGTAACCTGATTGGTTAAAGAACAAACAGACCCATTACTAATATAGTTCAAGGTACATCAGCCAGCACTACTGATTGTGAAGGCCCTGGGAAGACATGGCAGCACATAGAGGAATCTGCTTGGACAAAAAAATGTAACATACACATAAACGGAAGCAGTGTGGCCAAGAGAAATGAATAGACTGTTGTGAATAAATTAATAAAATTTCATGAAACAAATTTTAGAATTGAGGTTGTAAATGTAGGTCAGTGCGTCTGATAGTGAAGGCAGAGACGGACTTACTGGCCCTGATGGCCCACCACTGGTGTAGTACAGTGTATTCTAATAGAGAAGATCAATTCAATCTGTTTTGACTGGCCAATAGCAGTGTGGAATTTTTGACAGGCAGAGAGCAATATATTGTGCTTTGACTGACCATGAGTACTGTGAATAACTGTTTGGATTTGATAAAAGAAGTGTACTGTGTTCTGAGAAGCTGAAAGTAATAAAGCTTTTCTGATTGGCTGAGTTGGCTTAAAGTTTTACAGTGTGTTCTGATTGGCTGTGAACAGTACAATATATTCTATTTGAGTATTCCAATGTATTCTGATTGGCTTAAAGTTGTGTACTGTGTTACTGATTAGCTTATTAGAACAATATTGTGTGTTCTGGTTGAGTATTCAGTGTGTTCTGATCAATATAGCGTCTTTTGTATGGCTTTATGTACTACAGTGTGTTTTGATTGGCTAGCAACAACACAATGTGTTCCGAGTAGCTGAATATTAGCTCGCACTAGTATACTGTAACTTATTGACAATTCTGTAGTCATTGAGGCATTAAGAATTATTATTATTAATTGACCAAATAATAATAAAAAATAATATTTTTTTGAACATTATTGTTTAGGTTTTTTTTGACATTTAGATGAGTTTTGAGTAGAATCTTGGGTTCACTTTAGTTTAGAATAATTTAATAATTACCAGCAACGGTAATAAAATTAGGTAATGAAATTTTCAACATTTCTTTAGTAATTTAAAAGTACCACAACTTATCCTTACATAATATGCAAACAAAATAAATAAATAAATAAATTCATAACCCCAATTGAATTTCTATGAATAATTACATGTATTGCCATTAACCAATAATGCAGTAATATGATTTCAATGATACTAAAAATGTTATTAAAAGTATTGATTTTGTATGTTTGTTTTTATTTTAGAATTAACTAAATCAGTTAAATATGCAAACCTGCATTAACTAAGGTTTATTCAATGCCTGAGTGAAAATAAGTCCACAATGACCAACCTCATTAAACACTTTCATTAATCGAGTTGCCATTTAATTTGCAGCAGTTTACAAGCTTAATGGTTTCTTTCAAAAGGTAACCCAATCACCTGCGTTGAGTAAATGGCAACAGTTAATAGAAAGCTGCAATTAATTCAATGTTAACTAACATGGACTTTTCAGTCCTGGGATAAATAATAACTATCAGCTCACAATTAGGTTTAGTTAACATTTAAGGGAATGAATAGCTCAGTGATTAGAATCTTGGACTTTTGATCAGAAGGTTGTGAGTTTAAATCGCAGTCCCACAATCTGCCATTGGGCCCTTAAACAAGGCCCTTAAACTTTAATTATTTATCCTCTGGATAAGGGCTATGCTGTAAATGTAAATTTAAACAAGCATAAATAAAATATAAAATAATGAAATTCTATAGAATAGATAGACTAGTATATTTTACTATATTAGTTTTAGTTTGAATAGATTAGTATACAGTATGTGTGAAAAATAACATTTATAAATATTACTTTTATAGTGTCATGCCTTACATTTGTATTAATGAATTCTAGATTTAAGGCCAATTAGTGTTGCCTAACCAAATCTTTAATAGTATTTAATTAAAAGGATATTAATATTGGAAAAAAAAAAAAAACACTTGAGTGGTTAAAAAAATTAAATGAGACCAAAAAATTGATGTGAATAAAAACTAATAAAACTAAGCACACACTGCACCACAGCGACGTTTGCATCTGTTCGTGTAAATGTTTTGCTTCTTTCCTGTTCTTGGAAACGAAAGCACGGAGGCATGTTTGTTATTGCGACACACTTTTTTTTTTTAAATCTAAAACACGTCTGGGCAAGTACCTGGAACTTTCTTATTTTAGCAGCAGCTGCTGAAATTTTTCAGTTTGTCCAGTTTTCCATAGGGGCAGCAGGGTTAAAGGTCAGAAGCGTCAGATATCATTTCCCCCTGAGATCATGTTTCTTTTTCAACTCAATACACTTTTTCATGATAGATAGATAGATAGATAGATAGATAGATAGATAGATAGATAGATAGATAGATAGATAGATGGATTGATTTATTGATTTATTGATTAAATGAATAACAAAATTTTATCCCATAACCTTTTTTTTTGTTTGTTTTTAATTACTAAACATTTGCACCAAAATCCGCCATGATGCGCACATCCGGCAATTAAAACCATTCACGTGGAAACATAGCAAAAGTTCCGCTTGGTTTCCTTATCAATGTCATTTAAAACACCATAAATACTTTAAAACATTTAAAAGAATATTTTGACTTTATGACCCATGTTGTATGGTTTCACTAACAAATAAACATACATTTGCATAAAGCATCCATATTTGTCTATGCCCATGTTGATTGTATTATTAAAAATGTAAACAAATATAAATTTAAGGTCCATTTAGAACAAATAAAAATGTGCGATTAAGTTGCGAATAATCTTGAGTTAACTCGACAATCATACGGTTTAAAGCGATAAAATATTATGAATTGCCAGCCCTAATAAAAATAAATTAATTAATTAATTAATAAATAAATAAATAAATAAATAAATATAAACATTGTGTTCACTGGGGTCAAACATTTAATACCTTTTAGGAATTTAAAAATTAAACTTTAGAAATGTTAACTGTATTCATAATAACGAAAATATAATAAACAAATAAATAAATAAACATTAAAATGTTTGCAGGATTTTTTCATTTTTTTCTTGTTTGAACATTTTCATGCCCCCAAACAATAAAACAACATTCAGTTGGCATGGGCCACCTAACTGGTTTATACTATTCACCAAGCTCCAAAATTAAGAACTTTGGCGGTAAATCACACCCGTATTTAAAATACCCGAACATCCGCTTTCAGTGACTCAAAACAAACTGTGGATCTGAAATAACAAACAATGATGTGAATTCGCCCGTTTGGATTGTGGTATACTTTGGTTAACTTTCAGTTGGCTGCACCCGTGTAATTGCATACATACACACACACACACACACACACACACACACACAGAAACAGCCATATAGATTTTTTTTTTTAAATGGTGCCTATCCCCATTTTTATATAATATAATAATATATAATATACAAATATTATAATACCCTGGGTAACATATTAATATGTTTAGTTTCATTTCTAATAATACTATTTTAAATGTTCCATAAACCTTTTGCATTGTTTTTATTATCTATTCATTTAATTATAATTAATTTATTATACTTTTGCATATTAATTATCTGATTCTGTGGTACAAGACTTAATGTATTGTCTATACAGTGTGTTTTTCTCTTCGCATGCATTTAATAATAAAATAATCACTGATAAATTAGTTTTTATCATTGTATTGTTTAACAGGACAGTTTTTATCATATAGTGATACATTATATGCTTTATAAATATCTTCTTTATATATTATTTTCCAATTTGGTTCAAGTAATTCTTTTCTTATATGCTTTATATTGCATTGTTTATATTTTACATTGCTACATTAGTAGATAGTAAAATATTGGTATACAGTAAAACTACAATATATGCATGTATACAAAAAAGTTTTTATTTATATATACAGTATATTTACACTTATATTATAAATTGTTTCACAGTTTATGCTTAACAAATCCTCCATACATGCTTTAGATATACCATGCTAACTAGTTTTATAAATATCCACCACTTTTATTTTTTCTTTAATCACAGTTTTACAGTTTCACAGTACAATTTGCATGTTTTTTGCCACCAGAGTTTGAAAGCTGCTATAGCAATCACTGATGTTAGATCGTATTTAAATGATCAGACACCTCGTAACACCATTCGAACTGAAAACACTACAACCAAATATGGAAAAAGGAATAGTATGAGACCTGTATAAATATTGATATCATTTTAGATCCAGTGCAGTAGCAAGTAAAGAAGTCATACTGAATATGTATGTATTTACCAATTATTGGAGCATGCGTGTGTTTTCCTCAGAAAATATAAAGTCATAAAATCCTGAAGCATGAAGAGTGAGACGGTCTTTGATCTTTCCTTCGTCTTCTCTGTGATATTTTGATTCGTCTCAGAACCAGAAGTCTGAGTCCAATACCAAAGACTGTCTTTGTTTTATAATTTATAAAGCCGGTTGAGAAAGAGAGGCCAGTAGATTACGAGGGAACGAATGAGTCAGGGAGGTGATCGTGTAGCGATAATTTGGGAGAGGTTCACGAACTAAACTCGGCAGCTGAGTGGCGCAGGTGGTCGTGTCAGCGCAGGATTGAATTGCCGCCATGCGTGAAGCGGCGAGAGCCATCCATCGCTGTCGTCACTCGCCACATCAATGACTAAACCTTAATTACACCATTAATTAACTGGCAGATCTGAGCACAGCTCGTACCTCCAGGCCCGCTTGTATTAAAGAGGCTTTTATAAATAAACACACTAACACATTAACACACACACACACACACACAAACACACACAAACACATTAACGCAAACACATAAACACTAACACACACACATAAACACACACACTAACACACACATGCAAACACATTAACACACACACACACACACACACACACACACACACACACTGACACACTAGCACATTAACACACCCACACACTAACACATGAACACACACACACACACACATTAATGCAAACACACACACACACACACACACATATTAACGCAAACACACACATTAACACACACACACACACACACACATTAACGCAAACACACACACACACAAACACATTAACGCAAACACACACACACGTTAACGCAAACACACAGACACACACATTAACACACACACACACACACACATTAACGCAAACACACACACACACACACACACTAACACATTAACACAAACACGCACGCACACACACACACACACACACACGCGCGCGTGCGTGTGCACGCACACACACAAACACACACACACACACACACACACACCACTAGAGCAAACCCTTGCATGCAATGGAATGTTTTTTATTTTTTATTTTTTGCATAGTATTTTCTAAACATGTCAACAGTCACTTAACATTATTCATATTTTTCAGTTTTCACAGTACATTGATTTTTTTTTTTCACCACAATGTTTTTATCTTATAAATTCAACAATCCAGTGTTTAGCAGATCCATTGAACAGACACGAATATTTTTCCTAAAAAGCTTGAACAGAAAAGCCAGAAAGCTTCACAAAGCATTTGTTCCTGTTCAATTGGACTCAATGCGAAATGCATGCTAAAAAAAACAAAAATTACAACAATTGACTAATTTTTGCCATTTTTACTCTTCATTTTTCACTGAGTAACTCATTCATTGAATACTCTTAGTAACTGCCTGCTTTGTGCTGTGATGGTTTACATAAAGCAAATCATTGTTAACATGCTAGGAATAAAGAAAAATAAATGTAAATTTTTTAGAAAATATTTCAAGTATTACAGGCAAATACAAACAGAGGAAGGAGGAAAAGAGGAAGATCAAGGAAGGGTTTTATGGCTGTGGTGAGGGAAGACATGCAGGTAGTTGTTTTGAAAAAGGCAGATGTAGAAGACAGGGGGGTATGGAGACGGATGATCCGCTGTGCCGACCCCTAATGGGAGCAGCCGAAAGAAGAAAAAGAAGAAAATAAAGAGAAGAAGTCAGGCAAATACAAACAAAAGTGATAATAGGAATATTAAATGTAAATGTGTAAGCAAAATTTAGTATATATATATATATATATATATATATATATAAAATATACCATTCGGCAAGTAAGGAGTATATGTATAAAGACATGAATGCAAAAATGCACTACAGTGGGGGTAATAATTATTTGATCTGCTGCTGATTTTGTGAGGCAACCCTGGGTAACCCTTACAAAGAAATTTATTTTTCAGTCTAGAATTTTTATAGTAGGTTCATTTCAACAGAATAAAAAACCAGAATAAAAACAGAATTAAAAAATCCAGAAAAGAAAACTTTAAAGAAAGGTTATATAATAATTTGTACTTGATCAAGTTTAAATAAGTATTTGATTTAGTCCTGTCCTTTAAGAAATAACTCCCAATGTCAACTTGTTATGTGTATAAAAGACACCAGTCACAGAATCAACCTCTTCCATTCAAACCTTGAATTGAAGAGGTTGATTCTGTGACTGGTGTCTTTTGTACATGTAATGAGTAAAGGACTAATTTGGGTGTGTGGTGGTCAGAATTTTTGCTGGTTGGTACGAGATCAAATACTCATTTTACTCGATCAAATAAAATCTAATTTATATATAATATATTTTTCAATGTTCTTTCACTCGCTGTTAAAATGAACCCACCATAAAAAATCTTGCCTTTGCATTTCTTTGTAAGGGGGTGAATTTACTAAATCAGCAGGGGATCAAATGATTATCAAATCAAATCAAATATACATTTATCTTTATTTGAACTAGGACCAAACCTGTTCCAGCATAAAACAAGCTCCATGAAGATATACTTTACTTGGGTTGGAGTGGAAGATAGTGAGTGGCCTGCTGTAAAGATCTGACCTCAACCTCACTGAACACCTTTGGAATAAATTGGAACGCTCAGGTCTCATCACCTCACCTACAAAAGTTCCTGACGTTACTAAAGCCACTGTGGTTTTATTGAAAAATCTTCCTAGAATAGTGGATTTATTGTAGAAGCAATAGGGACTAAATGTGCAATGAGATGTTCAGAAAGCACATATTAATCTTATGGTCAGGTGTCCACAAACTTTTGTCAATATAGTGCTGTGTGTGTGTGTAAGTGTGTACGAAATATATTTTCATGAGTATAAAGTTAAACACAATAGATGACTTTCCTGTAAATTGTAGCAGCTGTAGAGCTAACAGTATTTACACACCAATAAATGACATCATCCAGGCCCAGACAAAAGACAATCTGTTTCCCTAACACCTTACCTAGCCAATACAAAGAAACAGGAAAAAAAACCCTAAGCCTTATAAAATGGCAGCCAAGATGTTCAGCCAGCAAGTTGGCTCATGCAACACATTAAAAAAAGAGAGAGAAAAGGAGGAACATGTAGGTGTAGAATGAATTTGATGACAAAGCAGGTACCTGGGTGTAAGAGAGCAATGCAGCACAAAACTCTAACTCTAACTCTGGACACAGAACAGTCAGGAAAAGAACACAGGATATCCACTAGGGTGCATGGCAAGAATAAAGAACCAAGGTGAGCTAGACCACGTTTGTAAACTTCACAGTCTGGAAATGAGGGCACAAGGAAACTATGTACACAGATAATAAGGTAGAAGTAAACAAAGAAAAGCCAAAAACACTGGAAACAAGGAGAAACAATTCATGTGTAAAGCTACAAGTTGGAACTATATGAAACACAAGACACGCTCGATAAGAAAGCAGTGGAGGATGTATGCATAAACAAGACAAGCTGAGACAGGACTCTGTAGGTCTGAGTGATGACGTGAGACAGGAAACTGATAAAGGTTCTTTGTACTAAGAGGTGAGACAGTAGACTGGATCAGTCTGTCTGGTTTAAGAGGTGAGACAGAACCTTGTAACAGTCTGCCTTTATCAGGACAGGAGACAATCTGGGTGATAAGGTGAGACAAGAGACTAAAAAGGATCTTTGGATCAGGAGGTAAGACAGGAAACTGTAACAGTCTGAGTGAATAGGAGAGACAGGAAATTGTAACAGTCTGAGTGATGAGGTAAGACAGGAAACTGTAACAGTATGAGTGATAAGGTGAGACAGGAAACTGTAACAGTCTGAGTGATGAGGTGAGACAGGAAACTGTAACAGTCCGAGTGAATAGGAGAGACAGGAAATTGTAACAGTCTGAGTGATGGGGTAAGAAAGGAAACTGTAACAGTCTGAGTAAATAGGAGAGACAGGAAACAAACAGTCTGAGTGATGAGGTAAGACAGGAAACTGTAACAGTATGAGTGATAAGGTGAGACAGGAAATTGTAACAGTCTGAGTGATGAGGTAAGACAGGAAACTGTAACAGTATGAGTGATAAGGTGAGACAGGAA
Organism: Silurus asotus; assembly: GCA_024362625.1. Taxonomy (NCBI): domain Eukaryota; kingdom Metazoa; phylum Chordata; class Actinopteri; order Siluriformes; family Siluridae; genus Silurus; species Silurus asotus. Next base: position 960,122 of record MU558303.1, on the reverse strand, counting down.
ACAAACAGTCTGAGAGATGAGGTGAGACAGGAAACTGTAACAGTCCGAGTGAATAGGAGAGACAGGAAATTGTAACAGTCTGAGTGATGAGGTAAGATAGGAAACTGTAACAGTCTGAGTAAATAGGAGAGACAGGAAACAAACAGTCTGAGAGATGAGGTAAGACAGGAAACTGTAACAGTCTGATTGAATAGGAGAGACAGAAAATTGTAACTGTCTGAGTGTTGAGGTGAGACAGGAAACTGTAACAGTCTGATTGAATAGGAGAGACAGGAAATTGTAACAGTCTGAGTGATGAGGTGAGACAGGAAACTGTAACAGTCTGATTGAATAGGAGAGACAGGAAACTGTAACAGTCTGAGTGATGAGGTGAGACAGAAAACTAAAAAAGGCTCTTTGTATCAGGAGGTGAGACAGGAAACTGTATCTTTTTGTCTGGGTGAGACATTGGGACAGGAAGCTGTAACAGTCTGTATTCATTATAAGGTAAAACAGGAGATGTAACAGGCTGTCTTTGTGATGAGGAGAAAGAGGAAATTGAAAAAGGCTCTTTGTATCATGAGGTGGGACAGTAATCTGTAACAGTCTTCTTGTATCATGAGGTGAGACAGGAACCAGAAACAGACATTTAGTAAACAACTGTGGATAACATATGCTATGTGAATAATGAAACTGTAGGAGAAGAGTAAACGGGACACCAAAATAAAAAGTGAACAGATGCATATTAGGGAACAGGAACTAAGAATTCAGGAAGTATGGCCACTTGTATAAGGAACAAAGGAACCCATCAATTGTGTTATCAAGAAAAACAAAAAAAAAGACAACAAAAGTAAAGAACAGTGGAAAAACATAAGAGACAATGAATACTGAGGTACAAGGTACACAGTAACAGGAACTAGGAACAAAGAAAAAACGAAAAACACAAATAATAGGAAAGAAGGATACAAGGGAATATGTCAACTATCGGAATAAGAAATGGCATAACAGTGAAAAGTACAACAGGGAAGAAGAACAATAAGGACTCTGGATAAATTGTGTGAACACCTGCACCACAAGGAACAGTTGAAACTGAAAAAGAGGAACAAGGGAAAAGGAGATAATGACTCTGGTAATAATGAGGAAGGAAAAGGTGAGCACGAAAACTATGAGGCCAGGAAAGATGGATCGCTGAAAACGAGAGAGGAAAAAAAAATAGGAACAAGGAAGCAGGACCGACGTAAAGGACAAGTAACAAGGGACAGGCGCTAGGGAGCAATGAAATGATGGACAACCTGGAAAGTTCCCTTACAATACAGAAACACTGTGAAAAGAGAACAAGGATGCTTTACACACACTAATAAAAGGAAGGAACGAGTGATTGTTGAGGAACAATGGAAGGAAAAAACTGGTAAGCAGAAAGTAAACAACAAATAAACAATACTGGAAAGAAAGAAACACTTTTAAACTAGCATCATTAGAATTGGAAAAACATGCAAAAACAAAAAAAAATGAGAAAGTTAGAGGCAAAATAAAGAGAAATGTGAGAGAAACTAGACCAAGGTCAAAATCCGAATTGGGGCGGAGCCAAAGAGAAAAGTTTGAGACTCTGATATTGACTCAGGTAAAAGTTTTTTCCTCAACAGTGTCCAAATGATGTCGTGATTCGAGGCTGAAGTGCATGAGGAGCACTGCCGAAAGTGTGTAATGAGCAGGAACCAGCAGTAAACTGTGATTAGAGTTTAGTACTGATGGCATTGGCAATAACAATGTGTACGGCATTGCGGAGAACTGTAAAGCAAACTTCGTTACAGTAATTAACAGATTCTGTTCGCCAGAGAAGAGACGAAATAAACACACACTCCAAAGACAACTGCGCACATTCCTTCCCCTGGTCCCAATTATAGCGTGTTTGTTTTCACGGCGGCCTTCAGCACACTTCAGACTGCGGCGGGTAATAAGGATACAGACATGGAGTGTGTGATTAAACACTCGCTCCTCACTCTCAGAGGAACGCGGCTCGGAGCTGAGCGTGCACTTCTCTCTGAATCCTAATATACATGCCTCGGCTGTCTGTCTGCACTGTGAAGGTGAGACAGGAAACAGATTCTTTTTTCTGTGCCCTGAGGTGATACAGGAAATAGGAACATTCTGTTACTTGACATCATAAAGTGATACAGGAAATAGGAACCCTACGTTACTCGGCGTAGTTTAATCACTCATGAGGTGATACAGAAAATAGTAACATTGTGTTACTCAGCATCATGGGGTGATACAGGAAATGGTAACATTGTGTTACTTGGCATCATAAGGTGATACAGGAAATAGTAACATTGTGTTACTTAGCATCATGAGGCGAGGCAGGAAATGGTAACATTACGTTACTCAGCATTATGGGGTGATACAGGAAATGGTAACATTGTGTTACTCTGCATCATAAGGTGATACAGGAAATGGTAACATTGTGTTACTTAGCATCATGAGGCGAGGCAGGAAATGGTAACATTACGTTACTCAGCATTATGGGGTGATACAGGAAATGGTAACATTGTGTTACTTGGATCATGAGGCGAGGCAGGAAATTGTAACTTTGTGTTACTCAGCATCATGGGGTGATCCATGAAATGGTAACATTGTGTTACTCAGCATCATAAGGTGATACAGGAAATGGTAACATTGTGTTTCTCGGCATCATGAGGTGATACTGGAAATGGTAACATTGTGTTACTCAGCATCATAAGGTGATACAGCAAATGGTAACATTGTGTTACTTAGCATCATTAGCTGAGGCAGACAATTATAACAGTTTCATTCCTCACCTCATAACCTCATACCTCACCTCATAAGGTTCTAATTACTCAGACAGAAACCTGTAAAAATATGTTTGTACAGGAACCAGGAACTACCTGAGTTATGAGATGAGTAATGAAACTGTAACAGTCTCCCTGCATCATGAGGTGAGACATAAACCAGGCCGAGTCTACATGATGGCATGAGACAGGAGACGGTGACACTCTGTGTGCATAATGAGGTTAGACGAGCCAGATAGTCTGTCTGTCTGCATCATATGAAGAAACTGTATAGGTCTGAGTGATGAGCTGAAACAGGAAACTGTAAGCTGGTCTGTATCATGAGGCGATACAGGTAACTAACATTGTCTGAATAAAAATGCAAGACAGGAAACTGTAACAATCTGGATGTCATGAATTGGGCCAAAAAAGTGAGAGTGAAACATAAAAAGACAGAAAGGGAGATAGAGAATGAGATGATGTGGAAGAAATTGAGAATATGAGAAAGTAAGACAGCAAAAGACTGAGAAGGACAGACAGTGAATAAGAGAGCTAGAGGGTAAGATGATAGATAAAAAGAGTGAGAGAAGGAGATACAGAAAGATGATGAGAAGCAGAAAGGTGACGGGATAGTGGGAAAGCGAGAGAGAGAGAGAGAGAAGAAGATTAAACATTACGCATACAGTATGCTGCAGTTTATTCAGAACAGATTGTGGATATACCCTTCTTTCTCTAAAGGCTGCACCTTGAATAGTGAGGACCCGATGACAGCCATTTGGAACGCACTCTAACGTCTTTTGTCGAAGCCCGAGCTGAAGATTGTTGCCTGAATCACACGCTTATGTAAACAAGACATAACGGCATCCGTTTCTGTTGCGAACAGACAATCTAACAATAGAAACTTCCTCATTTACAAGTTACAGTTCACTGAGTCTGGGTTTTGTACAGTACAAGCACAAAGAAATACGAAAGCACCATATGTTACCTAAGCTACAAACACAAAACTTCCTGTAGAGCAGATTATCAGTTTTGAAAGTTTTACTGCTTCTAGGAACTGTTTACTATCACAACATCATAGGATTTAAACCCAACATGATTTAACTGTATACTGTAAACTTACTTCTGAGGCCATTTTAATAACGGTTCAAAGACTTTCAGGAGCATCAGTCATTATCTTAAAGTCTTTAATTGTCATTAATAAAATTGTATATATATATATATATATATAAAAGAATAAATAAAATGAACAGATCCTGAACATGTAAAGTATATATTATATATATATATATATAAACACATTTTTTTTTACAGATTTCGATGGTTTGAGTCTGACCTTTAAAGTTTCTTTCCCCTCATCTTTTATTAATTTGTTCATGTTACAAAGGAAAGTAGAAATGAACGCGTACTGTTCGTCTTTAAAATGTATGTTCTAGCCAGGCACAAACCTACAAATACACATTTTTCTGTAGCTCCTTTTAAATTATTGTTTTTTCCATTTTTTTTTTTTTTTTTTTGTCGGCGGTGACCGTCGTATCTCTAAAATTTCGCAAGTCGAGTGGTCTTAGGTCAGAGTCTGACTGTATATTCGTAAAGATTTATATTGCATACATGTACAATAAAAAACAGTGATCCAAGTGACAGAATTCTTGTTTGTATAATGAATGAACCAAAAAAAAAAAATCCTATTTAGATTAAGTACATCATTTATAAAATCACAGGTAGAATTGATTTTCTGAATACAACAGACGTATAAATACTTTAGCTTCCTTAAACTGAGCAACAGCAGTAACTATTTAACTACACTGTAACTACAAACCTTTGGAAGGTTTTTTTTTCGATTGGAGACCAGCTGAGAATGGTTCCACATGAACAAAATAAAGACCAATGAAGTTACTGAAGAGAGTTAAACTTAAGTACTATTAAAATGGATTTGGACTATAAATAAGATAATCTAAAGTCTATTTATATCTGTAAAGCTGTTTTGGGACAATGTCGATATTTCTACAAACACTATAGAAATAATATAGAATTTATTTAAACAGAAATAAGAAAGGTCTACAAACTTCTAAAAGAGTTGCCTTCTTTTTTTCAGGGCTCTTCAAAAGGCTATACAAATATCCTTCAAATCTCAAAGAAATACAGTACAGACCAAAAGTTTGGACACACCTTCTCTACAATTTTCATAGTCATGAAAATAAAGAAAACTCCTTAAATGAGAAGGTGTGTCCAAACTTTTGGTCTGAACTGTATGTATGTTTTTCTAAATGATGAGGTAAGACAGAATACTGTAACAGTGTTCCTAAATAATGAGAGTGAGACAGGAAACTGAAAAAGTCTATCTGAGTGAGGAGGTGAGACTGAATTCTGTAAAAGGCTACTTAAGTATAAAAAGTGAGACACGGTTGAAGTCTTCCTGAGGAATGAAGTGAGACAAGAAACTATTAAAGTTTTTTGGGGAGAAATAAGGATAGGGAGAAAAAAAACAGTCTTCCTGTATGATGAGGTGAGACAGGAAACTGTAACAGTCTTCCTGTACGATTAGGAGAGACGGGAAACTGCAACAGTCTTCCTGAGTGATGAGAGTGAGTCGGGAAACTATAAAGTTTTTCTGGGAGAAATAAAGTGAGACAGGAAACTGTAACAGTCTTCCTGTACGATTAGGAGAGACGGGAAACTGCAACAGTCTTCCTGAGTGATGAGAGTGAGTCAGGAAACTATAAAGTTCTTCTGGGAGAAATGAGGTGAGACAGGAAACAGTAACAGTCTTCCTTAATGATTAGGTGAGACAGGAAACGAACAGTCTTTCTGAATGATTAGGTGAGACAGGAACTGCAACAGTCTTCCTGAGTGATGAGAGTAAGACAGGAAACTATAAAAGTTTTTTTGTGGAACAATGAGGAGAGACAGGAAACAGTAACAGTCTTCCTGTATGATTAGGTGAGACGGGAAACTGCAACAGTTTTCCTGATTGATGAGAGTGAGACAGGAAACTTAAAAAAAGTGTTTTTGAGGTTAGACAGAATATGTTAAAAGTCAAAATGAGTGATGAAGGTGAGACAGGAAGCTATACAAGTATTTTTAAAAAAATAGGGTGAGACAGGAATTTGTAGAAGTATACCTTAGTAATGCGAGTAAGACAAGACAGTATAGAAGTCTAAGGTGAGACAGGACATTATAACAGTTTTCCTAAATGATGAGGTGAGACCAAAATATATATAATGATGTTCCTGAGTGAAGAGCCGAGACTGGAACCAGGATCCTGTCTATCTGACAGGAACTCATTCTACCCTTTAAAGGACTTTCCTTTAAGATATTTGTGTAATTGGTACACATAGACAGAAATAGACAAGGTGGCACCAAAATAGAACGAGGGAGCACATTACCACCCCTCACACACCCCTACCCCATTATCAGTGGTGCTGCAGGTGATCAGAGCTCATTAGTTACGTTTAATATTAATGAGCAGCAACAGCAATAAATTGCCCCCCGCAGGCTTCGGGAGAAACGGGGCGGGAAAGCAGGGCAGTACAGCCCGGGCCTTGTGTAAATAATGGCACCGCTGCAGCTGCCGGAGGAACAACTGCAGATCTGCAGCACGACAGGACGAGAACTCCAGAGGGAACGTTTGTTAAAGCGTTAATGTGTTCTCCTAACGACGTGTTCGTCATCTCAGCTGGGTTAGATTTAGGAGCGTACGCTTCAAAAATCATTAGCCTCCCTCATGACTTGTGAAAAGATGAAGGCAGTGCTATTCATTATAATATACAAAGCAGAATACGGTTAATTTCAGGCAGCGAGAATTTCTTGCAGTTCATTATTAATTTGGTGTGTAAGATATTAATGTGATAAAACTCCTCTAAACTGGCCCCTTACAGTCTTTTATTAAGTGGATATACACTCAGCAGTCAATTTAATAGGAACACATCTACGAAATGATCCAGTCATCTGATTATGTGACATCAGTGCAATGCATTCAACATCTTAGTGCTTCTGATGGTGACATGGTTGAAGGATTTTTGAAACAAATTGTTGAGAATTTATACAGAATTCCACAATCAGAAACATCCAGTGCTGATCAAAAGGTCAGAAGTTTAGAATTGAGACAAAAAAAGCATTGCAGGACACACAACAGCAATGTTTTTCTCCTGTCAGCCAAATACAGGAATTTGAGGTTACAGTAAGAACATCCTCAGTGGAACTGGACAGTTGAAGACAGTTAGAGTGATAGATTTGTCATTTTGACATATATATGTGTATAAAGTAGAACAAAATAGGGTTTCCAAAGGCCATTATGTGACATGACAGATGCCACAAATAGAAGAGTATATCATTGACAATATGTGGTGTAAAAAAAAAAAATAAAACAAAGAGACGAGTGCACAATAGACAATACATGACATAAATGCAATAGGAGAGTAAGTTTAATAAGTTTAATACACCAGTCAGGCATACAACATTATAACCGGTGAAGTGAATAACACTGATTTCTTTCTTCATCAAGGCACCTGTTAGTGGGTGGAAAATATTAGGCTGCAAGTGAACATTTTGTCCTCAAATTTGATACGTTAGAAGCATGAAAAATGGGCAAAGGAACAAACAAAGTCTTTCATAATACGTATATTTACGCCATTCGGCAGACTCCCTTCCAGAGTGACTTATATTTATCTTATTTATACAACTGAGCAGCTATGGATTTAAGGGCCTTGCCCAGGGGCCAAGGAGTGGCAGCTTGATGTGCCTAGGATTGAATTCACAGCCTTTAGACCCGGAGATCAATACCTTAACCACTAAGCTACCATTTCCCCATTATGATCAAATATGTTGATACTTTTATTCATAATAACATTACTCTACCATATTATTCATAATATCAAAAATGTATTTTTAATATTAATTAATTTATTTCTCAGTGTTTTTAATTTAGTCAAAGATTATCAGGATTATCATGAGCAGAAACTACATTTGCTACAAAGCATTGCAAGTTTGTAAACTACTGTACAGTGCATGTCAAACGTTTGCAACACCTAGTCTTTTAAGGTTTTTGAGATATTTTTTTATATGCAACAAACTGGACAAGTGAACATTGTGAAGATTTACTTTGACCAAACAAATGGCCTGTACAGATCCGGCATTCGGACAAAAATACTTTGCCAAGCCTCTTATAAAACTCGCAAAAGATGTTCTTCATTTTAAGGAGATTTCTTTTCTGGAGATCTAGTTAATCCCAGAGCAGTTCAATAGGATTTAGGTGAGTGACTGGGCAGGTAATTCCATTAGAGATAACACTTCAGACTACTGTTTGCTCTCTAATTAACACGTACAGAGTTGTGTTACGCTTTGAGCCGCAGTCTAGGCGGAATCTAGACGAATGGTTGCCATGTTGGATACTTTCACCCGGAATAAGTCTCCAAACTTCCCTGCTCTTAAACAACCCCAAACCATTAAACTCCACCTCCATGTTTGACTGTGGGGTTGAGGCAGTCTGCTAACAACTTCTATCCTTTTCTCCCTCATACATAAGTTCTTCTGTTAGAGACAAAAGCTGTCACTTTTGGACTCCACAGGACTTTTTCCAATCATTCACTTTTACTGTCTCAAAAACAGTAAAAGACTACATGTTTCCAATCTTTTGACAGAAAATGTACATCACATTTTTGTTTGCGCATTCGTATCATCTTTGCTGTGATTGTGGGAATATACAAGAGCTAATGATGGTACTCATTATCTTTTATTTGTCATCTATACATGCTTGTTATACCATATAGACAGATTGGTATGTACTTCTTGATGACCGTCACATTCCAAATTTAGTCCCATACGCTGTTATTTCTTCCACTCTTCTGGGAAGATGTTCCACTAGATTTTTCAGTGTTCTTGTTGAGAACACTTTTTTCAATAAAAACATACTAGTAAAGTCAGATACTGATGTAGATGAGGTGAGGAAGCCTGGGGTGCAGTCTGCGATCTTCAAGAGCAAACCATGTAAAGAATATCATCATAAAAACTTTCTTTCGACTTCTCCCATTAGGGGGCACCACAGCGGATCATCCACATGTTTTTACGCTGGATGCCCTTCCTAACGCAACCCTCCCCATTTATCCGGGCTTTTGACCGGCATTAAAAGTGGCTGGGGTTGGTTCCCTGACCGGGGATCGAACCGGGGCTGTAGCGGTGAGAGCATTGCATCCTAACCACTAGACCACCAGGGACCTCATAAAGAATATCTTTATATGGCTGGAAAATACAGGAAGCCCAATATAAATTCTGTCCATATAGTACATGTGATATGAAATTCAATTCAAATCATTTAGTCAGACCAGATATTTAAACACAACTGGGATTTTATCACTAAGTCAATAAAACTCACCACAAATAGTCATGTGGGGGAAATAAAAACATCTACAACCTCTATAAATTCTATAGATTTATGCATCAGGACATATAAAAAATCTTGTCCTTATCAAGTCTTGAAATGTGGTAAATCCATCCTTTGATGAACAACGAGAGAACATATTAAATTACATTATTTATTTTACAAAGAAAAACAATCCAAAATGGAGAAACCATCTCTGAAAATCTAAGTACACATTATGATTCAATAATTGAAAAACCACCATTAGCCGCAATAACATGAAGTAATCATGTTCTGTATGACTATCAGCCTCTCACATTTTCTCCATTTAGGTTTGATCTTTGTGTAATGGCATGATGTAATATGTCACGTGTTGGTGTTCATCTGAGGTTGGATTTACCTTATTATAAAAACCATAGAATTAAAAGAGGGCGCCCAATTATTCACACAATTATACAGAATGTATCTACAATCAAAAAACCCATGCAGAACAATCAAAGAGAGAGTGGCGGGAAAACAACAACAAGGTCAAAAACCAAGCACAGCACTCATAAACAATTGTGTTACATAAAGGTTTTAATGGCTAGCAACATGGTAAGATGTTAGCGTGCATTTAGCAGACTGATTGTGTTTGCTATTATCTTAAATAATCTCTCAGGAACAATGGGAAATCTGGATATGATAGACAATTGTTAAATATTGTGCAATTTAGCTTTAGAGAAATCCAGACAGTCAAGAAAAATCTTGGATTTAGCTAATAATAGTATTAGGTACAAATTTACATAATTCAGATTATATTCTAATGCAGAAATTCCCAAACTAGGGACTATTGTGATTTATTGTAAGTCCTGCTATAGCATATAAGAAGTAAGGAAAAAAGGCAAAGTTCTATTTACACAAATCTTCATTTCTAAAAAAAAAAGATTTTACATATAATTTTTTATTTTATTAGTAAGCTGCAAAGATGTAAATTGAAATTATACATGTATATAAAAAAATTGATTTGTTTTAATTAATATACATGTGTACTATGAAGTATAGGTCCAGCATGCTGTCAGGCTGACGGACAGGACGCGGAAGCGGAAGCAAGTCAATCATAGTCCTTTATTTTATCTAACAACAAACAGACTTACTCAGGAAACGGAGAGTCATAAACCAAAAGTATATCCGCTTGCAACGAGTAATCCACAACCCAAAGGGAAAGTCCAACGAAAAGCAAAACCAGAAGTAAACGTAAACTCCAGCGGGAAGACGAATAATCCATACCGAACAGAACTATGATCCGGAACCAGCGGGGAGGGCTGGCGGTCGAGCAGCCACGGGTCTCACCAGCATGACACTTTCAGAACCGACAGCCTGTGACTCGAGAACGTGAGTTTATATAGTCTAGTCCTTAACGAGCCACAGCTGTCGGTGATCATGGCATGAAACGCATAACGAGGGACTGTCAGTTACTGAGGGGGCGTGGCAGGGGAATCTCTGACAGCGGCCGAGGGGGGCGTGGCAGGGGAATCCCTGACAGCGGCCGAGGGGGGCGTGGCAGGGGAATCCCTGACACATGCTTTGTGACACTCAATCAATAGTTACGTACTGTACAGTATATAGAGATCAAGACCGTGGCACATGAGGAAATAAAAAATTCAATGTTTTTCATTTCTGAAACAGAACATTCTTCAGCTTTCTCAAAGTATGGCAGCGAGAAAATACTTTTAGTGGAATTTTTGCCTGTTCTGGGGTTTTCTTTCCTTGCAAATTAAAGTTTTATGGTATTATTTTTGCGTACTAATTTTGTTACATCATCATCTTATTTCATTAATATCAGTCCAGTGTGCTCACTGAACACAGCAGGAGCAATAAAACACATCCCCCAAAACAAACCGAGTCGTATACTTTAATGAAATAAGTCTAAATTTGCTGAATCTATTTCAGGTTATTTAGGGCAGACTAAAATAGCATTAGCGTGACCATGGCTAATAATCCAAGCTCCTGACGCAGCTTTTGTTCACACAGCATTCATAAAGATCTATTAATAAGCTATGATTCGGTCATAATCATGCATCCAGCTGGGGCATAATATTAGACTGGTGTTCACATCGAGGATTTTAAAAGGCTGTAGGATAAAAAATAAAAAAAACACACAAATGAAGTTATTTTGGAGCTGTATGTGTTATTAGCACACATAAAGTCAATTAACACTGTGTTTTAACAGCCTATTTTATCATTTAATCATTTGAATTAATTATATAGTCTGAACGAACGATCCTGAGATCCAGCAATATGAAAAATATTACTCTGTAGCACCTTTTAACCTCCTAAACGCTTCAATTACTATTATTCTGCAAAATATTTCAAAACATATTCCTCAGGAAGTGTAATGCATTATTTAGTGACTGCGCTAATAGGAAATGGTCCTGTGTGTAATTAAATGAGCACGGGCTACACAGTAAGTCCCGACCAGTATGATGGCTTCTGAGAGATTTAGGGGTTAACGTGCTTTTACAGATTACACCAGTACTCTCCAAGACTCCTCCTGTGAAACTCATCCACTCTGATATTCTCTTTGATTTCCTAATAGATGCAGAAGTTTGATCTTGGCAGAGATCAGAGACCTTTTACTTTTCTTCCTGTTTGCCTCCTAGTCACACACATTCTCCCGCTACGCTAATTTTGTGTATTAGCAAACGATCATGTAGGATAATCGTCCTCAGAGAAGAGACGCGTTTGTTAGGGAGAAGGTGCGGCGCTAACCTTGCTACTCCGATTTTTATTTATTTTTTTCCCCCAGACATTGCCGTCTGAATAAATTCCAGCACACGATTCATGATGACCATGAAAAGCTTAATTCAGTTCCATTTTTATAGCGCTTTTCAATGACATTGTCACATAGCGGCTTTAGAGAACAGCAGGGTTGTACACTCAATAAACAAGGTAAATGCAAGGCTAAAGCAGACTGAAGCATAATGAGCAGGGAACCTTGATAGAAGCCTAATTTAAGAACAGATCTTATTCTCCTCTGAGCTTGTGATTATTACTCTTGTGAAAAACTTCCAGCAACTTTACTAAGGTGTCACATCCCGGTCCAGATTCGGGCAATAAAGGAATGGTTAAATCTGTAAAATAAAAAAAATAAAAAAATCAAGATTTTATGGATAGATATATGATGTATAAGTGTTTACTCGAGACAAAATTAGACAGCAAATAGACAAGACAATAGATAATCAAAGGCTGTATAAAAAGAGTGTACACTATACACAAATTTAAATATCTATAAACAATTAAAAACATAATTTTGACATTTCCAGTTCACATGCAGAAACACACATACACACCTGAGCCAGAAACAAAATGGCCGTCACACGCTGCAGACAGTGGAACCAATTGTATCTTGTAGAAATGTTTTTTTTTATGTAGTCAAATTCCAGTAACATCATGATCAATAACAATACCGAGAGAAAATAAGTTTTAAACCAAGAACAACTCGAATATGAACAGCTAGCAACATTAAGCTAACAGGCTAAATTAGGCTAGTATTAAGCTAACAGATTTATTTTGCATTTGATTTAAATAGTTGTGCAGCATCATGGGGACATCTGGACACGCTGGACTGTAGCACAGAAATGAAGGAGGAAAATAGAAAACAAAATACTAATATACAATACAATTTTTTGATTTTGCCACTGGTAGAGGAACAGAGATTCTGGATGTTGAGTTTTTAATTTCTGCATATAGAGGGGTTATATGTAATAATAAAATAAAAAAACGTCAAAATGGAAAGAGGTCAATCAGGGAAAATATATGTCAGAAAAAAAAAGGAAGAGAAAAGAACAGAAAGAAAAGAAATGGAAAATTGTCCGAGAGGAAAATATGAAATGTCAGAAAGAAAAGATGAGAAAGAAATGATGCATCAGTAAAAAAATAAAACAATAAGTATGAGAAAAACATAACATTTCAGAGGGAAAACAAAAAAGAAAACAAATTGTGGGAAAGGTATAAAAAGATCAAATATAAGAGAGAAAAGAAATAAAGAAAAAAGTCAGAAATGAAGGAAAGAAAAATATCTGATATTGAAACTTTTTCTTATCATGTTGGATTCAATGATGCCACAAACACAATGTTTCACTCGTCTCTCAAATTGATAGAAAATGAATTCGAACCCCAATTTGTATAAGCTCTTTGGAGCTCTTTTGGTTTGAAATATGAAGTGCGTAGAGACATAAAACTCTGAATCACTCAGACAAAGAATTTGATTGTGGATATTAGAATAAACAATTACAGCAGTATTTGGTATGAACCTTGAAGTCTGGTTAAATACAGACATGTCGAAAGTGAACTGGGTCAATGGAATGAAACGTCGCTAAATAGTGTGCACACGACTGAAGCGTTAATAGCGAGGTAGAAGCGCCGACTTCGTCAAAAGAAAATATAAAGTGGAGCAAACACAAATAATGAGGCTGTAGATATTTTCTTCGAAATCTGCATAAACAGAAGCCCAACACGAGTCAATGAATAAATGAAATTTTGTCAGTACACAATTTGGAACTGAGGAAATTTTGTTTACTGCTGAAACGGACAAATATGCATAATAAGGGTATGAAGAGCGGCCAAGACTTTTCATAACCATGAAAATGACATTTTCTTCCAGGCTTAGTGATTTGCATTTACAAGGCACACAAATTCACGACATCCACCCAGTCATTTATAAATCACATTATTATCTTTAATTCACCTCTTCTCCCTGGCTGAAGGCTCTATTCACAATAATGCTTCACTCTCAGAACTGCTGACATGGAAAGTCGTTAGTCATCAAGATAAATACAGTGAAGATTTTCCCACCACCTGTTTTTAAATTGGAAATTGAAATATGCACATCAGGAAAAACCTGAATGGACCACAGTAATCCCGCTAGGCTTAGCTGGATTCATAATTTTGTTGACTCTAAAATAAATAATAGTAATATTTGTAATAGTCAATATGTGTGCACTTTAATTTCAATTGTTCAATTATTACTTGTTGGATATAATATTCTGATATTTCAGTTAAAGTTACGGAGGCTAGAGTTATTGAAGTTGAGGGTACTGAGGTTAAGTTCAGGGTTAATGAGGTTAAGGTTAGGGTTTACTGAGGTTGATTCTTGGGTTACCAAGGTAAATTTTAAGGTTACTAAGGTTAAGGTTACTAAGGTTTGGGTTTATAAGGCTAGGGTTACGGAGGTTAGGGCTAGGGTTACCGAGGTTAAGGTAACTGAGGTTAAAGTTGGAGTTTTTGAGGTTAAGGCTAGGGTTACCGAGGTTGAGGTTAGGGATTAACCTAAGGTTAAGGCTAGGCTTAGTGAGGTTAAGGCTAGGGTTACTAGGATTAAGGTTATGGTTTTTGAGTTTAAGGCAAGGGTTACCAAAGTTAATGTTACTGAGGTTAAGGTTAGGGTTACAGAGGTTATGGTTACTGAGGTTAAAGTTAGGGCTTTTGAGGTTAAGGCTAGGGTTACCGAGGTTGAGGTTAGGGATTAACCTACGGTTAAGGCCAGGCTTAGTGAGGTTAAGGCTAGGGTTACTAAGATTAAGGTTATGGTTTCTGAGGTTAAGGCAAAGGTTACAGAGGTTAAGGTTACTGAGGTTAAGGTTAAGGTTACCGAGGTTAAGGTAAGGGTTACAGAGGTTAAGGCTACACTTACTGGGTTAAGGTTAGGGTTACTGAGGTGTAGGTTAATGAGGTTAAGTTCAGGGTTACTGAGGTTATGGCTAGGGTTACCAAGGTAAAGGTTGGGGTTACTAAGGTTAAGGCAAATTTCACATTTCTTTTTCTTTGCTGCTGTAACATAAACATTTCCCCACTGTGGGATGAATAAAGGTATATCTTATCTCATCTTATCTTACTGAGGTTAGGGTTTCAAAGGCTAAGGCTAGGGTTACCAAGGTTAAGGTAAGGGTTAACAAAGTTAAGGTTACCAAGATTAAGGTTGGTGTTTCTATGGTCAAGGCTAGGGTTATAGAGGTTAGGTTATGTATACTGAAGTTATGGTTAGGGATTAACCAAAGGTGAAGGATCGGTTCAGTGAGGTTAAAGCAAGTGTTACTGAGGTTAGGGTTAGATTTTCTGAGGTTAAAGAAAAGGTTACTGAGGTTAGGGTTACGGTTTCTGAGATTAGGTTTAGGATTTCTGAGTTTAAAGCTAGGGCTTCTGAGGATAAGATTAGGGTTATCAAGGTTAGGGTTGCTGAGGTTAAGGTTAGGGTTACCGAGGTTAAGGCTAGGGTTACCGAGGTTAAGGTTACCAAGGTTAAGGTTAGGGTTAATGAGGTTAAGGGTTATTAAGGGTCATTTTTTCAAGCAGTTTATAATTATTAATCAACATTTGAACGTTCTACATTTTTAAAACAATAAAAAAAAAATTGTAAATATTATATAAAATTTAAAGAGTTGAATTATTGATTGATTACATTGAGTAATACATTAAATTTGTAGAAATTAATTTGACTAAATAAAATTAAATACATGGAAAAAATTAATAAAATAGTTAAATTGCTTTAGCTGCTAGCCACTTCCTGTTAGTGGCTAATGCTAATGCTGTGGATTTTTTAGCTCTGCTAGCTAGCTAGAGGTTACGTTTAGGGTTACTGTTGTTAAAGTTAGGGTAACTAAGGTTTCTTTTAGGGTTGACAGCAGGAAAGAGACTTTTACAGGACTGTTGAGATATTATTTGTCTGTTGGATCTTCCTCACTGCGAAGCTTTAACACTGACGTGGAAGTGTTTAGCATGGTGCTATTGAAAATGCGTCAGTTGCTTTAGTGTGACTTGTGTTCTTGTACCTATCAAATTGCTTAGAGCTCTTTAGTATCAGTAATAAATAATAAAATATTCTTGCACCTGATCCACTCATACCAGCACACCTGGTGACACAAGGTCGTGATACAAGACTGTGTATGCATGTGTTTGTGTCTACATTTATGCTGGAGTGATTGCACTAATGGAGCCTTTGTTTTACCATGTGGCCCTCCTGCTGTGAACAGAGGGCAGACTGGCGCGAGTTATTAATGGAAATGTGCATAATGTTTGGTGTGAATGGTACTCAGGCTGAACGTTGAAGCTTTTCCAATCTTAGTGCAAAGATGCCAACATGTTTCGTACGGAAGGAGCAGTAAAAGCAAAGATTACCAACGAAGAGTTTTACATTGTTGTGTGCACAAATAGGTCAGTAAGACACTGTTTTTACACATTACAAAGAAACCAGACATTTTAACTTATTTTTATGAGCCTCCTGCTACTTCCAGGAAATCAGTTACAATAAATTTTAAACAAATATCAAAAACATATGTTTCTTTTTGCCACATATGGTTAAATGGAATGAGAATAGTTTTTGCAATGTATGTCTATGGAGAGATGTACAGTAGAAATACAGAAATTTCTATCTATCTATCTATCTATCTATCTATCTATCTATCTATCTATCTATCTATCTATCTAAATAGAAATTTTGAGACTAATGGTGTTAACTGTTGCTATTCTGAACATCTCTGCTATTTCATTATGGACTTCAAGTTACGAGCAAATGTGAAATTTTGCATGAAAATGGATAATTTTGCCACGAGATGTTTGATATGACGTATGTTTGACATACGGCAATGCTGCAATCAATGCTGCAGTCGTTCAAAGTGTTTTGAGTGGCATGGCAATTCATGCATGATGATCGTTGCAAAAAAATCCACATGATCTCACTTCCGCCTTCACCCTATTCGCCAGATTTGTCTCCTGTGAAATTTGCCCACATCCCGAAGATGAAGATCCAGGTCAAAGATTGGCATTTTTAAAACCATTGCAGAGATCCAGCACAAATCACAGAAGGTGCTTGACAAGCTTTGAAAAGAACATTTCCAGGATGGATTTCAGAAGTTGCAGGAACATTGGGGAAAGCCGAAAGCAAGAGTCCGAGAAGCCAGGAAAAAAACAAACCAAAAAAGTTTGGCCCAGTGTGGCCCTCTGAACCTTCCATTAGATTTTCAGGTTGAGCGCGCAGATGGTAAACGAGGCAGGTAGTATCGTGTCGGGTGGCGACTCTCTTGTCGGGAGAGTCAGGCTTTCCCAGTCTGAGATCCTGGCCGGTATGAGAGAAAAAGTTAAACCGCCCGAAGAACAGTCCCTATCAGCTGAAGTGGCGAGAAGAGAAGGCGCAGGGATGCAAGTGGTTAACTCAGGCATCTCTCTGGGAAAGAACGACACCAACCTCCAGATTAGAGGAATCCACTACAAATTGGCAGGCAGGAATGGCCAGGACAGGCGCCGAGGTGAAGAGATTCTTGAGCTTGGTAAAGGCCTGTTCAGCCTCTGGGTTCCCCTTTAAAGGTTTAATATATATATATATATATATACCTATNNNTTTTTTTTCATACTTATCATATCAAGCCTGTTATCTACAGGAACTTTTTTTTAATTTGGTAAATCAGTTGATAGTGGTAGAACTCCTTTCAGAGTAAAGGGAAACACACACACACACACACACACACACACACACACACACACACACTTGACTTTTACAGCCATATGTAATTCTTCCCCAAAACGTAGAATTCACACACGTGTTTAAGCTTGACGCGTCTTTAGATGCGTAGCGTTCAATTTTCTGTTTACTAGGAGAAGTACTAGGAGACCCCAAACCTTTTCCAGCATGTGCACAAAGCCAGCTCAATGAAAATATGGATTACATAGTTTGGATTGAAAAACTTTGAGTGACCAGCTATAGAGTTCTACATCATCCCTATTGAACACCATCAAGGTATGAATTGGAGCAGTAACTTCAGCCAAGGCCACCTCACTTTACCTGCATCATTACATGTCCAGGCCTCCTCACCATTTATCTGTACGAAGCATTTTAAAATGGTTATATAAACATAAAATTATAAATGAACATCTTTTTAGAAGAGTGGAGTTATCATAACATCAAACAGGGACAGGGAAATATCAGAGACAGGGAAATAATCAGGTCATTTTTCCTCTTCGGAATCAGCCCGATTCACCCCGACGTCCTACTTCCGGTTGAAGTTCTCTTCAACACTCTGTGCAACTGGGGATGGTTCCACCTCAACAGTCTAAAGATCAAGGTTACTGAGCAACTCGAGAACTAGAATAGATTTGGTCTGTAATTAATTTAAATGGCTCAGGATCACAGGCTGCATAAACAGTTTTGCATTTAAGAACTCACAGAACACCTCAACAATAATGGAAGTGTAATGAATGGACATTCGGTGCCACCCATATGAAGATAAGTTCTGGTTTAAATATGGTTCCTCTTAAGGTTACTTCCTCGTGGCATCTCAGTGAGATTTTTCTTGTCACAGTCTCCACTGGCTTACTTATTAAGGAGATTACAATTACAATTATAAGGAACAAACTTATTGGCATTAAAATTACACAATCTTTTTTATAACTTTATAACCACTTCATCTCTTTAAAGCTGCTTTGAGACAATATCCATTGTTTAAAGCACTTTACAAACAAAAAATATTAAATTGATTTGAATTAATGTGGAATGAGATGCTCAAAAAGCACATACTACAGTCACAAAGAAGTGCAAAAGAAATTGTAAATTTTGTTTTGAATTTATTTGTTTTTTGGATTTGATATTTTGCTTTCTGATTTGTCATTTATTTTTTTATTTTTTTGGATTTTGTTATTTTGTTTTTTGTTATTTTGATTTTGGATTTGGTATTTTGTTTTCGAAAAGGTTTTTTTGTTATTTGGATTTGGATTATGCTTTCTAAATTTGGTATTTTGTTTTTGGTATTTTGTTTCTTTTATTTGTTTTAGATATGTTATTCTGTTTTGCACATAGAGGTCCCCTGGTGGTCTAGTGGTTAAGACGCAGCGCTCCCATCGCTGCGACCCGGGTTCGATTCCCAGGTCAGGGGACCATCTCCAGCCACTCTCAGTGCCGGTCCCAAGCCCAGATAAATTGGGGAGGGTTGCGTTAGGAAGGGCATCCAGCGTAAAAACATGTGCCAAATCAAACGTGCGGAGGATCTGCTGTGGCGACCCCTAACGGGAGAAGCCGAAAGAAACTTATTCTGTTTTGCACATCTTGGCCACCAAAACATACGAATCCAATAGTAAAGTGTCAAACATACATTTATCCTTGTTACGTTCCCACCTTGGCTAGGCCTAGGGGAGTGTGGGAACAATAACCATTTAGTTGTTGCGGGTTGTTTGTACAAAAAGCAGGACCAGAGTTAAAATGCTTAATATTTAGCATTTCCCCACAGAATATTCTCCTGAAAAATAGAGGTTCATATTGCTTTGAAATGTAGAATGTAAGTCTCTCTGAATTATTTGCCCAATATCATAATTGTAAATGTATAATACAGTATAAAATATTACATATACAATATAATTCAACATTACAAATATATACAAATGTATTCCAAGTAACTGATATACAGCATAATTAGAGAAAATGATTGGAATTTAACTTAACAGTTAAAATACGCATATATTAAAGGCTGTTTAGATACATTTAAAAAATATTGGATTCACTTAAATGTAATAATCGTTGCTATAGAAACATGTCGACATTAAAAACGCAACATAGAGAATTCATGCTGTGGAGAAGAGTGTTTATCAGGAATCGTGATGAAGGGCAGACCATAGCCTCAGCCGAATCAGTGTGTCCAGAAATCATGGACAAGGCATGTTTCACTCACTGCACACAAATGCTACCTTCTGTAAGGTCTGAAGTGCTCATACATCTGCAGTAGACACCAACTAGGCATAACTTTATGGCCTATATTGTGCTGGTGCCGCTTTTGACGCTAAATCATTCCTGACCCGTAGAGCATTAACAGGGCTAACATTTTCAACAATGGTCCTTGTTAAACTCACTCAAATCCTTACCCTTGCCCATTTTTCCAGCTTTCAACACATCAAATTTGAGCTAAAAAGTTCACTTGCGTCCTAATAAAATCCCACTCACGAACAGGTGCCATTATGAAGAGATAAACAGTGTTATTCACTTTAGCAGTCATGATGTTATGCCTGATCGTGGTGTACCTTGAGACTTAAATGAGCTTAAGGTTTTATTAACTAAATTTAAGAGTTAAAAAACACAACTTTTAAAGATGAGGTGTGGAGGTGTGATGAGGTGGCTCAGTGTTCCTGATGCACCTCATTAGTGCTGATTAGTTGGTCCTGGGTAAAATTAAAGCTTCTGAAGGCATTCACAACCATCCCAGGAAGGCAGAAAATAATTTGATACACTGTGCATAGAAATGTTGGTCTTAACCTTACAATGCACCTGGAAACTATTCACTGTGCTTCATTTTTCCACATTTTGTACAGCTTTGTTCCAAAATGGATTAAATGTATTATTTTTTCTCAAAATTCTACAAACAATACCCCATAATGACATCATGAAAGATGTTTATTTGAAATATTTGCAAATTTATTAATTATAAAAAAACTAAAAATAACCACATGCACAAAATAATTCACAGCCTTTGCCCAATAAAAAGCACCTTTAGGCACTAATTATAGCCTTAAATCTTTTTGAGTTTGATGCTATGAGCTTGACACAACTACTTTTATGCAGTTTCTTCCATTCTTCTATGCAGAACCTCTTAAGCTACAACAGTTTGGATAGGGAGCGTATGTGCACAGCCATTTTCATGTCTCTCCAGAGATGTTCAATCAGATTCAAGTCTGGGCTCTGGCTGGGCCATGTTAAGGAGATTCACATTCTGTTCGAAGATGAACAGTCAGAGTGCTCTGGAGCAGGTTTTCACCAAGAAAGTCTCCGTACAATGTTCCTGCTACTAAAAAACATCCCCGCCGCATGATGTTGCCACCACCATGCTTTACTGTAGAGATTGTGTTGGCAAGGTGATGAGTACTGACTGATTTTCTCCAGACATGACACTTGACATTCAAGTTTAATCTTTCATTACTTATAATCTGAGAATATTTCATGTGCCTTTTGGCAAACTCCAGGCAGGCTGTGTTTCAGTCTGGTTGCTCTACCATACAGGTCTGATTTGTGGAATACTGCAGAGATGGTTATTCTTCTGGAATGTTCTTTTCTCCACTGAGAAACACTGAAGCTCTTTCACTGTGATTTTCTGACTCTTGGTCACTTCCTTGACTAAGGCCCTTCTCCCTCAATTGTTCAGTTTGGCTGGACGGCCGCTCTAGGAAGAGTCCTTGTGGTTCCAAACTTCTTCTATTTACAGATGATGGAGGCCATTGTACTTATTAGAATTTTTTTTGTCCTTTTTCCCAGATCTTTGCCTCAATACAATCCTGTATGAGAGGTTTACAGACAATTCCTTGGAATTTATGGCTTGGTTTGTGCGCTGACATGCACTGTAACTGTGGGACCTCATATAGACAGGTGTGTGCCTTTCCAAGTTATGTCCGATCAACTGAATTTACCACAGGTGGACTCCAATCAAGTTGTAGAAACATCTCAGGGATGATCAGTAGAAGAAGGATGCACCTGATCTTAATTTTGAGTGTAATGGATAAGACTGTGAATACTTATGTACATGTGATTTTTTTATTTTTTATTTTTTTAATTAAATGATTTTAAACAAACTTCTTTCACATTGTCATTATGGTGTGTGGTTTGTAGAGTTTTGAGGAAAATAATGAATATAATCCATTTTGGAATAAGGATGTAACATAACAAAATGTGAAAAAAGTGTAGCGCTGTGAATACTTTCCGTGTACACTGTGTACTTTCTTGTTATAGTATATGCATGTATCTGTGTTAGGTGAGAAATGTTTTACATTACAGCTTATATCCCTGTCAAAGTTCCTGCTGTGGTGTTAAGATATTTGGATACTTTTATAAATAGGGTATTAACTTTCTTTTCTCCTTATTTGACGGCAACTCCAAACTCAACTTACAACCAAAATCAGACCAAGAATCATATCTTATCAGTCATTTATTGGTTTTTATATGTATATTCTATAGTGAAGCAAACTTGAGGCTTAAAGATTCAACATGTAACGAAATACCAACTATCACTTTTCCTATGTGTATTATAGAACAGTTCTGAGATAAAATAGTGACTCAGTGGAGGTTTTTTTAGTATAAAAAGTGAATTCCAAAGTGCTACAGGCCATATTGTCCAGCTATCATAATAATACAAAAAAAGAATAGTGTTTAACTTCAGAATTTCAGCGCTTTAAGGGGGAAACAAACTGCACACGGTGTACAGTGCACACAGTGTATTCACAGCAGTGAGCCTAAAGTTGGATTAAACTATACCTGTCAGTACTCCACCACCCACCCCAAAACTCTACCTTTAGGCATGGCCGAAGGGCAAAACTGTACAAACGACTGACCCTCACTTTTTATTTCTCCTACTGTTGCTTTCCCAAACGTATGTGATCTTGTAGCAATCGATTTTTTTTTCTTCAACAAAAAAATGCTGCCTGTAGATTTGCCTTTAAAAAGCAAATATACTGCAATATAAAGGACACATGCAAATATTATTTCCTGCATGTGTATGTTCTGTGTAGCAGATTAGGTAATTAGGGAAATCTATTAGCCTGTTGCACCTCTATAGGCATTCAGAACAGCAGGACTTTATATATAAAGCCATCTTTATAGATTTATTTATTTTTTTAATCAACTCTAAAAAGGATAAAGCCATAAAATGAAATATTTTGTAAGTGTTTTTGGGTGAAAGATAATCTTTATTTATTTTTTAATTCTTTGGCCACAGTAGAATGTGTTCAGGAGATATAAAAGTCAAACTTTCCAGAAATCTACCGAGTAACATCAAGGCCAATTTTTTTTTCCCACTGAACTAATCAGTTTACAGCTGAAGGGGTATGTTTAATAATATATATATATATATATAAACAGAGTGCTTTGGGGGAAAAAAGTACATTTTGCAAAAGCATGCTGCGCTTGATTTTCTGCCTCTAAACCTCAAGCTAATGCAGAAAGCCTACTCTTATTATAGAGCTGCATGGAGGGAAATGATTCAAGGTTTATTATTAGCTATCAAATAAGCTACAAAGATTAACCAGTACATCAAGATACAAGGGAAAACTTATTAGTTCTAGGAGCTTTTTTTGCACTATTTAATAAATAAATAAATACATAAACATCAAACATTGCATTGCATTGTGTAGGTAGGATTTACTTTGCAAGACATAAGATATGCTGTTGTAAGAAAATAATCAATGATGCTAAAAGTGTAAAGCACCCATTATGAACCTGACTTACGGAAACCGTCTTCCAGTTGATGATTTGTTTTCCGATAAGGTCGCATCGCAAACAGTTTAATATCTCTTATACTATAGTGATTTGTGAAACAGCGAGGCAAACACATTTGTCGACGACGGCCAAAATGTGTGCATCTGGCCATGACGACAGTAATAACCACTGGTGCAAAGAGAGTATGTGGTTTGGACAGAAGGTTAGTTGAGCTGTCGCAACAACAAATATGCCTGTAGGACGCTTTCTCATCATCCTCCCATGAATAGCAGGAATAGGATAGTGCTGGCAGAGATAGCCACTGCCCTTCTAACCCAAGCTGAGTGTGAGGAACGATATCTCATGGGTAAGCAACATGCGTGTTGCACTTATTCTGACAGATCTACCATTGCTGAGGGGGAAAAATGTCTTTCATAGGTAATTAATGTCGGGAGTGTTTCTTGGTACAATGCAAGCATGCCAATTATAGCAATTCATTTAATTCATTGTGAGCAAAAGAACTGTATGCTTTTGCTGGATGAATCTGAAAATCTAAATTGCAGACTTTAAAGACATCAAAAGTGGCCCACAGATACATCCTGTCAAGAACAAAAAAAAATTAAAGATTGATTTTATTCAAAATTAGAAACCTTATTATACTAGGAATTGTATTGTTTTTTTAACAATGAGTCAATCCACCTCTTAATGTCATCATGATGACACCACGGCTATAAAAATCATCAATATTCTAGAGAAATCCAGAGCGCTGCATAACAGACCGGTATCTCATACAAGAATTAATGCTATTACTCAAGTAAAAAAATAAATAAATAAAAATTCAACAATTCTCCTTTCACTGCAGCCACTGCCTGCATTCATAATATGTAGTAGGAGCTTTAATATTAAACTCATTAATGGTTCCAGGGTTTTCCCTTAATTATCATGCATCTTTCCCCGTAAGTTTGAAATGAAGGCAAATTGGGTGGTTTTGTGCAAATTCTACAGGAAAGAAATTTCTTCTTCTTTGTCAGCCATTGTGAAATAATAACAATAAAAAACCTATAAAATCCACATAGATATATATTGGAGCTTGTGCAGTTTGCAGGAGATGTCGGAGCTCACTGTTTAGCCATCCAGTCAAAACACTTGAAAATGCTGATGTGATCGGACGCCTTCTTAGGGGCCTCAGAGTTACCAAAAGGCAGTCTGATTGGTTAAGGCAGCAGCTTTAGGCAACAGAGTTTTACAAAGCCTGCAGTGCTCACACTACTGGCGTTACAGCAATACGTGACGAGAAAGATGAAATCTGATTAGATAAAAACTTAGGGTTTACTTAAGAGAAATGCTTTGAAATGAAGAGAATAGACTATTGGAAATAATATAATACATATTTATGGACAAAATATATATTTAACAGGACAGTGATTCTGATTTGATTCTGATTTAATGGAAAAATAAATAGGGGTAACTTTATTTTGTCTCTACTGCTAATATTTTACCTTTTATTGATAGCCAATTATACCTAGCGGATACCATTAAGGACCAACGCAACTTCAACAAGAATGTAGAAATTCAACTACAATGCTAGATTCAACCATACCCTCAAGACAACAATATTAGATCCCCTACCTCTTTTCATGCTTCTCCACCTTAACAGAAGAAGAGATACTGCAAGTTATTCAATCTTGCAATCCCACTGCCTGCCCTCTGGATCCAATCCCTTTAACTATGTTTCAGACCATCTTACAAGACCTCCTGCCGTTTATCTCTATGATCACCAACTGGTCCTTAGCATCTGGCCATGTGCCAA
This sequence comes from Silurus asotus, assembly GCA_024362625.1. Lineage (NCBI taxonomy): Eukaryota > Metazoa > Chordata > Actinopteri > Siluriformes > Siluridae > Silurus > Silurus asotus. The sequence continues at coordinate 935,004 of MU558303.1, read as the reverse complement.
CTACCTTCAAGCAATTAAGGGTTATTTCAATCTTGAAAAAAACATAGCAGGATCCATCTGACATCAACAACCATAGGCTGGTATCACTTCTCTCCTTTCTTTCTAAATCTCTGGAATAGACTGTTTTTAAAACAATGTCTGTCTATTTCTCACAGAACAACCTCCATGATCCAAACCAGTCTGGCTTCAGACTGGCTTCAAAGCAAAAAATTCCTACAGAGATGGCCCTTTGGCTGCTCGATCAGCCAAGCTGTCATCTATACTTATCCTCCTTGACCTTTCAGTAGCATTTGAAACAGTCAACTACAAGACTCTATTGTCTACCCTTAGGAGCCTTGATATCCGTGGAGAAGCTTGGGACGGTCGCTCATACCAGGTAACATGGAGGGCGTCCACATTTGCCCCATGCAGACTCTCCACTGGTGCCCCACAAGGCTTAGTACATGGTCCCCTTCTTTTCTCACTCTATACCCACTCAATTGGTGAAGTCATATCCTCACGTAAGCTTTCTTACCACTGCTACACTGATGACAATTAACTCATCTTCTCTTTTCCTGCGTCAGATAACACAGTTTGTGCTCGAATTTCGGCATGCTTGGTGGACATATCTTTGTGGATGAGTGTTCATCAACCAAAACTAATCTCCAGCAAAACAGAACTGCTATTCATTCAGGAAATGTATCTCCAGTTTAGGATCTCGGAATAAATCTTCATAACTCTCTGCTCTCTCCTTTAGCCACTGCTCGCAACCTTGGGGTAACTATGGACTATAATTAACTGTCCTTCTCCTCGCATGTTGCTAATGTGGCTTGTTCTTGTCAGATGCAGCTGCACGACTTGTGTTCGACCTGCCCAATTTCTCCCACACCAAACCACTGCTGCGCTCCCTTCACTGGCTTCCGGTAGCTGCACGCATCAGATTAAAAACACTAATGCTTACTTACAAGGCCAAAAATGGACCAGCACCTTCCTACCGCAAAGACCTCGCACTGCACCATGCTGTCTGAGATCCTCCAGCATTGCTCGACTGGACCCACACCCTGAGAGAAAGCAAACACTTGCCAGGTTTGCTTTGTTAAAAAAATTCATTAATTAATAAAAAAATTCCTCTCAGCACACTGTAGGCTGATTTATTTGAAGTTTGTAATCTAGCATTCCAGTGTTGATGTATTTATTGATAGAGATCCAAAGCATTTTTGTACATTGCTCTGGACACGGCCATCTTCTAAACATTACATTGAATATGTAAACTATTAAATATGCATTAGAAATCTAATACATTAATTTTTTAGGTGTAAAGTGTAAGAATAAGATACTTGTAATAGGGTTTATCTTTAATCTAGAAAATAAAAACAAAAACAAAAGAGAAAAAAAAAA
>MU558303.1:875354-923743 GCA_024362625.1 Silurus asotus | reverse complement strand
TTTTTTTATATTACTAATATCGTAGAAGGGCCTCAAAAACAGCTCGGCTATATCAAAGCATGGACTCCACAAGACCTCTAGAGGTGTGCTGTGGTTTTTGCACCAAGATGTTAGCAGCAGATATTTTAAGTCCTGCAAGTTGTTAGAAAAGACTTAAGAGGAGCCTCAATTGATTGTCCTGAACATCCTTTAGAAACTTGATCGAAATGAGGCTTGGGGAATGTTGGGAGCTAAATCAATGACTTGAACTCCGACATGCTCCTTAAACAATTCCTTGCAGGATGCGGGATTTAGGTCAAAGATTGTACTCCAGTTACTGTAAACCACTGACCTTTAGGGAAAACTTAGTCTGCAACAGTGTTTAGGTAGGTGCTTTTAGTAGTGTATAAGGGTCAGGTCTGAGGCTACACAGCCTTGAGCAAACGGGGCAGTCTTCACTTGCCAATGCATCAATGAGTCTTTGGGACCCTGGATCCGGTCACTGTTTTGATGGTTGTCCTTCATTCGATACTTCTTGGATGGTTTTAAACAATTTACACCCAAAACATCCACAAAACCTGCCACTTTAGAATTCTTTAGTCATTCACAATTACATATTGTCAAAGACAAAACTCACATCCATACGCTTGCCTCGTTTTAAATGTTTAATCACACATCAACTTCTAGTTGTGTCCGTTGAAGAGTTTTCTTATTGATTAATGTATTCCACCCCTAGACATGTACTATTGTGGAGACATAATACATCTGAATGCCATTTTTATGTCATAAAGGATTTGTGTGTATTTTAAAGCTATTCAAATGATCAAAAACGTAAAAAAATTTTTTGATCTTACAATGATAGCAAAACTTTCTTCTCCCATTAGGGGTCGCCACAGCGGATCCTCCGTATTCGTGATCCACATGTTCGATTTGGCACATGTTTTACACTGGATGCCCTTTCTAACGCAACCCTCCCTATTTATCTGGGCTTAGCACCAGCACTAAGAGCACTGGCTTGTGCAACCCTCATGGCTGGGTTCACTGATCTTACAATGATGGCAATAAAACTTTTTTTAAATATATATTTACACTTTCATTTTCATATGATATGCTGGAAGAATGTATGCATCTCCCCCCTTGTAAGCTGTGTTACTTTCACCAGTGGTCAATAGAGTTTATTTGTCTTAGTGTTATACTTCCCCCTTACTGATCACCATTCTTTAAGATTCCAGGGTCGGCTAGTTACGATGGGGTCTCTGTAACGCATCGTCATTGTAACTCAGAGAATACCTGTGTACTGTCTTTTACAACATTATGTACATCCACCAAGAGCATCCAACAATCTTCCTTGCAAGCTCTTCCAGTCAACACATGACCACCGTATTACTTTATCTTAGTCTCCTTTTAAAACTTGTGCATTTTTTCACTCAGCGTGAAGACTTCAAAAAGAGCCGACTTGAACTGCCCTGCTGTTCAGCGCTTAGGTGAGCTCACTTTGATAATAAAGTCCGCTGTGAATAATTATCATAACGCCAAGTCTGTGGATGAATCACTCAGTCCAGCACAGATGATGTTGCAGTTCCCAGTTCTCCTTCCTCAGTTCTGTTTTTTTTTTTTTTTTCAGATCTAACATGGCTCATCGACTAATTAACACACTCATTATGAGTTTAAAATGGGCGTTAGCGTGCTTTACAGCGTCTAATAATTGTGTTACTGTTTTAAAGGGTATTCTCGTTCATTTTAATTCTTGAGATTGTCCAGCCTCCTCCTTTTAAGAAACATTTCAGTAATTTGATGCATAAGCTCTTTAACTTTAATCCATGAGCGTAAACATTTTAATAGCAAATCTTTAACTTGCCTGTGTTTCTAAATTCCCAACTAAAAGAAAATCAAACGAACTCCAGATTTTGAAGCATTAATGCCAAAATCAATTGAATGAATTTGAACCTAGCTGATGTGGGCTAAACTCCAGCTAACCTTGACTGATACACTGCACAAAGAGCTAACAAGCAAAATTACTCCTGCACAGAGCATAAATGATGTGATTTATATCATCATGACAGACACCTTGGCATTTTAGGCTGGATTTTAAAGCGCTCAAGCCTTATTTGAGACATGACCTTTCATCTCTATCAAGATAAATGATCCAGAGGTGTAGCTAAGACATTTCACATAAGGTTATGTCAAATGCTATTTCTCCAACAAGAGGCTGACATTCTTCAATAATATAAGCCCAATAAAATATGCTCTTATAGACTGGAAACAGTAGAGACATCCAAGTTGCTGATCGTACATCGGATCCAGTCCATTTAAATTCAATTCAATTCAATTTTATTTGTTATAGCTTTTTACAATGGACATTGTCTCAAATGAGCTTCACACAGATAAAGCAGTATTAAGGTTAGATAAAAGAATGTGTAAGTTCTAAAAGTTATAAAAGAATATTGCCCATAAGTTAGTTCCTTATAATTGTTTATCCCTGATGAGCAAGCCTTAGCACCAGTCTCTGTTTGATCTAGCACCAGATTTGGTTTCTTTATTAGCACTAGTTTTAGTCTAAACCAGCACAAGCGCAGGTTCGTGCTCTAAAACCAGCTTCAGTTCTTTCTTTAGCTCCAGTCTTATAGCCTGGTTTACTATGCTAAATGTCCACACTAGCTTCACTTCCTGTGCTAGCACCAGTCTCAGTCTGATCTAGCACTAGCCTTATTTCTTGCTCCATTACCAGCTTTATTTTTTGAATTAGCTCCAGTCTCACAGTCTGATTACTATCAGCTTTATTTCCTGCTCTACACCAGCTTCAGTTCCTGCGCTAGCACCAGTCGCAGTCTGATCTAACACTAGATTTAGTTCCTGCACTAGCACTAGTCTGTCTAATCTAGCACAAGCTTCAGTTCTTGTTCTATAACCAGCTAATTCCTGCTATAGCTCCAGTTTTACAGTCAGATCTACCAACAGCTACATTTCCTGCCCTACACCAGCTTCAGTTCCTGTGCTTGCACCTCTATCAGTCTGATTAATCACCCGCTTCAGTTCCCGCTCTTGCACCAGCTTCAACTCCTTCATTAGCACCATGGTCTGACCTGGTAAAAGCTACAATTCTTTCTCTAGCATGAGTCTTTTGGTCTGATCTAGCATTAGCATTAGTTTCTACTAAGCTCTAGTAGCAGCATCAGTTTCTGCTCTAGAACCAGACTTCTACTTTCATCTCTACCCAGCATCAGTCTCAAATCTAACAACCCATCACAATCCTAATCATTAGACTCAGTGCCTGATAGAGCATCAGCCATACTCTCCTATCTTGCACCAGCTTTAAACTCAGATGTAACATCAATCTTAGTTTCTGATAAAGCTTTTGATTCATCATCTGATCCAGTACAATTTCCACCTACACTTCTTTATTTCTAATTGGTTTTCTGCTGCTCTTATATGATTTAATTCCCCGTGTGTCTACCCTTTCGCTTGATTTGCCGAGTTTAGCGAGCATGTATAAGTTCTCCAGGTCTGAGCATTGATATCCTTACATCTTGTTTTCTATCTTTACTTTCAAGTTTCTTAGCATTTGACCTCTGCTTGACTTTTCATGGATTATGAAAATGGAGTTGACCAAATGAATCCTATCTGCCTTTGATTTGACCCCTGCTATGTACTATGCTGATATCAGGAGAAGCCTGAATGAAGATTAAACTGTGCATTTGGTTCCATGTGTGTTTGACCATACAACATTGTATTTCTATTACAGAGGTTATTTTTGAAAGCATTCTGAATTAACACTCACAAGGTGCGCTAATAGGTTTAACCTGGAAATATAAATATAGAGGACGTATAAAGTAAGAAAACACAGCAAGGGCCTAAATACATTGCACATGGCAATGCGCCAAAGCATTGATAAGCAGTACATTTACAAGGGGAGGAAAACTGGATCCCAGGAATGATCGGAGTCTTGTTGTACATCTCCTGGATGGATCCGTGATCTGTGCTTGATTAATCAGTCTTTGATTAATCAGTGTTTTATTAAGACGGCCGTTTACAGGCAAACTGAGTAGACACAGAGGGCAATTTGTGACAAATCGACTATGGCATTGCATTCATTTATCTCAAAGCCGGTATCGCTCCCTCTCTCTTCCACCCAGCAGGAGAGCTTTTCATTAGAAGACAAGGATTAAGGAAGGATAGAGGGGGATCGGACAAAGACGGAGGGAGGAGAAGAGTAGCAGAAGCTCCTTTCTGGTTATTTCAGTGCTAGCATAAATCAGCCGAGCTACACGTGCTACATATGCACCGCGGAATTAAACGCTTCTACTATTCTATATACTGACAGGCTGTTTTTTTGTTGTTAGACATTAGACCCGGTTGAGCACTGCTGTTTAAATATCAATTATTAGGTACAGATATAAATTTGATTTGAAAGCTATACAAGTTCCCCTTTAGTTTTGTCATGATGTCATTGAACACTATCATGATGCTTTTGCTGAGGTGATTGTGACCCCTTAGTGCCCAACTCTTGATAATAGCTATGGAAGTAAACTCTTCTGTGTATAGCAGAGCAAGAATATACTGTACTGAACATTCAATAAAAGACTCCAATTCAACATATATAATAACTGATGGAATAAGTGATGAAATAAAAAATAAAAAATTGGTAGTGTATTCAGAAATTTGAACCTGACGGTAACAGAACTTTTTCTCTGTAGCTGTTTCTCCCATTTCTTATCTCCGCAGGACTCCTGTTAGGCCTGAGTGTTAGAGGATCATGACTGATCTTGAGCATTGCGCACACACACACACACACACCTCGAGAAACCCTTAAGGATGTGTGTGCATGCACTTTCAGGCCGAAAAGTGTGCCAGCTGCTCTCGGCTGCAGCATCGCTAGCACAGGAGAGAGAAATGAAAGGTAGCACTTCTGGGATTTAGAGAATGTGCTGCATCTCAGCACATTTTCCCTTCAAACTGGGCTGGTAATCACAGATTACAGTCTACATGTGTGTGTGTGTGTGTGTGTGTGTGTGTGTGTGTGTGTGTGTGTGTGTGTGTGTGTGTGTGTGTGTGTCTAAATGTGTGCCAGGCACAAGTTCTATCACACTCAGACACTAAAGCACAGACTTTATCTTTAGCAATTAAAACAGACTATTACTCTGAATCAATAATCACTATGTAGTTAATTAATTACTAATTCGATTTTTTTTATTTCTTTTTTCATGATGTAGTGTTTGACACACAAATTTCAGCGCAGAATACACTGCAAATTATGCTATTAAAATATATATAGAAATAATGGTATTTATTTTCACCTGAAAACAGTAAATGACTGACTGCTATTGTATGAATTATAATACATTATATAGACTAAAGGTTTATATCGTTCTTACCACAAACTTGAAGGAACAAATTTGTATAAGATGTCCTTTAATGCTGTAGGATTACATTTCACTTGAACTAGAAGATCCAAACCTGTTCCAGCATGACACTGCTCCTGTGCACAAAGCAAAGTATGTAAAGATGTGATTTACATGGGTTTGAATGGAAGATCTTGTAGTCTAAATACCTTGGGGATGAGCTGGAACTCTGGAGTGAAGCTGACTTCACTACAGGTCATCTCACCTTACATTAGCACCTGACTTTTCTAAAACCCTTGTGGCTGAATGAGCACAAATCAAAGCAAATTAAAGAGAGTGAAGAAGACTGGAGGATTAGCGATTAACAATTAGGGACTAAATGTTGAATTTAGTGTAATAAAAAAAAAAAAAAAAAAAAAAAAAAAAAAAAAAAAAGATGGATCCTCTTCCACTCCTCCATAATGACATGACAGAGCTGCTGGATATTGGACACATGACCTGTCTCCACCTTCCACTTGGGGATCCCCACAGGTGCTTAATAGGGTTTAAGAGACATACTTGACCACTCCATCACCTTTTCCTTCAGAAAGGCAGTTGTCATCTTGGCAGTGTGTTTGGGGTCGTTATTATGTTGGAAATTCAGAATGTCACAGTACATGTTGGAATCCATGTTTCACTCAATTAACTGCGGTATGGTCTGTGCACTGAAAAGTGAACCTTTTGCAACATCTAAAGCAATGCTGCAGCACTCATGCATATGTTTTTTAAAGCCAGTGTCTGCACCTGATGCACAGCATGAGGACTCAAATTATTTAATAGACCCTTGCGAGGTCTGTTTCAGGTGGAACTCGTCTTGGAAAATCTCTTTCATGACCCTGGCCAATGTACTGTAACTCAGTTTCAGGGTGTTACTTATCTTCTTAAAGCTTTGGTCATATTTGTGGAGAGCAACAATTCAAATTTTTAAGAGTTTTTTTTTGACATGGGGGGCATTTTGAACATCTAGTGGTCAGTATGAGAATTTCACTTAAAGCACCAAATTTTAACTGCTCTAATACAAGTTACACAAATTTGTATGGTCATGTCAAGCAGACAAAAACATGATGAATAGGACATATGACTTTGCATAGTTAAGTGACATACAGCTGTTTTCACTCAGGGTGTACCCACTTTTGTTGACTGCTATTTTGACATTAATCCACAAAGCTGCACATTGACTACTCAAAAATATATATCCAAGTTTATTACCTTAAGATACTCTGAATGTGCAAAGGTGGGACATGGGGTATATAGGTAGGGGGAATGCTGAGGATGAAGCTGAGAGGAAGAAGGAAAAGAGGAAGACAAGGGAGGAAGTTTATGGGTGTGGTGAGTGAAGACATGCAAGTAGTTGGTTTGAAAGAGGCAGATGTAGAGGACACGGATGATCTGCTGTGGCGACCCCTAATGGGAGCAGCAGAAAGAAGAAGAAGATTTAATTCTGAAGGTTTTTAATGCAGTGATTTTATTTTGATCATCACATAGTGTTAATTGTCTGTTTTATCACCTGATGTAAAAATCATTTGCAAAATTTTAACACAATTATTCATTTACATAATTAATTTCATAACTCATCACTGAACAGGTCTCAGGTAAAAGGCCTTTCTCTTTTCTTCTATTTTTCTTTCTTACACATTTATTTATAGTTAAAGAGCAAAGGTTTAAACACTTCCTAAATTTTCTTTTGCTAAATAATAATGGAATTTGTGAGACCCAAATCAATTTTTTAGAATTTGCAAATCACTGTTTTTAAATGAGTGCCTGGTGATAGTTTCCTGGTCAAATTATGGTCCCATTTCATTGCTTATTATAAATCATTACCATTTATATTCAGCAGACATTCAAGCTTTACATCTAAAATGGACAACAACAATAGCTCAATATTACATGATAGAACAATTCTTTTATTAAAGCTTGAAAAGTTATTGGAGACAGATCTTTGAAAGAAATCTGCAAACTTTTGCCCCGCTTCAGGTAGAACACTTTCTCATTCTTTACAGGTTCACATAATCCCTTGGCGTACATATTAATAAGCATCTCACATAGAGAGTAGTAGGGTGTGCAGTAAAGTCCAGCGGTGACTCCATTTGCTGTGCAAGCTTAGAGCTTTTTAAAGTTGCTTTTGTCCTCTCATGCTGTTGTAGAGAATTTACTGTGCCATGGCATCTCAGCATGGTTTGGCAACCTAAGCATCCAGCTGAAGGCTTAGATTAGCCACTGCACACAAAGAGCCATGAAAATTATGGAAGTCAGACAGCATTGTACCCTTCAGGCAGTTTGTGCAAAATGCATAGACAGGTATATAGAATAATCTTAGGCCCAGCTATAAATGGGTTTGTACAACTGACATCCATATCTTTTAAGAACAAAATATGCAAAGTAGGATTTCTTTTTTTAGCTTCTTATTCACAGTTATAAATGTCTTAAAGTGGATTATATTGCACGTTTGTGAAACAAATATCAACACCACCAATGTCAAGTTGATTAATGTCATTCCAAGTGGCTTTATTTGCCATTCTATACTGAACTGGTGCAGTAATCCTGAAATAAAACAATGTTACTCCAGGAATCTCGTGTGTAATCATTAATGGAAAGCGCAGCGTCACCCTGTAAAGGGTTCTGAAAAAAACTTCTGAAAAGGGAAGGAAGTGCTGCAGGGATACTGGCAGCATGGCCTGTAGATGCAGCATATAATTTCCTCAGGGAACTTTGGTTAAATACATAACCTGGAGTCGTTCCCTTTCAGGAACTCAAGCTTTGGAAATGCTTTGGAAATGAGTATTCAATACTGCCAGACCGACCAGTCCCTGCCCCTTGTGTAAAAGCACAGATAGGTTTAAGGGGCCAGGGGGGGGCACTGAGGTCAAGGTTATAAAACCTGACAAAGGTCAGCAGGGTGGACCAGCCTGCAGCATTGCAGATGTCATTAATGGAAACTCCAGAGGACCAAGCCTTAGAGGCTGCCACACTCCGGGTTAAAGAATAGAAGACAATAGCCTTAGTTTTTGGGTACAGGAAGGCACTGGCCATGGTGGAGTGCAACTCCAGAAATAAGGAGTGCACAGAGAGGGCCTGCAGATCACCTACTCTCTTAAAAGAAAAGAAATGGCCAGGAGGAACACAGTCTAGACTGTGAGGAACCTCCAGGATGACTCGGACATTTGCTTGAAGGAGGGCTCAGATAGAGCCTCCAGCACAACAGCTACCTAGTTATTGCCCCACAAGGGCGGATGGTGGATACGTAGCTGTTAAGAGTGTACGAAGCCAACCCTTAGGTGAACTGTTCTTGAAGGTATTCCAGCAATAAAACAACAGTTAAATGGATCCAACTATCAGGATCCAATACACTTAACAGGCACCATCTAGCAGCATATGACCTCCTTGTTGTGGATTGGAGAATGTAACCTTGGTGGAGAGACTGAAAATTCAGAGCTGTACCCCCTAATGGGCCATAGCCACAGTCTCCACAGCTCTGGGCCGGGGTGAACTATTGTGTCCCCTGCCTGAGAGAGAAGATCACTCTTGAGAGAAATCTCAGAGAGAGGGTGTTTGAGAAGGGCAAGACCAAACGGAAAGACCCAATATTGGCAAGATTCGGCCCGAAAGCGAACCTCGGGAAATTCTTGTGAGGAGGAAGGATGGATACATGGAAATATGCATCTGTCAGATGTATTGTGACATCCAGTCTTCGGATCTAATTTAAGACATGACCTGCTTTAGGGTCAGCATTTTGAACCTGAGCTGCAATAGCGAGCGGTTCAGCTAATGAAGATCTAAAAACGGACGCAACCTCCCCATCCTTTTTGGGAAATATATAGTACCGACTGTAGAACCTAGACTTTCTGTCTGATGAAGGGACCACCTTGAGGGCCTCCTTCTTTAGGAGAGTGTCTACCTCTTGGTCCATGACCAGAGACTGCTCATGTCCCACCAGAGTGAAAGAGACCCGAACTAAATCATATAGCCTCTGTCTACAGTATGCAGGACCCATCGAGACACATCTGGCAGAGCTTCCCAGGCTGCCAAGTAGTCTCTTGAGCATAGTAATCTCTCGAGACTGATCTTTGGCACACAAAGAGCTAGAGCTATGCCCTGATGCAGCTCTAGAGGCAAATTCTCCGGGTCCGCTACAATATGGGGCAGAAACCAAGGAGGGTGCACGCTGGAGCTGGCTATGCCCTGAAGCACTGACCATGGCAGGGTTAAAGGACCAGGTCCCTAGGGGTGCCGGGGCAGGGCGGGCACCATATAATGAGGTGCACCGTGCCCTTTCCCAGTGAGTTCCACAGACTTCAGGACTTCTTACTACTTTTTACAATACTGCCAACTTCTTCTTGGCCTAATAAAAATACTCTGGACAACCATATTTACGGAAACGCCAAACAGGCCAGTCAGCACCAGAGGGGCGTCGAGCAGCCTGGCCCTATCTCTTTGGAAAGATCCTAAAAGGTGGGCCATAGGTGCCTGTCAGTGGACACCAGCGTGGCCATAAACTAGTCAACGGTCTCTTAAGTGGCCCTAAGAGCCAGATCTATCTTATGACAGAGCTCCTGGACCTCCTGGCCACCTAATATGCCCCTCTGAGGCCATACCCACGGCCAATCGAAATCTAGTTTGGCTATGTCATGGGTCACAACCTACATTAGTTCCTTGACCTCCGGCTCACAGAGCATAGACATGGGAGCGCAATCTGTGCAGTCGGCTCCCTCGAGAACCATCTTAGCATGCTCCGCTCCCAGGCAAGCCACACACAGACTGTGTGTAACCACACACACACACACACACACACACACACACAAACTTAATAAACAAACAGAAGCTAGCAACCATCTTGTGAGATGCATCCTTACTCTCACCAGAGGTTGACAGATTTCAGTTGTTGAAGCTTGTATTTCTTTTCTGTGTTTTTGGTCTTTCAAAGCCCAATTTTAGATCTTGTCTCTCCCCTTTTTATTGGTGTGGACTGACATTGAAATAAAGCACATCCAACTTTGTCTTCCACTCGTGAACCAGTGCTCGACCATGCCCCCCGCTGCAACATACATATACAGTATAGTTTATACAGTACCTATAAAAACTTATGGTACTGTAAATTCCTCTGCTTTCCTAAATAATGTACTATAATGTGTTCAGTAAAAAACAAATTCCAGTATACTACCCCATACTGATCACTATTAATAAAGTCTCCTTAATAGGCTAGGTCATGTCTCGACTTACGATATTTGTAAGTTATGATGGGGTCATGTACCGGTACATAATGTGTATGGCACATTTGTGATCAACATTTGAAGAGTTTACATTTTTAAAACAAAAACCAAAAATCCTGCTTGGTTGAATAATATATAAAATAATACAGTGCCCTCCACAATTATTGGCACCCCTGTTTAAGATGTGGTCGTGGACTTCTAAAAATTCTCCTTTTTTTAAAAACATTGAACCCAAATGCAAATAAAGAGAAAAATCCAACCTTTCATTTAAGTACATAACTTTGGTGGTAAAAAAAAATCATACATTTAGAAAAAAAAAAAAAAAAAAAAAAAACTTGAAATCATGTGTCCCACAATTATTGGCACCCCTAACAATTACTCTGAAAAATGTAATTATTTTTTTTTATATATATATTTTTTTCTGTAGTTGCTAAGGTTGGTCAGGTTATCTAGGGACTTTTAATTATTAATTCATGATTTCCTGTTTCCCTGGGGTATACATATGACGTGACACAGAGGCCTAATTCTCTTACCCATTTGTCAACATGGCAAAGACAAGAGAACACACCATTCAAGTAAGGCAGATGTGTGTCGACCTTCATAAGTCAGGCAATGGCTACAAGAAAATAGCCACACGCCTTAACTTGCTGGTATCTACAGTCAGAGGAATCATTAAAAAGTTTGAAACAACTGGAACAGTGACAAACAAGGCTGGAAGAGGTCCCAAGAAAACAAAATATGAGTATGCCGAAAAGCACCTCATGCCCACCGTGAAGTATGGTGGAGGATCTGTGATGCTGTGGGCCTGTTTCTCTTCCAAAGGCCCTGGGAACCTTGTTAGGGTGCATGGCATTATGAACGCTTTGAAGTACCAGGATATTTTAAATAAAAACCTGATGGCCTCTGCCAGAAAGCTGAAGATGGGTCGTCATTGGGTCTTTCAGCAGGATAATGATCCAAAACATGTGGCAAAATCTACACAAAAGTGGTTCAGCAGTCACAAACTCAAGGTCCTACCATGGCCATCTCAGTCCCCAGACCTCAACCTAATCGAAAACCTGTGGGGCAAGCTGAAGAGAAGAGTGCATAAGAGAGGACCCAGGACACTGGATGATCTAGAAAGATTGTGCATGGAAGAATGGTCAAAAATCCCTCTCTCTGTGTTCTCCAATCTTGTGAAATGTTATAGGAGGAGATTAAGTGCTGTCTTGTTGGCAAAAGGAGGTTGTACAAAGTATTAACACCAGGGGTGCAAATAATTGTGGCACACATGATTTCAAGGTTTTTTTTTTTTTCTAAATGTGTGATTTTTTCACCACCAAAGTAATGTACTTAAATAAAAGGTTGGATTTTTCTCTTTTTTTGCATTTGGGTTCTATGTTTTTTTTAAAAAAAGGAGAATTTTTAGAAGTCCACGACCACATCTTAAACAGGGGTGCAGATAATTGTGGAGGGCACTGTATGTTATAATATTATAGAAAAATAAAATACACTTATGCATTCTACTGAATGAGTAATTAATTAAATTGCCACAAATTGAATTGATTAAATCAAATTAAATAAATGGAAATAATTTAATTAAATATTTTACATTTGTTAGACCCTGTTTGGGTAATACAGATGTGTTTGTAGGTGTGCATGTGTGTGTGTTTTACATTAAATATTTTATTTTCTAAAGATATGTTCTACTTATTCCAGCATACTGTAACAAATGTCTTCATTCCTTCCATCCTTCATTAATTCTTTCCCTCGTTATGTGGAATTGACAGGATTTTTTTTTTTTAAGATAATTTTTTGAAGCTGGAAAAAAATGATAAAGAATCTATAGTGCTAGAGTTAGCTGTATGCGTGTGTGTTCATGTCAGTGAGACTCTACATATTGGTGGAAGTCTGATGGCTTGGGGAAGAAACAATTACATAGTCTGATCGTAAGGCCCCGGATGGTTCTGAATCTTTTGCCAGATGGCAGAAGGGTGAAGAGTTTATGTAAGAAGGGAGAAGGGCCATCAACAATGCTTTTGGCTTTGCAGATTTAACATACAGTATGTTGTAAAAGCCTGTAACAGAGGGAAAAGGCACCCTGAAAGAAGGTGGAGCGAACAGTGATCACAAGAAAAGAAAGGGCAGGAATAGAGACCTGAATGGGTGGGATAAAGGGAAGCCTCAGGTGACCCTGTGGGAGGTGAGAGAAGAAAAAGAAGCCAATATTTAGTGACCGAGGGAGTTTTCCAGGCCCAAAATGCACAGTTTTCCTATCTGATGCTAAGCAATGACTGTGTGGAATAAATATTGTGTGAGTTTAACAGCATTCGTAAATACTAAAAGTAGAATTACACAAAACAGCTGATTCGTTTCAAGACTGTACACTGTAAAAAATTTCCGGGATTTCACAAGATGTAACAGTAATATTTCACAGTAACTAACATTATTCGCATTTCACAGGCATTAACTGTGATATTTCACAATATAGTACAGTGTTGAGACTTTTATTGTAAAAAGAATGCCATCAGCGAAATTACAGGAAGCGGCTGTGACTTTCCTCCCGCGCTGGCGCTATCTTTGAGTTCTCTCATCTCTGCGGATTCAGTGGTAAGTTTTAAAATGTCCAAATTTGTCTGTTTAAACATTTTGTGCATTGGGGTTAATTAAGTTAGTCTGTTTACTAAACATAACACAACAGAAGCAGAGGTTAAGAATTTGTAATATATAATAGCAGGTAAAAAAAGAAAAAAATGCTTACATTTCTAATTTCTCAAAAATGCTTGCGTTCCAACTAGAAGTCATTTCCATAATTTGACAGTAGGACCTGTGATATTTAATAGGACAACACCCTCGTGCATTTTCCACAAGGAAAAAAAAACAAAAAAAACAAAGTAAACGGTGTACGAGTAAAGCTTGGGTTAGCTGAAACACAACAGTGTTGTATATTTATTTATTTACTTATTTTTGGCAATCCTGGTGTAGAATTTCACAACCGTCTTTTTTCAAATGTTTGCCAAAAGTTTCTAGCTAGTGTCTACATTTAAGCTTTAAATATATCTTTTTCAATTTTCATGAATAATTTGTTTTTTTTTTTTTTTTTTTACACTTTCCCCTTCTGTTGCAACAAATTTTTCATTTTCTTGAAGAATTCTTTAGCATTTTATTTTATTTTTTTCTGCAACAGCAGCAAGAGTTTATTTACTACGGATCCAACTAAAATAATCACCAAAATTTCAACTTGGGTATTTAAACACTCAATGTAGCAAACATTCAGCTTGTTCAATTTCTTGAGTACAGTATGTGTAGCTGTGCTTCTTTCATTAATAAAATCATTTTTTTCTTTAATTCTTTGGTACAGTTTTCCTTTTCTGCTTTTCACCACAGCGAATCATTGGATCCCACTGTCCTCTACATCTGCCTCTTTCAAACCAACTACCTGCATGTCTTCCCTCACCACACCCATAAACCTCCTCCTTTCCTCCTTCCTGGTGGCTCCATCCTCAGGATTCTCCTACCGATATACCCCATGTCCAAACCATCTCAATCACACCTCCCTCACCTTGTCACCAAAAAGTCCTACATGCGCTGTCTCTCCAATAAACTCATTTCTAATTCTGTCCATTGTCGTCACTCCTAACAAAAACCTCAACATCTTCAGCTCTGCTACCTCCAGCACCATCTCCTGTCTTTTACTCATTCCACTGTCTCTAAACCATACAACATCTCAGGTTTTACCACAGTGCTATAAACTTTCCTTTTACTCTTGCGGATAATCTTCTATCAGATCTTTAATAAAGTTTTATTTGGGTTAAATAACAAAGGTTTGCTTTTTCATTTGCTCATCCTTTAGGGGCACATTCAGCTATAGTTGTTAATACAGGGAATCAGTGCACTGGACAAAGCATGCAATCATTGGTTTAATTACATAAACCAGCAGGTAGTAAGACTTCTGATTACACAATATTTCTGGATGACCTTTCCATATCATCATCTGCTGCAATAAAAACCCTTGGTGTGACTGACTCCAGTCTTTACTTCATATCTCATGTTGTTGTTATTATTATTGCTAGTATAGCATATGCAAATGTATGTTTATTATTTGTGAAACCATACTCAACATAGAGCATGAAAACAAAATGTGCTTGTAAATGTTTTGAAGTAATTATGGTGTTTTAAATGACGGAAAACATCAGGACACCAGGTGGAACTTTTGCTTTGTTTCCCCACGGACGGTTTTAATGGCAGGATGTGTGCATTATTACAGATTTTGGTGTTCGATTTGAGACCTGGTGCATCAGTAAAACAAATATTTATCGATTAGGGATTATCTTTTGATAAAGTTTATTATTTTTCTCTATATCTGAATACATTATAAATAAATTTGTGTTGCGTTGAAGGTTTTAATTTCGCCTCTTTTATATTAACATTTATATTTGTAATAAAAATACAGTTAGTCGTCGACTTATGACCATGATTGGTACCGACAGATCGGTCGTAACATGATTTGGTCGTAAGTAGAGTAGGCTATATGTACAGTACTGTAAAATTATGTACGCCACGGCTAGCGATTGTGGTCATAAAGTCGAATGGTCGTAAGTTGCATAGGTCATAGGTCGGCGACTACCTGTGGTCAAATAGAAGTGTGTGCTGCATTATTCGCACGTTAATAATATTTGCGGCGTTAAAAATTAACCCTGTATATACCGTATATATATTCGGAGTGGTAGCTCAGTGGTTAAGGTGCTGGGTTACTGATCGGAAGGTCAGGGGTTCAAGCCCCGATATAGCCAAAGCTGCTTCTCTTGGGCCCTTGAAAAAAGCTCTTAACCCTCTGTGCTCCAGGTGTGCCATATCATGGCCCACCCTGCACTCTGACCCCATCTTCCAAACAAGCTGGGTTATGGGAACAACAAATTTCACTGTGTTGTAATGTTTATGTTACAAATAAAGGCTATTCCTCTATCTATCTATCTATCTATATATCTATCTGCCTGCCTGTCAGTCAGTTATGCTACAGATTCTATTTCTAAGATACCACTGATTCTGACCTCTTCTGCTGTCCAGACCTGCTTAATCCATCCTGATACGCAACATCTGGCTAGAGTTCACATCATTTGGAAGCCTCCCACTGCTGATGAGAATGACCCCACATGACTAGCTGGAAGATAAATGAGATTACTGTGGATTGTTCTGCCTAGAAACCTGGGTGATTGGTGTTTGAACTGCATTTGATACAAGCAGATTTGCTATGATTGGTTAGGCCTACAATATGCACACTTTTGCACTCAGTGAACAGTGGATAAATTTATTTAAAATACAGACTTCTTGTTAACTGTAATGAATGTCCTAGATACACAATTGCACCTTTAACTCTTATAATCATGGTGTCACCTTGATAAGCATGGGTTCCGATTAAATCAGGTTCCTCTCAAAGTTTCTCAGGGAGTTTTACCTTGAAAAAGTATCCTCTGCTTGCCTAATGCTGCTTTATTACAAGGACTTAGAAAGAAACCATGACAGGAACCAGCCTCATAAGGGAAGCCTAGATTATAATCTCTAGATTATAAATCATTACAGTATCCTTGTGTTTTAAAGTAAATCAGACATTATAGTGTATTGAAATGATCATCAGTATATTGAGTCCTATGATGAGACAGATTTTACGAGTTATTTGCAGTACGAAGGGAAAAAATATCCATTAAAGCACTGACCAATCGTGAGAAAGTACATATTTTTTAACGGTGTCCATGCAAAAACATCTAAAACAGCATACAATGAGCCCCAAGTGCAAAAAGCTCCGAGCACAACAGAATGAATCATGCCTTTATCGATTCTAAAGCCGTCAGCCAATCATTCTATCAATGAATCATGATGGATTCTCATTTGAGAAATAATGTTCTAACTCATAGTGTGATAAAGTAAAAAAACAAACATGCAATGAGAGTCTGTCTGGACCTTTTTGAACGTGTGTGTGGCCATGATATGAAGCAGGATCTTACAATTAGCCTTCAAATAATGTTGCTCTTTCTGCTCTTCTCCTATGATGCATTTCATTACATGCATCGCTTCACCTTATTAAAGAATGATTGTGTGTTCCAAAAGCAGCAACACAAATTCAGAACACACACACACACACACACACACACACACACACACACACACACACACACACACACACACATATTCTCATGCACGTATTCACTCTAAGGCGCTTGCTTGCGTTTCTCTGCTGGTATTTTATTGGGAATGAGTCAGATCTCATTTTTTATGTGTGGGCAAGAACACAATTTCATCATTATACACAGTTTATCGATGTTGTGGTGAGACAATTGCAGCATGCCAGAGAGCGTTATAGATATTACCTTCAATTCGCCAGTAAAGGAAGCAATATAACGAAATTAGCAAGCATACATCAACAGGGTGCGCAGGGTTATTTCTTTCATTCTTTCTTTCTTTTTTATTTTTTTTGAATAAGCATTTTATCCAAGAGGCTCTCACCAAGACTAATGGCCGTAATACATTTTATTTCTTATGCTAAAAGACTCATCAAATGCAAGCTTGACTGTAAATGTTTTACTTAGCATTTTTATCCGCTTTATGAATATGCCTCGTTCCGGGCTTTTTTATGCTGTTTATCTTTTAACTCGTGGCTGTAAATGAAGGCCGAACCTCGACTTATTTCACGATTCTAATTCAATAGAACACAAAAAAACCTGTATTCAATTATAAATATACTGCACATGATGATGTGCGAGGTGGTCTAAAAGAGAGTGACAGGACAAAGCCTTCTTTCATCCACTCATCCACTCACTCATCGGCGCCTATTGGGAATCCTCGAGTAATCCCGTTAATTAATTTCATAAGAGAATAATTAAAGGCGCGCACGCCTTATCCTCGCTATAGGACGAGAAAGAGCTAGGGTTTTGACCTAAATGTGACAATCTGAGAGCAATATTTCCCAAAGTGTTCGGGTTCGTTTGAAGGCGTGCGACTGGATGTCTTCATTAGTTCTAATCTTCACTCAGGAGGAATTACTCTAGCATTAATTATGCCTCTGATATCCTGATAAAGCTTGAGCTAACAAACCATAACCTCCTCATATCAGGTGCCTGTCTCCAAGCTATTGTTAATTAATTCATGCTGATAGTGTGATTACAGTTATATTAAAAGCCACTTTAATGCGACATGCTATCTACATCAATGAATTGGTGATACTGTATGGCACCAGTACTTACAGATTTAATTAACTCTTTGTGGATTTGTTATGCGCTGATATCCGTGCTCAGACGGTTTCCATGGCCATGTCCACAGTACTAATATTTTTCTCGCTGTTTTGGCCTTCTGTCTACACTGAAAGGTAATAAAAAAAAGTGGCTTTTTGAAAACGCTCTCTAAAGTGGATCAATTTGAGAACAGTTTTGAAAACGATTAGTTTTTAGTCATTGACGCGACGCTTCAAAGAGCCATGAAGTAAATAAATGGTAGGCGGAAATCGTCTTACGATTTGCGCATGCTCAGTACAGGGATGTAAGCGTTTTCAGATGTTTCAGTGGGAAACGACTGAAAACTAAAGTGAGGGTGCGGAGCGTTTTTATCCGGATTAGATAACCTATTCTGTAGTCCCCTGGTGGTCTAGGGGTTTAGATGCAGCGCTCTCACCGCTGCGACCCGGGTTCGATCCCTGGTCAGGGAACCAGCCGCTCTCAGTGCCGGTCCCAAGCACGGATAAATTGGGAAGGGTTGAGTTAGGAAGGGCATCTAGCATTAAAAAAAAACATGTGCCAAATTAAAACGTGCGGAGGATCCGCTGTGGTGACCCCTAAAGAAGCCGAAAGAACGTTTTTTTGATAACCTATTCTGTAGGTGTCACATTTTAGTAATGCTATCGAGGTGTTAGCTCAATAGTTAAAGCATTGGACCTAAGGCTAGCACTGCTAGGTAATTGAACAAGGCTTGGTTGCTCAGGATAAGTGTGCTTTTACAGATTACTGTAAATGTTATAGCAATAATGGGCAAAAAAACCCGATTCCATAATATTGCCTGTTTGCTAGAAATCAGCTGCATCAATATCTGACAAATTTATTTTACCCCAAATGCCACATATACATATACACCAAATGAATCTAAAGTATTATTTAGGGGCATAAAACCATTCTTTGCTGAGCTGCAGATGAATTCCGAACATGAAAAATCAGCCTTGTGCTAGAAATATGTAAATAAACAAAGAATAGGTAAGCTGTGGTTTTAGAGCATTTATCATGCAAATGTCAACTGACAAATTTAAAATTGGATTAGGCTTTATCTTTTGCTGAGAGAAATGCAGAGGTGCCCAGAGGCCTGCTCACTTGCCAGCTTTTCTGCTGTGTTCAGTCCTGAAACATGAGTCCACTTTGTGCCTTGTGCAGTCCCCTGTATCCTTTGTATATATATTGTTGATTCCAAAGGGGGGCAGTTGTTAGGTTCCACATAGAGGTAGGCAGTATGTTGTAGGACCACTGTTATCAGCTTCCCATAGAGAATCAGGCAGGAGATTCTGTGGACATTCTGAGGACATTCCGTGGAGTTCACACAGGGCCGTCAATATAACCCACAAGAAGGCAGATAGAGGTCAATAACAGGCACAATCAATTTGATGCAGCTGGTAGGTTCCACAGGGAAGGAACTGGGTAGATTGCAAAGAAGGTAGGCAGGAATCTTCTAGATTCTAGAAGAAAAAGCCAGTAGGTTCCACAGGGTGAAATTCATTTTGCTCCACAAAGAAATGTTGGTAGGTTCCACAGATATATAGGCTGTAAATTCATAGACTGACATTTGGTAGGTTCCAAAGAAAAGCAAATTGTAGGTTACACAGGGATTTAATCTGTAAGTTTAAAAGCAAGGCTGTCTGTATTGCACTGTAGATCCCAGGGGGAGGGATTTGGTAGGTTCCAAAGAGAAGCAATCTGAAGGTTCCACAGGGATGCAGTTGGAATATTCCAAAGAAAAGCATTTGGTAGGTTCCATGGAGAGTCAATTGGTATGTTTCAAAGAAAAGCAATATGTAGGTTCCATAGGGAGGCAGTTAGAAGGTTCCAGAAGACACAGCCTGTAGGTTTCACTGAAAAATAGTCAGTATGTTTCACAGGGAAGTAGTCTGTTGGCACTTCAGAGAAGCAGTCAGTAGATTTCAGCAATGGTCAGCAAGACAGTAATTTACAACAGCAGTTTAAACGAATTATCAAAGTATTTTTATTTTGGGAATTTTTTTACTTCATTATCTTGTGATGCATAATATATTGCTTTTTTCTCCACCAAAGTGTTTGAAACACATGTTTTTTTTTCCATGATATTGAAGCGAACACGTAAACAGAGTTAAAAGAAAACCTGTCCCGAGACCTCAAACGTAACAACACGAAACTGCTGAAAATGTGTGTGGAGGAAGAGTTTTCTCACTGTGCCTGTAGCAATAGACAACACTCTCATTAAAAAAAAGTCTGATGTGCAGGAGAAAGGAACTGAATTTAATACATTTTTAAAACAACTGAAATTTTAAAAATTAAAATTTACTTTCCATAGATCAGTAGTTTCCACAGGGTGTCATATGGTACGGAGACACTCATCACTGACTCCACCCACATTACTGAAAGTCATGAGAAGAAAACAGACATTTCAATCTGTGTCCTATAAGACTTTCTTCTATATGAAATGCATTATTCATTATATGTTTAATGCCTCATTTCACTATTAAAGGACACATAGTTTTGCCACTACGCTTGACTACAGCAGTAAAATGAAGGTTTCTAAATCTGGCAGGCATGACGCCAGTCTCACACAAAAAAGAAACACTTAAATCCAAACACCAAAACATCTTTTTATCCTTTTAATCGCATCATATCATTTTTTCTGAGCAACACTGTCATTTGGCTTGCCGTCTTGCACGTGCATTCTTCTAAAGTGTGAAATTAAGCAAACAGTTAAGCGTTAAGCTACGTGAGTACCGGTCTTGTTGCCAAGGTGCCTGCTGATTACAATAAAAGTATTGTTATTCGCTTGGGAAAGATGGCAATTCTGAAACCAGGGAGGCCTAGTGGTTACATTTTCTTTTAAATTCACACATAAATGAGTAAAAAGGGTGCTAAAAAGGGCGAGTCAGTGTTATCTCATGTTTTAAGAGGTACATAAACTGAGTTCAACTGGGCAGTGAAAGTCACATATATTACTATTTCATTACCTATGGGCTATATCTTACCTTTATAGGATGGGGTTTAATCATTCTTGCATTAAAGGTCTAGTTAGAAAAGACAAAGGTTGAGAATGACACAGTTCACAGTTTTGAACTGTAATTCGAAATGTCTGTGTAAAGTTATGTTATGCATTCATACAGAGTGGTGGACAAAGTACACAAATCATGTACTTGAATAAAAGTAGGGATACATTGGTAAAATTTAACTTCAGTAAAAGTAAAAGTGCTCCCTTTAAACATTCACTTAATTAAAAACTTCAGAAGTATCTGCCTTCAAATGCATTAAAGTTTCCATAGTGATTTGATTATAAATAATTTATTATGGCTATATTGTTCCTATTAACATTTTGTCACAAGACTCTTTGCATAATCAACCCAGTAAAAAGACTCTGATGATACTCTTGGCACAATAATTTATTAAACTTTCTTTTGGCTTCTCCCATTAGGGGTCGCCACAGCGGATCGTCCGTATTCGTGATCCGCATGTTCGATTTGGCACATGTTTTTAGTGGATGCCCTTCCTAACACCACCCTCCCCATTTATCCAGGTTAGGGACTTGCACTAAGAGTGCACTGGCTTGGGGTTGGTGCACTGGCTGGGGTTGGTTCCCTGACCGGTGATTGAACCCCGGCTGTGGCAGTGAGAGCGCCGACCGCTAACCACCAGAGATAGCACAATCATTTATTATTAGAATGATATTAATGAATCAAACAATGATTGATATATATTCAAATTATCAGGAGCCCAAAATCTTTCTTTCAACTACTTAAAAAAATAAACTGTAAATAAGGCCACAGGTGTTGTGGTAAATTTGAGTCAGGAGCTTATTCCTCTCTGAATGTTCTGCTTTCTGTTGAATTGATGCTGAACTGTATGTATGTGTTAAGTAGATACCACCAAGCGCCAATCAAAACAAGTTTAAAACAGTGCATTATTGTTTTTTTAACATTTATTTTAATCCTAATAAATAAAAATGAATGACTTATTTCTCAAAATGTAGTTCAAATCAAATCAAATAAAATTAAATTTATTCATCACATACACATACATACAGGGTACGACATGCAGTGAAATGTTTATTATGACGGTCCGGTGAGGGAATAGGATGGGGAAAAAGAAAAAGAAGGCAGAAAAAATAAAGTATAAAAAAGTATAAAATGAAATATAAGAATATAAATATATAAAAGATATATAAAGATATATGTATGTGTGGAGGCATACAGTGGAACAGTAAACAGTAAACAATAGACAATTTTAGAGTATAAAGTAGGATATTTGACTTTAAAATGTTTTTTTCTGCTTCTTCTTTCTGCTTCTCCAATTAGGGGTTGCCCCTCGGATCATCAGTCTCCATACCCCCCTGTCCTCTACATCTGCCTACCAACCCAACTACATGCATGTCTTCCCCCACCACGTCCATAAAACTCCTTTTTGAGCTTCCCCTTTTCCTCCTTCCTGGTGGCTCCATCCTCAGCATTCTCCTACTGATATACCCCATGTCCCTCCACTGCACATGTCCAAACCATCCCCATCTCGCATCCCTCACCTTGTCTTCAAAACGTCTTACATGCACTGTCCTTCTAATAAACTAATTTCTAATCCTGTCCATCGCCATCACTCCCAACAAAAACCTCAACATCTTCAGCTTTGCTACCTCCAGCTCCACATTCTGTCTATTTCGAGATAGCACAATCATTTATTATTAGAATGATATTAATGAATCAAACAATGATTGATATATATTCAAATTATCAGGAGCCCAAAATCTTTCTTTCAACTACTTAAAAAAATAAACTGTAAATAAGGCCACAGGTGTTGTGGTAAATTTGAGTCAGGAGCTTATTCCTCTCTGAATGTTCTGCTTTCTGTTGAATTGATGCTGAACTGTATGTATGTGTTAAGTAGATACCACCAAGCGCCAATCAAAACAAGTTTAAAACAGTGCATTATTGTTTTTTTAACATTTATTTTAATCCTAATAAATAAAAATGAATGACTTATTTCTCAAAATGTAGTTCAAATCAAATCAAATAAAATTTAATTTATTTATCACATACACATACATACAGGGTACGACATGCAGTGAAATGTTTATTATGACGGTCCGGTGAGGGAATAGGATGGGGAAAAAGAAAAAGAAGGCAGAAAAAATAAAGTATAAAAAAGTATAAAATGAAATATAAGAATATAAATATATAAAAGATATATAAAGATATATGTATGTGAGATAAAAAGAAAAATATGTATATACAAGTAAAATGCTTGGCATACAGTGGAACAGTAAACAATAGACAATTTTAGAGTATAAAGTAGGATATTTGACTTTAAAATGTCTTTTTCTTCTTCTTCTTTCTGCTTCTCCAATTAGGGGTTGCCCCTCGGATCATCAGTCTCCATACCCCCCTGTCCTCTACATCTGCCTACCAACCCAACTACATGCATGTCTTCCCCCACCACATCCATAAACCTACTTTTTGGGCTTCCTCTTTTCCTCCTTCCTGGTGGCTCCATCCTCAGCATTCTCCTACTGATATACCCCATGTCCCTCCTCTGCACATGTCCAAACCATCCCCATCTCGCATCCCTCACCTTGTCTTCAAAACATCTTACATGCACTGTCCTTCTAATAAACTAATTTCTAATCCTGTCCATCATCATCACTCCCAACAAAAACCTCAACATCTTCAGCTTTGCTACATCCAGCTCCACATTCTGTCTATTACTCAATGCCATACAAACCATAAAACATTACAGGTCTCACCACAGTCCTATGAACTTTACCTTTCACTCTTGCAGATACTCTTCTATAACAAATCACTCCTGCTATCACTTTTCTCCACCCACTCCACCCTGCCTGCACTCTTTTCTTCACTTCTCTAACACACTCTCCATTACTTTGCACTGTTGACCCCAGGTACCTGAACTCCTCCACCTTCTCCACAGTACAGTCTCACCCCACATCGTCACATATCGATGCTGAGGATGGTGCATCCACATCCGACGCTGAGGGTACCCCCTTCGCGTTGCTTTTCGACATATAGAGACGGTACCTCCCTTCGCGCCGCTTTTCGACGCAGATGGTTGAGAGCCCGTGTGCTACACTTTTCAATGCAGATCGCTGTCCTATACACTGAATAAGTTATTATCTATCATAATAAGTGTATAGGATTAATTTTTACATTTTAAAAAATCCTGAAGATGTCCGTAACCATAACCCTAACCCAAACCCTAACCGACGTGAAGAAGGTACCCTCGGCATCAGATGTGGACGCACCGTCCTCAGTGTCGATATGTGAAGATATGGGGTGAGACTGTGTTGTGTCCACCTCTTCTCCCAGCAACCGCACCACTCCACTGCCCTCCCTCTCATTCACACACAGGTACTCTGTCTTACTCCTACTGACTTTCATTCCCCTTCTATCCAGGGTTTACCTCCACCTTTCCAGGCTCTTCTCCACCTGCTCCCTACTCTCACCACGAATCACAATATCAACCGCAAACATCATTCTGTCTGACCTCATCTGTCAAACTGTCCATTACCACTGCAAACAGGAAAGGTCTCAGAGCGGATCCTTGATGCAGTCTAACCTCCACTTTGAACAAGTCTGTCGTTCCTACTGCACACTTTACTGCTGTTACACTGTCCTCATGCATGTCTTGCACCTCAATCACATACTTCTCTGACTTCCTCATACAATACCACAACTTCTCTCTCTCCACCCTGTCATACGTTTTCTCTAAATCCACAAACACACAGTGCAGCTCCTTCTGACCTTCTCTATATTTCTCCATCAACATCCATAAAAAGCAAATAATGTGTCTGTGGTAGTGAAATTAAAGTAAAAGTCTCCCCAAATGCAAATACTTCATTAATGTACAAATGCGTGAAAAATCTACATAGTTTAAAGATTGACATAAAAATGCAACACTAAATGTATTGATAAATGCTACATTTGAAGTATTAAAGTATTGATCGGCAACATTTTCAGTATTGATAAGCAATATTTTTGGAACAGCATGGAGGTGTAAAGAGCTAAAAGGAATACATTATGTGGAAATGCAATAAGAAAGAAAATCTTATGAAGTTTTAAGCAGACATCTTGGTGGTACAATGTGTTCTCTAGCTGTTTCCATGACCCTGTCAAGAAGCATACTGCATGGAAGCAAATAGCAGAGGAATTGCAGTGTGTGTATATATAGGTCCACATTCTCCTCCTCCATTGCTTTCTTTTCTATATTTTCAGATCAGAATCAGATTGAGAATCAGATCATGTAAAAACCACAATTGTCTATTTTGTTTACCACTACTGCATGCTGATGACATTTTATTCTTCATACTAACTTGATTCATAGCCCGCGAATCAGTAGAGGTCATCATGCTATCTATCTATCTATCTATCTATCTATCTATCTATCTATCTATCTGTCTGTCTGTCTGTCTGTCTGTCTGTCTGTCTGTCTGTCTGTCTGTCTGTCTGTCTGTCTGTCTATCTATACTTTTAAACACAGCAAATATAGATCACAGCATTGTTATGATAGATAGATAGATAGATAGATAGATAGATAGATAGATAGATAGATAGATAGATAGATAGATAGATAGATGACTTTTTTCTTATCATTTGTTAATCACAGACACATAATTTAAAACATATATTGTAATTATTAGAATATAATAGTATAATAAAATAATAATATACAAACTGTAATTCAATAATTGTTCAAATAAATTTCTCATCATTGTAAAATTTGATTCTCTGAACATCCAGGCTGCATAACAGATTTATCATTTAGATTTATTCTTTTTTTCTACTTTTTAGCTCAAAGAGAACTCAATTTAATTCAATCTTTTTTTTTTTCTCAAATAAATAACTATATATTTGGTTTATCTGGTTATTTGCCAGTTAAATTAAACAGTTTCCAAAAAACTGCATACAGGTTTAATTATACCTTTTAATTTTACAAAAGATAGACAGAGTTATAATGATAATAACACAACATAAAGGTTATAATTGATTTTTGGGCCATGTGAGTGAGCTCACACAATCACAATCACAATCCAAGACATGCAATAAAATCATCTGCTTCCTACTTTGGGGTACCAGTTTGTGGTAAAATTACACATGGCTGGAAATGCATTTCTCCATATAATCTAAATACTTATAAAGTATAAAGTATACTTATAAAGTATTTAGATTATATGGAGAAATGCATTTCCATCAATATGTAATTCTTCCACAAACTGGTACTCCAAAGTAGGAAGCAGATGATTTTATTGCATGTCTTTGGATTCAGAAGTGGGAGATTTTCTATTAACTTGAACTTAAAAATCAAAACCTGCTTTATGACAATGCTCCTGTCCACAAATCCAGCTCCCTGAATCTAATGTTATACATGTGTTGGAGTGGAAGGACTTGAGCAGCCTGCTATAGAGCTCTGACCTCAACTATTTGGGATTAATTTGAAGGGTCAAAGAGCTCATGTTCCCTTGGGCAAGGACATCACTCAAATACTCAATCGTGGACAAACTATCTACCAATCTGCAGTAAATGTTACCAATGTGTCCACAAACCTGTGTCTATATAGCACAGTCGCACTCTACACCACCAGCATATCTTTCTTATACATTCCATAAACTGATGCTGGTGATTGTCTGTGCTTGTTCCGTTGTATTATATTCCACACCAAGTAGTCAAATGATTTTTATTGAATGGAAGTCAGAGGGTGAGAGAATGTAAATATAAAGTTCATTTATTAACGCTGTGCCAATAAAATTATTGAAATAGTCCATGGCAGGGGTCAAGGCAAAGGCAGACATGGTCAGCACAGGCATATCCATTATCATTATCCAGGAACAGGTAGACAGAGGTCAAAACCTGAGGAGTATCATAGGAATCTTAGAATAAACAAGAAGCATGGCACTGTAGAAACAGAGACAACTCTGAGCCTTTTCAGAGAATTGTGGACTCCAGAGAATATACAGGCATAACAAGAAAACTAGATACACAATAAGACTAATTACCAGAACAATTGAAAACAATGATTAGACATTGTGCAAAGTAAAAAAAAAATGTTTGACAAAATAATAGACAACCAGCTGGAAGAGGATATTATTAGATCTTTGATAGTTAGGAAGAAGTTGATCCGAAAATATAATTGAAGCAATGTTCTAAAATCATTTGTCGCAATAATTTGTGGTTTAAAAAATAAAACTTTGACATTTATTATGATTATTTCACAATAACATCCTTGTCAGGGTTAGGAAAAACGACTACACTTTTTATCCGACACCGCATGCATTTTAAGTCATGTTTGTTTCTGCTTATTGATTCACTTTTATAGTTAATTACAGTAACACTTCAGTTCAAGTGGCTTCATTGTCATTTCAATCATATGCAGTTGAATCGAATCAATGTTCCTCCAGGGCCAAGGTGCTGCACAAAACAATATAACACAAGAAAACACAAAAGTAACAGAAAAACAGACGTACACACAAGATAATATATAAAGTAAGCATTAGGCATGGTATGGTTTAGGGAGTCACATCGGTGTGTCTGCACCTAAATTAACGATGAAATGAATCTAATGCATCAATTTAAAAAAGTCTGAATTTTTAAACCTATTTGCATTTTGCAGTAAATAAAAACAATTAATTCAAATACAAATATAGATAGATAAATATTGTATGCGTATGTTTCTGTATCTCCTTTTTGATGGAGGGAGGTTAAACAGTTTGTGACTGGGATGTGAAGATAATAATCCTTGATAATGTTGTGAGCTCTGCGCAGACATCTGCTTTGGTGAAGGAGTTTAATGGCAGGTAGTTGGGGGCCAGTGATTCGTCGGGCCGTTTTGACCACCCTTTGCAGGGCTTTGCGTTCACACACAGTGGAGCCTCCGTACCATACATTGATGGAGTTGGTCAGGATGCTCTCGATGATGCAGCTGTAGAAACTCCTTAAAATCCTTCAAGAAGTACAGACGGATCCTCAGAGATGTGAACTCCCAGAAATTTTAAGCTGGAGACTCCCTCTACATCAGTTCCATTGATGTTGAGTGGGAAATGTCTCCTGCTGTTGGATTTTCAAAAGTCCACAATGAGGTCTTTAGTCTTTGTGGCATTGAGGGCCAGGCGTTGGCGGCACACCATGCTGTCAGGCTTCGGATGTATTCCCTGTAGGCCGAATCGTTGTTGTGGATGATCTGGCCGACCACGGGTTGTGTCATATGCATACTTGATGAAGATGTTGGAGTTATACAGAGGAGCACAATCGTGGGTGAACAGGGAGTAGATTTATGGGCCCAGAACACAGTCCTGTCGTATGCCAGTGTTCAGAATGAGGGTTGAGGATACTTGGTTGCCCAACCTTACAGATTAGGGTCTGTTGGTCAGAAAGTCCAGAATCCATCTGCAAGTGGAGGTGCAGATACCCAGGTCCCTGAGCTTAGTACAATGGGAAAGATTGTATTAAACGCAAAACTAAAGTCAATGAACAGCATTCTGATGTAGGTGTTGCTTTTATCCAGGTGGGTAAGGGATGAATGAAGAGCTGTAGTCACTGCAAGCTCCGTCGACCTGTTCAGGCGATAGGCAAACTGGTGTGGGTCCAGTGTAGGTGGTAGGCCCGCAGTTAGGTTATTCAGGACCAGTTTTTCAAAGCACTTCATAACAATAAAGGTGAGTGCAACTGGGCGAAAGTCATTCAGGCATTCAGCAGCTGAGTGCTTAGGCACAGGTATGATGGTTGTGGTCTTCAGGCATGTAGGAACCGTGGCTTGGGCTAGTGACAAGTTGAAAATGTCAGTGAAAACCTGTGTCAGTTGTCCAGCGCATGGTCTGAGAACACGTTCCGGTATGCCATCTGGGCCAGCTGCCTAGCGTGCATCCACTCTGCTAAACGTTAGACGTCCGTTGTTGAGAATGAAAGTGGGCTGTAAGCATTAGAAGAGTCGGTGGTTGAGGTGAAATGTCCTATGCCATGATCAAAACGAGCAAAAAAGTGATTGAGTTCGTCCAGTTGGAAGGCACTGTTGGTTGGTTGGGATCGTGATGGTCTGAATGCCTTTCCACATGAGTCTGGGGTCAGAGTTGTGGAAGTGCTCTTCTATGTTATGTTTGAATCTGAGCTTGGCTCTCTTGATGCCTCTATTTAGGTTGGCCTTGGCTCTGTTGTAGTTCTGTGCTGCCAGATTTAAAAGCAGAATCTCTTGTTTTCAACAGGAGACAGACTTCAGAGTTCAACCACAGCTTCTGATTAGGGAAGCATTTTACGTGTTTGATGGTAGTGATATTGTCAATGTACGTGTTGATATAATACAAAACAGATGATGTGTAAATGTCCATGTCTGTGTGAGAGTCCAGTGTGGCCTGTGAGGAAAAACATGTTCCAGTTGGTATCCTGAAACTGTTGCTCCAGAAAAGAAATGGCTCCCTCTGGTCATACCTTTACTGTCCCCACAGCTGGTTTCACACGTTTGATCAGTGGTGTGTATTTGGCTAGCATGAACAAAGAGAGGGGTTGGCCTTGGCTCTGTTGCCATTCTGTGCTGCCAGATTTACAAGCAGAATCTCTTGTTTTTAACAGGAGACGGACTTCAAAATTCATCCACAGCTTCTGATTAGGGAAGCATTTTACGTGTTTGATGGTAGTGATATTGTCAATGTACGTGTTGATATAATACAAAACAGATGATGTGTAAATGTCCATGTCTGTGTGAGAGTCCAGTGTGGCCTGTGAGGAAAAACATGTTCCAGTGGGTATCCTGAAACTGTTGCTCCAGAAAAGAAATGGCTCCCTCTGGCCATACCTTTACTGTCCTCACAGCTGGTTTCACACGTTTGATCAGTGGTGTGTATTTGGCTAGCATGAACAAAGAGAGGTGATCAGACTGACCCAAGTGGGGGAGGGGAATGGCCGTGTATGTCCAGTGTTTCGTCCCCTCTGGTAGAACAGCAGACATTATGATGATTATTAGTAGATGTGCTATACAGACGACCCCCCCCCTTACGAACGTTCGTACAATGAATTAGTTCGTAATTTGGTCGTTATTGACTACACATATCTCCTAAAGATGTAAAAGCTATAAATACTATAAAAAAACAATAAAATATACTACAACAATTAAAATATTTGAAATACTGTATACAATGTTTTATATTAAGTATAAAATGTATTAAAATAATTCACTTGCTTATAATAATAAAATTCATTTGCTCAAGTCCAGTGCTCATCATGCAGACTCGTTACGGTCGACGACTAGCTCACGGCGGCTCTCCTCCATTTAGAATTTTTTCAACTCCAAACAAATTTCACTTTGAGGACAGGCTTGTTTGTATCTGTGAAAGTTCGTTAAATCAATGTTGGTAAAGTGTGGAGCATCTGTACTTTTATTATTTATAAAACTTTCTTTCAGCTTCTACTATTAGGGGTTGCCAAAGCGGATCATCCGTACTCTGCATGCTTGATTTGGCATATGTTTTTACACTGGATGCCCTTCTTAACGCAACCCTCCCTATTTATCCGGGCTTGGGAAGTGTGGAGCATCTGTACTTTTATTATTTATAAAACTTTCTTTCAGCTTCTACTATTAGGGGTTGCCAAAGCGGATCATCCGTACTCTGCATGCTTGATTTGGCATATGTTTTTACACTGGATGCCCTTCTTAACGCAACCCTCCCCATTTATCCGGGCTTGGGGCCGGCACTAAGAGTGCACTGGCTTGTGCAAACTCAATGCCTGGGTTCGGTTCCCTGACTGGGAATCGAACCCGGGCCGCGGGAGTCAAGGCCTGTTTGTGCACTACAAAGGCCTGTTTATGAAACGGCCAAGTCAGAAAACACTTAAGTAAATTGATGACTTGCTGTCTGTCTGAACTAAATAGGGAAAAGTAAAGTATCTAAACCATATTGAATTAAATCGTATTGCATTGTGTTGGATCGAATCAAAATCGGATTGCACTGCATCGTATTGGGGTTAATCGTTTAGCTTCACATCGGTAGCTGCTTCATACGTATCTTCGTATTGTTGGCTATGCATCGAGATGTGAATCGCATTGGCCTCAATTATGGAGAAGCACAACACTAGTGTGTGCAAACAACTTTTACTGCAGCAAGACAAAAGAATTGCGCTAACATTGCAGCACCGACTGCAGGGTTAAATGTGCAATAAATTGTCCATATAATAAATAATCTACACGTAAAATGGTTTGTGAACACAGCAATTATTTGTGCATAAATACATTAATAAATACATAAATAAATTAACATTTTAGAGTGTGTGTATTTTTCTGGTTAAGGTCTGATGGCTTGTGGGAAGACATTGCTTCACAGTCTGGATTTTGAGAGCCCGAATGCCTCTGTACCTTTATCCAGACAGCAGGAGCATGATGAGTGTGTGGGTGGGTGTGGTCAGGCACAATGCTGGTAAATGTCCTTGATAGAGAGGATGACTCTGATAGACTCTGATGATTTCAGCTTTCCTCACTATCTACTGTAGGAATATAGACTCAATGTATTTAGACTATCATCCCTTGCACCTCTGGGAACTTGTTTGTCTCCCCATGGTGATTGTCTGTCCATGCTCGTGATTTTAGCTTCATTTCAGGTTTTACCTTTGTTGGTTTGTGTTTATTTCGCACTTTATCAAAGGATCTCTGCAACTGCATCCGCTTCCTGCATCTCTCAGGATTTAGACAAACATGTTCTTTTGATTAACATGTCTCTTCTTGTATATTTAATTTAATGAAATGCCCACAAAATGTGGTAGTTTCTGTTATGACTCACGTAATAAACAGTCATTTTCTTATAAAAGAGCATAAGCTCCAAAGACCTTCCCATTTTCAACAGTTTAAAAAAAATGGAATCTGAAGCATTGGAGACACCTTCCTAAAAATTGTAAATAAACAGCTTCTTAAAGGAAACTTTGCAGTATATTCATCTCACGCACATGCGCATTTGATGAAAATACCATATTGAACTCAAGCAAAGTGAACACGAACATTAAAAAACAAACAAACAAAGTTGGGGTTTTCTACCCTGAAACACGTGAAGTCAACGCATCGATCTGTTCTGACCGACACCCATGTGAAATAATTGTTTCGAGTGGCAACAACGGAATATGAGGCAGATTTGAAGAGGATTGTTCAAGGCAAGGAATGCCAAAAGTCCCACTTAGTAACGTGCTTAATAAAAGAAAAACTCTATTGTAAATTATTATATTTTTATTTGTGGACTTGGTTAAACAGTGTTTGTGTGTGTGAGTGCAGTGTTCATTGTTGAATATGACTGTTTTGTGTTAGAACTGTAGGAGTCAATTTCTGTCATTATGTTGGTGTGTGACATTTACAATAAATCTGCCTGAGCAGAGGTGTGTGTGTGTGTGTGTGTGTGTGTGTGTGTGTGTGTTAGAGGAAGGTATGGGTGATGTTCATGTGTGCCCATGTGTATAATGTGGCTCTTTGCGATAACACAGTAAAAAATTTGCCTCTCGGTCTCTGACCGGTTGGCCACCCCTGGTCTAGAATGTATCTGTTCTCAGACCAATTCAATAATTGTTAATCAAATCAACAAATGACATTATTCTTCCAAATATAAGACAACCCTGATTACAAGACCACCCCCTTTTCAAAGTATCTTTTGGAGAATGCTTTTTAAAGAATTTTTTTTTTTAATAAAGAAAACGCGCCCTTGGAGTGAATCTGTCATGCGGCAAACGAAGCGGAGGCGGAAGCCGGAGCACAGTTCGCTTGGATTTAATAAATAAAGAGAAAACACACACACACAGCAGTCCCATATAAGTCCCAAGTTTGATATCTGTGGTACACCCTGGAGGGGCGAGGTCCGCAATGTCCAGGGGCGAGCGCACCAAAGGATAGGGGTAATCCGGGGTGCGCTTTGGGAAGAAACCACAGCCGTGGAGAAAGAGCGGAGTCTGAGAGGAAGAGAACGCATAGGGATACGCAGCTACAACACTAAACCAGCAATAATGGACCAGGAGTGCTGGTGAATGAGGGGTTTATGTAGGAGCTGGGGATGAGGGGATAATGAGCCCCAGGTGTGCACAACTGAAGGCGGGAGCTTCAGGAAAAGCGGAGGCATGATAGCCTCTGAAAAGGGTGTGGCAGGTGGATTTCTGACAGGATTCAGAGCAAGTAAGCTTTTTGTCGACTACCAGTATTAGTATTTCTAATACTGTCTTTTTGGGCTGGCCATCTCCTGACATTACATTCTGACATGCCATATGTCTTAGCTGCATGACAGTTGTTCGTTAACTCTAACAGATAAATAAGCATTTATCAGCATGAGTTTATAATTTTCACCATAAGCTCGCCTCAGATGCTGGTTTACATGGCTGACTTTTTTTTTTTACCCGCTATGTTCTGGACAGACACTCGCCATCCTGCAGTCCTGGAACTGTAAACGACTGTAGTTTATCAGGTTGCGTTCAGGGAACACTGTTTACTTGTATTTGGCATTACCTATTTTTGCGGGTGTACAGTATTATTGACAGTAGTCTAGAGCTCAAATATAAGACGACATCCTTTATTGAGATGCGTTTTCATTAAAAATTTAATCTTATATTTGGGACAATATGGTAATTGTTCCAGCAATAGTTCCAAGCAATAGTTCCTACTTCTGCTAATTATCTTCTAGATATATAACGCCTTTACGTAACAACATCTTCAGCCTTCCCTTTTGTTGTGTCAAGGCATAGCTGTTTATTTGCTCAGATTAAATACTCGTTAGTATTCAATCATAACACGCTTCTCCCTGTCTTTTCCATCTCCTAGCAACATCTGCAAATGCACAATACGAAGTGATGCTCAAGTTCAAAACTACCATCTACTAATACCAGTGAATGGAAATTTAAAGCATGTTTGTTTACCCAGTCGGCGACATGAGCAAAACAAATAATCATTTGATTTTTCAGAGATTTAGAAATCCTTATTGGAACGAATATATGAGGGGTGTTGAAGTAAAACAGGGACTTTTGAGTGTATAAAATAAACAAAAATTATTTCAAGGAGTGGAAACTCCATTTCTTTTCGACATACTCCCCTGCTACACTCTTCCCAGTGTTTAACTACAATCTGGAAAGATTTGGCATAGAAAGATTTGTAAGTACGCCAAAACCATCCTAGGACAGCCTTCTTCACTTCGTCATTAGGGAACCACTACGACTGGGATTGTCACTGACGGATGTACGACCATCTTTGAAGCGTTTACACTATTAAAATGTCCGACTGAGCATCTCATCACCGTACTGTGCTTGAAATCTTCTGTCGATATCCGCTGGCTTCATGCCTTTGTTCACAAAAAACTTAATCACCACGTTTTTCCATGCACGCACCAAAACTGTTGTCTGCTACCTTGAGTAGCAGGCTCTGGATTGACCTGTGACATGTGCGCTGCCTATCAGTAATAGTTAGCATGCTAGCATCCATTTTTAAACCTATATCAGTAAATGTTTGAATTAAACGTGCCCACATATACTGTATAATAATTGTTTTCATTTCCAGGAAATTGTAGGGAGAGCTAAATTGTATCTATTGGTATACAAACACCCTGATATCCATCATAGTGATCCTTAAAACGGAATTACTTACATTTCTAAATGTTTTTTTTTCTTTTGGACCTACAGCTGTACACTACAGTCAGGCTCAGATTTGATCATTCCAGGAGGTGTAAATTTCATAATTAGCATAATTTTCAATTCCATGAAGCAACAGTGAGGTGAGACACTTCGCAGTAAAACACACTGAATGTGTTTTTGTAATATTTTTTATGTAAATATTTGCCTTGTGTTAAATTTGTATAGCACAATGGAAATTGTCTTGAAGTAAATTTACAGAAATAAAGCAGTTAAAGAGTTGTATAAAATAATTGAAATGTTTAGTGCCTATACTTTTCTTATAATTATGTTTATCCAGTGAGTGACCAGTGGCGACTGTGACAAGGCAAAACCCTTTGCTGAATGTCCATTCACTACAGTTCCAGCATTGTTGGGGTGTGCAGCGATCTGAACTTAAATTCAAAACATGCGACCATCAAAAATGTTGTTGTAGACTGTTGATATCTATTACAGTCCAAATCCTTTCCTTAAAGTTCTTGAGATCTTGAGATCTTCATCCCTTAGCCACAAAATGTGTGGTCTCCAATTGAAGAGAATTTCATCCAGATGTAGGGCTTTGGGACGGATCAGGCAGATGTGAAGCGAAAAGGACAGAAACACTGTTCACTAGTACCTCAAAAGCATGTTTAAGTGTTTCTTGTGCTGTCTGTTGTTTTTTTCTGCCCCATGCTGACATCATCAAGGTACAGTACTAGAGGAGCTACTGAGTGATAATGGTCTGAGTTTTAGAAACTTTTAGAAACAAAAAACTTAAAAAATACACTTTAGACTAATATACTAATTTCCAGCAATGATCAACATCATATTATGGAAAAGTTCAACACAGAAGTGATGAAGCCAGCACTTAGGTGAGATCTATGATATGAGAATTGATGATAGTGTCTCTGGTTTTAGCATAAATGCTCTACGAGGCTGTATTAAAAATACTAAAGTACTAAAGCTCTTAATTATGTTACAGAGAGCAATGTGGAGGTGGGATATTCGTAGTTAAGGCATTGGACTTCAATTCCAAAGGTTGCAAGTTCAAATCCAAACCACATCAAACTGCCACTTCTGGGCCCTTGAGCAAGGCCCTTATCTCCAGAGCTGCTCAGTTATACAGTATGGGATGAATGTAAACGCTCTGGATAAGGGAGATAAATAGCGAGGTAAATTTTGTAGTCATAAAGTAAGAACTAAATTATAAAAAAGGGAATTTACACAAAAAAACTCAGCACAATTTAATTCCACAGTTAAAAGATCACATGATGTTGATGTGGAATGTGTACACTCTGCACAACTTCCTCTCTCATCCTGTTGGCTGCAATTAACCAAAACCTGTCTGTACACAGTAGCGGAAACAGGAAGCAGCAGGGTGTTGAACATGAAGTGGGATGAAGCTTCTGTGGCTCTGCGAATGGCAAGGTACCACCTTCTTTTCACCTCCCTCCCAAACATGCTATGTGCAAGTGAGAAGTTTGGTGCAGAAATAAACCATGAACCAATGTGTTGCGAAAGCTGAGCCCCCAGGTGTCCTGTCAGCCCTTTCTTCATATCCTGCCAGCCAAAAATTCAGCACTGAGAAATACAGACAGTTGCAGCAGACTAGTGTAACAAGTGAAAGGGTTCATGCGACAGTAGGGTTACGACTTTGATGCCGAGACCTGGCAGAGTGCAGTCAACAATACAACGCCTTCTCTGATGACTGAGGGGGTAGGAAAAAAATACATACAATACTATGGATTTATTTTTTCTTCCTGGTTTATGAATTGGTAAGATTGCGAACATTGATGATTATGTGTTAAGGTGGCACTAAAGCAAATATTAAGCAGTACTGATCTAATATTATACTAGATTTAAATATATTTTTTATGATATAAGTAATATAGCAGTTGCATAAATACAGCATAGGCAATACATCTTTCTTCGTATAGCACATTTGTAAAAATTAGTTTATGTCACAAGAGCATTTTGCTTTTATTTAGCTAGTTAGTGAGCTTGTTAGTTAGCTATGCTTAAAAATAATAAGAATCTTTTACCTGGTTCTAGAGACCAGGTTTTCTCAAGACTATAGGTCAAACCACAAATGATAGATAAATTAGAAGCTTTTGCTTTCACATACACACTAATTAACCTATTGAACAATCATTAAAACAATTGTCCAACATTTGCAACTCATGCGAAACAGCATAGCTAAGACAGATAGCTTGAGTTCTGTAACCTAAAATAAAACACAGAAGATACAGCAAGCAGTTGTCCAGACTAGGGCTGTGTATCGGCAAGAATCTGGCGATATGATACATATCACGATACAGGAGTTGTGATATGTTGCAATACTGCAAGGTTATATTTTGGGCCATTTATATTTTTAAGAATAGGAGATCATTATAGGAAATCTATCATTAGGAACACACCACTATAAACACACCTTAGCAAAAAAAACAACCAAAAACCGCAAAAACTGAACACAGTGGGATTAATTACGTCTAAAATGACACTGCTAAACCTAACCTCTTAAACCTTCCCCTACAACAAAACCTGTCTTAGTATTAAACGTATCACACCTCAATGCCATTAAGTGTTTGCAATAAATGAACACAATTAGTACAATTGCACCAAACAGTCATCAGACACCTAATATCAAGTGGGATTGATGTTGATGATGCTGATGAATGTATTATATTATTGGTATTACAATCAGTATTACTACTTACTAGTGTTTTACATCCAAAAGCTACAATCCTAAGGCGGCATGCGCATGCTGTATGTTGCTCCTGAGCTTTTTTAATTATATTTTAACATATTCATGCCTGGAAAAACAAACCGCACATAAACAAAACATGTTGCTGTTGGCGCAAGTCGGTCAGCGCTGCTATAACTTTCGGTGGAGGTTAAACTCATATTAGTTTTTTTTTTTAGCAGCGCCTCAGAAAACAGGTACATTTTAACACTAGCATTAGTCACATGCGCTTATGCTAGTACTTAGTGTCACTGTTTAGGTTCAGAGACAAGAAGCCTGCTATCTCTTTAGTAGTTGGGATATAAATTCAAAATGAAACTGCCATGAAGCTTGTAAATATTTTTTTTAAATATCAAAATTGCATTTTTGAGAATCAATAATATCACCACTGTGTTAATGTAGACGAACAACCACTTTATGTATGTGATCACCATGGCTAAACTAGGGGCTATGTGACACTAGTGCTCTCAGCTCCCAATGCCGGACTTCCATTGCCTTCATGGAGGCTGTAATACCAATGTTTTTAAATCTATTAACTGGTCCTCAGCTAGTGGGCATACACTTAAAAATGCTGCTGGAAGATCTTATCAGATCTAAAAGTTTTGGTGGTGCATAGACAGTAAAACCTGGCCATTGGCATTGCGTTATTGGAAGCAGCCCATTGAGGAAGTATGGGCGGTTTAATAATATAGTAATATGTTAGATCCAGAAAGATTAATACTCAACCTGGCCACAGTGACAGGCACCAGGGGACCAGTGCAAGGGACTCATATAAGGTAGTAATAGTGGTTGGCCATAAACAGGAACATGTGTCTATGTGGCTAAATCCTATATCCATTATTAGGCTTTAATGGTCTGTGATGTCAAAGCATGGTGTGACCACTAAAAATAACTGCCCCTATGAGACGGATTGCTTGTCATCATCCTCACCAAGGAGGATATGGTGCTCCTATGTGGCCATTGGTTGTAGATTATATACAGTGTTTATATATATATATATATATATATATAATTGTTAGTTATGTCAAAGTTTTTCTTGGCTTGCTTTGGCTTACTGCCCAAGAGGCAGTTACAGTGGCTACATTGAGGACAAATCCGAGTCGTGATAGCTTTGGAACTTAGGAACCCTGTGCATTAGGCGGGACTGCTGCCTTGTTAGAAAGTAGGGCACCACATACACACACAATTCTGCACACACATTCTTAAGTAGTCCCGTAGTTTTTAACAGTAAAAAGAATACTGTTTTCTGTTCATTATCTACACAGCCCATCTTAATCATTTTAACTCATTGCCTCCAATGAGGCTTTGGATTAAAATATAACACTCAGCATTTGCTTGCAGCTGCTGCAGATCTGCTTGCAAGCAGGTTCGTCTCTCCTCGAAACATTGTGAGTCATAACAGAGAAGGCTAAGTGTAAAATTAAAAGGCAGGAAGTGCTTTAATTAAGGTATGGTGCAGTGCACTGAATCCAGACTAAGGCTGGGTGACAGCTGGGAACCTGATTGTAAAGAAACAGCCTGGAATACCTAAACTGCCAATTTTTCATTTCACATAATTGGTACACCTTATTAGTCACCTAAATGTGTATTGTTTCATTAAAAAAATACACCCTAGTTAATATCTGCTTTGTGTTCTACATACATTAATGAGATGTTTACATGTACGGTATAATTATTTCTGGAGTGAAAATAAGATCTTGTGAATTTCTCTACTATTGAGATTTATATTTGTATGTAATGATTAGTGGTTTTGGCATCTCTATTGCACATTATAATAAAATAATTCTTACCAATTAGATGGAGGTTGTGCATCTTTTCATTAGGGGCAAATAATTTAAAGTATATGGAGTATGTTTATATTCATATTACAAAGTGATATTGATAATTCGATCTGGTTTATTGCTCAGTAAATCACACTACACGGATAAAGCAGTGGCTCGATCTCAGTTTGTCCTGTTGCGTTACCTGCATAGGTGTTCATAGGGTTGCGTTGAGAACAGCTTATTCCCAAACTGCATCAATCTTTGTCAAGGTGTTCCACTCCACATGTGCCTCCCATCCATCTTAGTGAAAATAATCTTGGTTACACCAAGGGCGCAGACTTGGCCAGTCAGATGAAAATTGATTGGAGCATATAATCACTGCCTTTCTGAGGTCCAAAACCTATATTTTGGGATGTTTTTGAGCAGTGGCAAACAGGCAATTAGAATATGATGAGGATGAATGCTCAGTCATATCTTATATTTATTATCATATTTTATATTTCATTATATTTTAAATGTGATCAAAAGAAAAATATGAATGATTGGTAAGATTACAAGGAATTATTGATGGAAAATGTATGTGTGCAATATAAACTTTTGTTCAATAGCATTTTGATTAACATTATTTGTACAACAGTGCTAAAACTTTGATCTGATCAATCAGAATGTGTTAATGAAAATATTGATTTCCGACAGCTTTATCGGTTTAAATTGATTTAGAAGCTCCTATATTCGTTCCAAGTTGGAAAAACATTTATGGAAGGACCCTCCAGTGTGAGCACTTTTGTAACAGTCAAAGGTTACGTTGTTCCATTTACAGCATTTGGCAGATCCTGTTATCTACAGTGATTTATAGTTATCCCATTTATACAACAGAGCGGTTGAGGGTTAAAAACCTTGCTCAAGGGCCCAGCAGTGGTGGAATTTAAACTCATGACCTTCCAATCGGGAGATAAATAACCACTTGGCTATCACGTCATCACAAAGACAAACCAAGTCATTCAAAGACATGAACAGGATGAGTGGATATGGTCAACAGACCCCGGTTTCACATCCAAATCCATCACAATTTAGCATTTGTCAAACTCAAATCCTTACACTTGCCCATTTTTCCTGCTTCTAACACATCAAAATGGTCACTTGCTGTCTTATATATCTTAGCCACTAGCAGGCGCCATGATGAAAAAAAGAGATTCACTTCACCTGTCATAATGTTATGCCTGACTGGTGTATACACACAACTATTGTATAAAAGCTGTTTCTACCTGTTGGATTATGTGTGCTTGCTCATCACCTGACCCGCAGTATATTTTTAAACACAATTTTTGATTGAAAAAAAGAAAGAAAGAAAAAAGAAAGATAGAAAGAAAGAAAGAAAGAAAGAAAGAAAGAAAGAAAGAAAGAAAGAAAGAAAGAAAGAAAGAAACTGCATTTCCCATCATCCACTGCAATGGATCATGTTCAATGATCGCTGCACTTGATCTATTTTCACACTTGATTATCATTTGTATATAGACTCACTTTTACACAGCATTCATTTGTATCTTGTTTGTCTTTCAGCGGTTGTCGTCTCTAGTCGTCTCTGGTCCAAGTGTTGTGTGTTTGCGCTGTAAAATGTTTTAACTGCACCTGCACCACTACATCTACACTAATCTTGATACATTTAAAAACAACATTTTTGCCTGCAAACTCTCCATGCCCACACTGCTGTCTTCAATCAGTTCCCAAAAGTTGCTTATCCACACTGAAACATCTGAAAATGCTTACGTCCCTGTACCGAGCATGAGAAAAACATTAGACGTTTCATCATTTCCGCCTGCCGTTTACAGTAATCCTCTGCTTTACCACGGTTTGAATCTCCCACCCCCGGTTTATCACGGAAATGCATTTGCCACATAACTCATTTGTTTGGCTGATTTTCACGGTCTCTCGCGGAGAGCACGATAGACCAAAAAACTAATACGGAATTGTTTTTATGGAGTTTTATGTTGAAATAATGAAACTTAATAATACAAATTTAATTATTAATTAGAAAATGAAGTAAAATGTTAATACAGTTGTCAGGGAACCACCGCCCACGCCTTCCCTCAGCACACAGCACCTCACCTTCGTACTAATTACCTACACCTGTCTCCCATCAACTCGCCCCTACTTGGGGGCCACACTCACAAATATTTGTAAAATTCAGTGGGTGCGCTTTATAGTCCGGAAATTACGGTACATAAAATTAAATTTTTGGATCGCCGTCTGTTTTATCGCAGTTTTTTTTGTTTATTGCGGGCAGTTTTAGAACGAAACAAACGTGATGAACAGGGGATTGCTGTATGTACTTTTGTTTTTTTTTTGCCAATGACCACAAATACGTCATCGCTTTAAAAAACCTCAAATTTATCCACTTTTAAAAGCGTCGACTGTTTTATTGTGGACCGAAGGCCAAAACAGAAAGAAAATGATGGGCTTTCAAACAAAACGTATTAGTGTGGCCATGGCCTGGATCACAACAATCTGTTACTAAATATTTTCCTACACCAACACATCCTAAAGAGTTCTTATTTACTTACTACATTATTTATCAATAACAAATCCTGAACCTTAGCTTTAATTATGCCAGTACAAAGAATAGAAGTTGTTTTTCTATACATGATGTTCAATTAGACTCTCTGTGATTTTCAAATGTGTTGCTCTTGTATGGTTTCATTTAATTGATCTTTTCTGCAAATGTTTCCTGAGTAAGCATTTCTTCATAATAAATTATTAAACTTTCACTGTACGTTTTTTAGATTGTTAGGAAATATTTTGTATGTTTGATTATAGTTTGTATTGTAAGATATTGATTAGTACACTGGGATTTAACAGTTAGGGAAAATGAATAAATGAGCTATTGTCTCTTTTTCGAGTGTGCTCCGAAACAATACGCCATTATCTCTTTTTTTTTTCTCCCGATATCAAATCAAAAGATTTGTTTAACAAATCAATGTTTTTTCACTTGTATAGCATTTGGACAGTAAACAGGCTTTTAAATCAGCTTTACAAAAATAAACAGATTGCAACTCTACATTTGAGCTTTTTAAATTGGTACTTATAAGTTGAATGTGTGAGACATTGGTAACAGTGAAGAAACTTTGAGATAAAGAAGACACAAAGGGGATGCCATCCTCATTTGGGTGACACCACATGTACATGTACTGTTATGGCATTTGGCAGACGCATTCATCCATGTAACTTTCTTCCTCTACCCATCCCGAGGCATCCTGAGGTTGCTCCAGCCCCAGCCACACCTTTAAAGAAGTAAATGCTGACCCAGCAAACATCCCGAACAATCTAGAGACGTACCAGCGCCTATTGGATCCCACTTCATGTGGAGTTTGGACACTGGACTTCCTTAAGAGTTTAAAGGCTCTGGCATGGAGAAGCTGGTGTTGGAACTGTGATGATCGCAAATGTTGAGCTATTTTATGAGTTGCTCAGTAGCTCCTAGTTTTATAACCACAAATGACTGTAAAAGAATGTAGAAAGAACATCACTTATAATCTTACATTCCAGTGCTCATGTTAGTTCTCACTCTCCAGTGTTCTGTATTGTTTAAAGACTATAATCACACTCTTGATGTCACCCAAATGAGGATGGGTTCCCCTTTTTAGTCTGGTTCCTCTCAAGGTTTCTTCATCATAACATCTAAGGGAGTTTTTCCTTGCCACATTGTTCACCTTAACTGTAAATTCTGTAAAGCTGCTTTGAGACAATGTCTGTTGTGAAAAGCGCTAAAGAAATAAACTTGACTTGACTTGACTTGAACTAACAATTATTTAATTCAACAACTGAGCAGTTAAGGGTTAAGTGCCTTGCTCAAGGGCCCAACATTGGCAACATCATTACCACTGAGTGACCGCTTTCCCAAATATCCATTCATAATGGTTCCATATGGTAAATAATTAGTTT
Source organism: Silurus asotus (assembly GCA_024362625.1). Classification (NCBI taxonomy): domain Eukaryota; kingdom Metazoa; phylum Chordata; class Actinopteri; order Siluriformes; family Siluridae; genus Silurus; species Silurus asotus. The sequence continues at coordinate 880,922 of MU558303.1, read as the reverse complement.
AATTGTATTCCTAAACCTTTGTAGCAAACTGTTTATATTATATGAACTATCTTAATGGTTCTTGACCAGCCCCCCCCACAGCTGCTATTCAGTATCAGTCTCAGTCCTGAACAAACACACTTATGTTCATTAAGGTATAGGCTTGGGGAATGTCAATATCATTTCTCCCCTATTGATGTTACAGAGAAAATAAACATTGGTGGTGATGATTAGTCTCATTTATGCAGTGTTATTAGAAAACTTTAATTAAACAATTATAACCTAATTATAAACTAATTTTACTTCTGCAGAGGCACAAGGTTCCTTAATGTTAGTTCAGGGAACCTTCATAAAAAAGGTTAAGTTGCAATAAGGGATTTGACGAAGGGTGACATAAGATTAGAGGTTGAAGTAAAGGTTTAGAGTTAAGAGTTTAGTTTGATTGAGGGTACTGTGCTGGTGGGCGGGGTTACAGCAAGAGCGATTTAATGATTATTATAGTTTTGCTTAGTATTAGTTACAAAAAATCTGCAGTCCTTTTCAATTTCATAATGTCCTATAACTTTGTGTGTTAACATATAAGAGGTCAATGTGCTTTATGTCTAATAGTTAATCTTTCTATTTAAAGTCTATGTACATTGGTCAGTTAGCAATGATATTTTGTTCTTTTGCATACTGTGTTGAATAAATAAATATAATAAAGCTTTAGTTGAGTTTGGTGTCCTTCAATTACATTTTTCACCCCGGAATCTTAAAAAATAGATACGAAAATTGTGATTTTTCGAACCTTGCAAATGTGAAGCAACAAAGTGTATACGTGTCTCGTCATATCAGGTGCTTCCTGTTCCATCATCCCAATCAAGCATCTCAGCATGGCTCTGTTTGCATCATAACCTCAGAGTGTTTACATTTCTCTTAATTACACACAGCAGCTTCATCACACTAAATTCCCCCTGAGAACGTTCCAAACAGCTACTTTTCCTGCAACAGATTTACGCACACTGACAGAACGGGGGAAGGAACTACTCAGTTAAGATTATAAGGAGATCATTTACACACACCCAAATGTAAATGTGCCAGCTACATCATAGCAACCATGCAGTGGGGAATTGAAGTGTTGAGGGAGCTCACAGTGATCAGTAAAGCGCTTTATAGAAGAGATTTATGTTAATGTGGCAAAGTGCATGATGTGATTTAGGAAGTGATTCATATACTTTGGGTATTGTAGTCTTTTTACTGTCAGATTGTATTCTATTTGTGATTATTTTTAGACCATGTTTAGTATTTTCACAGGAGCTGAGCAGAACACTTTATATATTGTATTGTATTGTGTGTGTGTGTATGTGTATATATATATATATATATATACTCTGACCAGGAGTATTAAATTTGTTGATTTGTTTAATGTAAAATTAGTTTATTGATATTAAATCAGTTCAAGTTTAATGAATAACTTGAAATTGTCAAAGCTAAGCAGCAAAATGCCAGTCGTAAAACAAACTAACAATTTCTACAGGTATCCGAACTTATGTTGATACTTACAAATCCTCTGTCTGTATAAAAGCAGTGTTAAAACAGACTGTGTTATGGCACTCTCTTAGCCTCTTAGGCTTCGTGGTTGCGTAAACGCAAAACTTAAAAGTGTAGGTCTTTGCTTTAGAGGAATTGCAAAGAAGCCAAAGTGCCAGCCAGAGGAAACTCTGACAGGAAGAGGTCTAGCAGACCCAATGCCAGAAGAGAATCAGAAGACAGGTTTCTGAGAATCAACAGCTTGCTTGATAGGCAGCTCACAGGGCAATAGCTTCAAGCTCAGCTTAACACTTGTTGAAGTAAGCAAGTCTAAGTTTCAAGCAGGAGGAGAAGACTTCAGGTTTGACAGGTCACCTGGCAGTAAGAAAGCTACTGCTAAGAGGGCAAAATAATAAAAAGAAGCTTGCCTGGACCATGGAGCACTGCCAGTGGACTAATGTAAATTGGATGAAAGTTTTGGATTAATGAATCAAAATCTTAACTATTCGGTACATTTATGGTTTGTGACATCATAGAGGAGCAAGCATGATGGTCTCGGGCCTTTTTGCACTATCCAGAGTCGACAATTTGCACAATTTAGGTCGCCCCTAGAACAAAAACTGCTATCAATGCATTTTGCAGTGCCAAGCAATACCCACACATATAGACCTAGTTAGTCAAGGGTTTATCTTACAGAATTACAGTATGAAATGGCCAGCAAAATCTCCAGGTTAAACACCATTAAGCTGATTTATGATGAACTGAACAAAAGAATAAAATCATAGCACTCATCAAGTGCAACAGATTTGTGGGAATTTTTGCAAGAGTGTTGGGAAGTAATTATTTGATTGGAAATGTTTGATTTTTGTTGTGTAAAAAAGCAAAAATAGCAAAAAGCAAAGCAAAATAACTATACACAGTGCAACCTCGACACTCGCAGGGTTACGTTTTATGACCCCTTTTGACGGTTCCTTTTTTCAAGAGGAATTGTACATGTACTGTGCTGTGCTGTAAACTAAAAAAAAAGTTTAATTACTTGTCATCAATGTTTTATTACTATTTTATATAAATAATACAATAATAAATAGCTTTTTAAACATTTGTATGTAATTTATTAGTACAAACTCTGTTTTGAAATGTTATTTAGTTACTCCGCCACTTTTCTCACTGAAAAGTCACAAACTATTGAATATATATATATATACATCTAGAATATATAATTACATTTTGTATAATAATTTATATATATATATATATATATATATATACAGTACAGAGCAAAAGTTTGGACACACCTTCACATTCAAAGAGTTTTCTTTATTTTCATGACTATGAAAATTGTAGAGTCACACTGAAGGCATTAAAACTATGAATTAACACATGTGGCACTATATACATAACAAATGAGTGTGAAACAACTGAAATATGTCATATTGTAGGTTCTTAAAAGTAGCCACCTTTTGCTTAGATTACTGCTTTGCACACTCTTGGCATTCTCTTGATGCCTATTTTGAAGAACCTACAATATGACATATTTTCAGTTCACTTTTTTGTTATGTATATAATATTGTACATTACATAATATTGTACAATACATTATATATATAATGAACAGGTGTGTCCAAACTTTTGGTCTGTACTGTATATATAATATATATATAAAGAGTGAGAGACATGCATGTCTGATATTGTTAAGTTTAAACAAAGTATTATGTGCACTTTATATATAATTAAACACAAGCATTCACCAGTCCTGGCCATAATAAATCCATTTATCTACCTGGCTCCGGTCACAACCCTTTCCTCCATCGGTTTTCTTTCTTGATATTAAATACATAGAATAACCACTTAATATGTTTAAGAGTGAATAATTCTATGAGCTTGGACCTTGAGAGAAAAAGCACATTCCATATCTTCAGAAATCAAGCATAATCAAAGCATACCAAGCATCTGTACAATCCCTTTTAAATCTGTGCATTTAAGGGCTAGCAGGTTCACAGATCCTAATGAGCCTTTAAATAGGTGCTTTATTCAAGTGAAAACCAGTCTGTAGATAAAAACACTCAGACAGTGCTAGTATTAAGTGCAAGTGCCCAGTAAGTGTGCACTTATTTGAAGTGTCCAAAAGGTCTCAGTTTTGACTTATTTAACTCTATGATTTCATTTCATTACATAAATATTAATCAAAATGCATACTATTTGTAGCAATTCAACACAGTGCTAAACTAAAAAACTAAAAATGAGGTGTTTAGAACACTGTGTAGGAGAGTGAACAGTTTAGGAGAATGATGTACAGTAAGGTGGTGACATGTTTTAGTCTCCTGAGTTTTCAGTCTCTTCCTTGAAACACCCTTTTCTCGCTCCTCCTATCCTTTCAGATAAATTCCCAACAGCTGTGTAATTCTTACGGCCAGTCTCCCCTGGCCTAGCACTTCATTCACCAACTGGCTCATGGCCACGCACCTGCTGCCACAATGTACCTGAAATTAAAGTTATTGGATTCGCCTACTGTGTATTATGGAAGGCCGTTTATAAGTTATAGAGAAAAGTGTCGCAAATGAGTTATAAACTCGCAATTGCGAAAAAATACAATATATTAATTTAGAATTCAATTGCGAGTTTATATCTCACAATTCAGACTTTTTTCTCGCAAATGCGAATTTGGGGGGGACACACACAGACGTTCTTGCCCATTTCAATTATTTAAGTTTCTCTGCTGAAGTTAATATACAGTATATGTTTGCATACTTCAATAACATCACTTTTTATTCATTATTACAATTGTTTAATAATGTGAAATATTGGTATGGTGTGGGGGGGTGGAGCATTGTGGTGGGAGGTGGAGCCATTATGGGAAAGAGTGGGCAAGCAATAGGAATCTTATAATCTATAAGTGAGTGCTTCCAAATTTAGAGTAACAGTTTAGGGAAAAAAGCAGCCTGACTTTACCTTGTACCTTGAACATCTTCCAAGAAGAATGGAGGTTATTATAACACCAAATAAGAACTAAATATGGATATTCAAAAAGCACATACCAAACATCTGGTTAGGTGTCCACAAACTTTTGTTAGTGTAGTATATATTTATCATGTGAAGAAGCCTGAGTCTATTAAAGCTGAAACTGTTCATGCTGTTCTTCAAAGGTTATGAAACTATGGTGAAATTTGATGTCTCAGATTAATCCACTAGCTTGAACAGACTAAAACTGCAGAAAAGTGGCCAGGTGAGTTTGGAGTCATGCTGCACTTGACCCGACTCTATACTACAGTTGTAATAAAAGCTGAAACAAAGGTCCACGCAGAAACGGCTCTATAGAGGTACAGAGTCTAAAAATGGCAGATTTTGGCAGATTTGCAGCAAAACAAGTGGCACTGCATTAGGAGGTGTGTGTGTGTGTGTGTGTGTGTGTGTGTGTGTATGCACTTGTGTGTACCCTAGTGAGCTGGTGAGTTTTTTGTACATAATGCTGTCTTTTGAAATGTGACATTCACAATCCTGTCTTCCCACACGCAACCTTACCATCTTGCCACAATTCCGATTGTTTTTTTTTTCTTTTCTTTTCTTTTTTTTTAAATAGTACAATTATCTGTGGAGCTTAATGGGAAAAAATGGAGACACCAGCAGCCTTGGGGAAGAAAGTAGAGAGCGAGAGCAGAAATGAAGGACAAAGGGTTAAGGGGGAGAGGGAGGAAAAGAGAGAGAGAGGGAGAGAGAGAGAGAGAGAGAGAGAGATGGCAACAGTAGGAGAGAGAACAAAAAGTAGAGGAAGAAAGACTTTTCTACAGGCAGAACACGACCCTAGAAAAGTTGTAGCCATATGAAAATGAGCATTAAAAAAAAAATGGGCGCTGATGCCAAATTAGTCCACCTGGACCAATTAGTGCAGATAAGACACTCGTTCTCCATAATGCAATGTCAACATACATCCAATCAGATAAAGGGGGCTAGCGGAAAAGAAGGAGTAGGGTCGAAAGATGAGCGCCGAGCACGTTTTGATTAGAAAGAGGGATCAAAGAGATTTCATTAAACAAATCTTTAGACGGGGGGTGGGGGGTGGGGTTGGGGTGTGGGGTTAGGGGA
>MU558303.1:835868-874472 GCA_024362625.1 Silurus asotus | reverse complement strand
TATATATATATATATATATATATATATATATATATAATAAAATGGAATTTAATTCTATTTAATTGTATTGCTTTTTAAACAATATGTGATTGATTATAGGTGTGTTTGTGTGATGTCATATCACCAAGATGATGATGTAACAGGTAGTTATGTAAAATATTAGTCAATGATAGGTGAGTGGAATTTGACTTGCTAGGAAGAGCGTTACTATTATAGCTCTGAAGTAGATCATTTTCCAGCAGCGCATAGCGAAATATTGAAGTATAGCACCACAACTTTTAGCTAATCATTGCTTTACAAGGTTATTTATTAAAAGGTACATGTGGAACTTTTGCATTACAGATTAATACGTCTTAAAGCTGATAAACATAGCCATTTTCTTACTAGAATTTTTATTTTTATTTAATAAAAAAAACTAAAAAAAAAAACATTTAAAATACGCTTTGTAACACACATATTGTTATTTTTAAAGCATTTGAATTTCTTTGTCATATTACACTGCAATATCAGTGTCGTACCTGAGGATGATGTTAATACATTATATTATACTACATGAGCCTGTCATACTACAATACCCACCACAGTGTGAGGATCATTATCTATTCCTATCCCAATCTCTTTTTTGGGCAAAATTGTTTATTTGCCAAATTTATTCGGCATACTGACCTACTAACTAATCAACTGGCAACTCAAAGTACAATCCATTAGCGAAAAATTAGACATTACACACATCACTGTTCTCTGGATGGTTCATCTATTTCTCCGGAGAGAGAAGAGTGGGAGGAGAGAGAAAAAGAGAGACGGAACAAAGCAGCGTTTCCTCCCGAATCGAAAGCTTCGCCCGTGGCTGTGTGGTGTTTTCTTTTCTGCAGTCTCTCTGAAACAAAGAGGGATTGCAGGAGAATGAAAGTGTGTGATAAGTCACACAACTCTCCTCCTCATTTTTGTATTATTTTTTTTGTTTTTTTGTGTGTGTGTACTTGTCGCCGTTGGCCATTAACATAAAGGTTTCAGTTGAACGAAACTCCTGGAGAAGAAGAGATAGAGCTAAAGATTTCTCTCACATGGCGATCACCCTCAGGTAGCAATATTGTACGGTTTTGCTAGTTTGACCCTATGACCCTTTGCTTTGATTTCTTTTGTTTTTCACTTTTTCGGGTTCATTGGCTTCTATAAACAAATTGGCAAATTGTTTTTATTAATTTTTTATTCTTTTCCTGAAGCAGGAAACCAGTTTTCGCTAAAAACACCAGAACAAGATTTGACATTTCTGGGTTTGATAGTGTACAAACTCTATTCCCCTGTGATGATGGCAGTTAAGTTAAGAATATGCAGTAAAATAACGCACACTTTAGTTTCTGTCCCTCAGCCATAACTACATATTGAAGCACTATTTAAACAGTTGTAAAAGTTTTTGATGTAAGATTTATGGTCATTTTAGTTACATTGTTCAAACCAGAATTGGACTGGAGATGAAGGAAGGAGTTGTAGCGGAATGAAGGATTGATCCTCTTACACAAGCTTCACTTATCCTTTCATCCACTATCACTGCTTCACTTATACCTCCATCCTTTACCACTGCTTCACTTATCCCTTTATCCTTTACCACTGCTTTACTTATCCCTTTATCCTTTACCACTGCTTCACTTATCCCTTTATCCTTTACCACTGCTTTACTTATCCCTTTATCCTTTACCACTGCTTTACTTATCCATTTATCCTTTACCACTGCTTTACTTATCCATTTATCCTTTACATTTACATTTACATTTGCGGCATTTAGCAGACGCCCTTATCCAGAGCGACGTACAAAAGTGCTTTAAATCTCTAGTAGTGAATAAATCTTACACTGGTACGAAAGAATACAAACTCAATATAAATATAACTCGAATTCTACAAACTTGGAAAGTGCTAATTTAAGTATTTCAGGAAGAGGTAGGTCTTCAGTCGTCGCTTAAAGATAATCAGGGACTCTGCTGTACGGACATCTAGGGGAAGTTCATTCCACCACCTCGGTGCCAGAACAGAGAAGAGCCTTGAATTGTACTTACCTCTCAATCTGAGAGAAGGTGCTTTACCAATTACCCTTTACCACTGCTTTACTTATCCATTTATCCTTTACCACTGCTTTACTTATCCATTTATCCTTTACCACTGCTTTACTCACCCCTCTATCCTTTACCACCACTTCACTTATCCCTCCATCCTTTACCACTGCTTCACTTATCCCTTTATCCTTTACCACTGCTTCACTTACACCTTCATCCTTTACCACTGCTTCACTTATCCCTCCATCCTTTACCACTGCCCCACTTATCCCTCCATCCTTTACCACTGCTTCACTTACACCTCCATCTTTTACCACTGCTTCACTTATCCCTCCATCCTTTACCACTGCCCCACTTATCCCTCCATCCTTTACCATTGCTTCACTTATTACTTTATCCTTTACCACTGGTTTACTCACCCCTCTATCCTTTACCACTGCTTTACTTAAACCTCCATCCTTTACCACTGCTTCACTTATCCCTCCATCCTTTACCACTGCTTCACTTATCCCTTTATTCTTTACCACTGGTTTACTCACCCCTTTATTCTTTACCACCACTTCACTTATCCCTTCATCCTTAACCACTGCTTAACTTATCCCTCCATCCTTTACCACTGCTTCACTTATCCCTTTATTCTTTACCACTGGTTTACTCAACCCTTTATTCTTTACCACCACTTCACTTATCCCTTCATCCTTAACCACTGCTTAACTTATACCTCTATCCTTTACCACTGCCTCACTTATCCCTTTATCCTTTACCACCGCTTCACTTATCCCTCCATCCCTAACCACTGCTTAACTTATACCTCCATCCTTTACCACTGCCTGACTTATCCCTTTATCCTTTACCACTGCTTTACTTATCCCTTTATCCCTTACCACTGGTTTTATCACCCCTCTATCCTTTACCACCGCTTCACTTATCCCTCTATCCTTTACCACTGCTTCACTTATTCCTCTATCCTTTACCACCACTTCACTTATCCCTCTATCCTTAACCACTGCTTCACTTATCCCTCTATCCTTTACCACTGCTTCACTTATCCCTCTATCCTTTACCACTGCTTCACTTATCCATCTATCCTTTACCACTGCTTCGCTTATAGCTCCATCCTTTACCACTGCTTCACTTATCCCTTTATTCTTTACCACTGGTTTACTTACCCCTCTATCCATTACCACAGCTTCACTTATCCCTCCATCCTGTACTACTGCTTTTACTTATCCCTTCATCATTTACCACTGCTTTAAAAATTAATCCATTCTCTAATACTGCTTCACTCATCCCTTCATCCTCTAATTCTACTTCACTCATCCCTCCATCCTCTGATACTGCTTCACTCACCCCTTTATCCTCTATTACTTCCTGTCTCATAGCTTGAAAGCAGAACAGTACTCTGTCCTTTGATCACAGTCTGATAGATAAAGAATTGTAATTTATTCAGATTTAAATTGTAGTCAATAATAAATATATAAACATGACCCTACTGTTTTATGAATCCCTCCATTATTTACCACTGCTAATCCTCTAATACTTATACCTCCATCCTCCACCACTGCTTCAATTATTTTTCTATCTTCTACCACTGATTCACTTATCACTCCATCCTTTACCACTGCTTCACTCATCACTCCATCCTTTACCACTGCTTAACTCATCACTCCATCCTCTACCATTGCTTCACTCATCACTCCATCCTCTACCACTGCGTTACTCATCACTCAATCCTCTACCACTGCATTACTCATCACTCCATCCTCTACCACTGCTTCACTCAACGCTTCATCCTCTACCACTGCTTCACTCATCACTCCATCCTTTACCACTGCTTCATTCATCGCTCCATCATCTACCACTGCTTTACTCATCCACCTATCCTCTAATACTGCTTCACTCATCATTTCATCCTCTACTACTGCTTCACTTATCCATCCTCTAATACTGCTTCACTCATCACTCCATCCTCTACCACTGCTTCACTCATCGCTTCATCCTCTACCACTGCTTCACTCATCACTCCATCCTCTACCACTGCTTCACTCATCACTCCATCATCTACCACTGCTTCACTCATCCACCTATCCTCTACCACTGCTTCACTTATCACTCCATCCTCTACCACTGCTTCACTCATCTTTCCAGTCTCTACCACTTCTCGACTTTTCCATGTTTACAAGTCAGACAGTCAAAAATTTTATTTGAATTTGACTCATGGCTTGAAAGCAGGGCAGTACTAAGTCCATCGATCACAGTCTGGGAGTCGTAAATCACTTAGATTTCATTTGTGTTCAATATTAAATATATAAACATGATCCTAACAATGAATCAATAATTTCACTCTCTTTTAGAGTCTATAAAAAGGTTTTCTTATTATTTTTTGTTCTTTAGTAGGGTATAAAAGGGATCAGCATGACTGCTTAAAGACTGAATCTTTTAATATTTCCTGTTGTTTAATATGTTATTTATTGTGTTGTGTAGTTTCTTGCAGTACATTTGACATAATACATTGTAGCCCTAGAACTTAGACTTGTTTAGTATCATCGTTGTTTTTTTTGACAAATAATGCATGGAGGTCTGTGCAAAACTTGTCGAATGTCACAGCAGCAGATCTCTGGCAAGGAGCCATGCAAGATTTTATTTTCAGCTTTAAACCTTTTTATAACAGCACTACTTCACAAAAAAATATATTTTTATAAAATTATCTCATTAACTACAGAAACTAGGATGTATGCTATAAAGAAAGGCATGTTATTTAGGAGAAAATGAACAAATACATAAATAGCGGTTGGCTTCATTATTCATTGGAGTCCCAACAAAACCTTTAAATGTTTTTTTTTTTGTTGTTTTTTTTTTGTCATTTCCCACTTTTGGGGACTGGATTTAAAAATGGTAGTGTTTTAATTGAAATTCAAAAAATCCATACAAGATGGAGACAGACTTCAGTCAAGGAAAAACCTAAAAACCTGTATTTATTTATTAAATTCATTTAAATTTAATTAAATGTAATTAAATTTAAATTAAATAAATAAATACAAGTTTTTAGGTTTGCCACATGAACCCTCTCTTCACTTATTTACAACACTTTTATTATTATAATTTTCTTCTTCTTCTTTTGGCTTCTCCCATCAAGGGTCCCCACAGCGGATCATCCGTCTCCATACCCCCCTGTCCTCTACATCTGCCTCTTCCAAACCAACTACCTGCATGTCTTCCTTCACCACATCCATGAACCTCCTCCTTGTCCTTCCTCTTTTTCTCCTTCCTGGTGGCTCCATCCTCAGCATTCTCCTACTGATATACCCCATGTCCCTCTTCTGCACATGTCCAAACCATCTCAATCCCACCTCCCTCACCTTGTCTCCAAAACGTCCTTTATGTGCTGTCCCTCTAATAAACTCATTTCTAAACTTTTATTATTATAATACAGTAAATAAAAAGTATTTTTCACCTGAAAAGAAGGTGGAAAATTGCAGTTATAACAAATCGGGTTTTGTCGACACTGTAGCTTTCTTCTGCAATAACCTTTGCACGGTGGATTGTTTAGACTTGTCCTCTCTTACCAAATTTGAAGCAGACTGAGGAAACCAATTCTACATGTTACATACTGATGCATGATTGATTAACAGCTATGGTGCTGCTATATGCATTTGTTGTTTAATGTTAATTGTACTGATTTTCTTTTTTGAAAAAAAAATTATAAGCTGGTTATTGCCCATTCAAAGGATGATAATATGCCCCAGATAGATACCTGGCAAACGCCAAATTGGAATTTAGCTCTCCTTGTATTCTCCTGTAATTAGAACAATTCTAATTTTATGTTTGAAGAAAATATTTATATAAACTACTATGCTTTATCTAACAAGTCACACCTAACACTGAGATACTCCATGCTCTTTACTATAATGATCACTGGATTATAGATAGCAGAGTGCAAAGCTATCCATTCCATAGCAGTTACAGTCCTTCAAATCAGTTTATATCTTGCAGTCAAACCAGCAAATACTGTATCACTCAGGAGACTTCTTCTGTTTATACTCATAAACAGCTTCATCTTTTACTTTTCTTTTAGCGTTGTCAAAATTTGAGCAGTGCCTTCTGGGTAATTTGTGCTCTCAAAAGTCAACATCGATCCTTTATCTAACATTCATATAATACTTACCTAATGCACCTGACATAAGCTGATAGAGTAATAGAACCGGCTTACAGGCGCATAAGGGATTCAACAGAGTGTGTTCAATCAAGGGGAAGTGACAGAACAGTATTGGAAATGTTTTATCTGCGGAAAGGTTTTATATTTCCGTCTGCTTTTTTTTACACACACACACACACACACACACACACACACACACACACACACACACACACACACACACACACACACACACACACACACAAGGTTTTCACTCCATACTAAAACTGAATCAGGGTGAACATCATTGCTTTACTTTATTATTATTATTATTATTATTATTATTATTATTCTTTTTTGAAAAAAAAAACTTGCTAACATGAAGTCTTTGTATCCAGGCCCCTGAACGTTATTGTTTGCTTCTCTCATCTTTAAATGTATGTGTAAATACTGTATACGGTGTACTGTATAATACCAACGGTACTTTCATGCACTTTGATTGGACGGTGAGAGCACACTAGTCAAAGCTCACAAACTACATTTATAGCAAACTATACAAATTACAATGTATATTCGTGTAGATTTTGTAGCTGTTTTTCTTCTCACAATGGCCAAGAGAGGAGAGGAGAATTTAAATAGATCATAGATACACTTTCAATGCCATTTTCAAGACAAACTTTAAAAAAAAGATGGCATCGTGAGAAAAGGTCAGCACAAACAGTTCAAAAGTTTTGTTTAGAATCCATTTATACTTTTGCTTTTTTTTTTCCTTCTTTCCTAGAATTTACACAAACACTTTTCTGCTTTTCTGTACAATATTTATGGTTTTTACTGCTGTGGCTTCATTATGATGGTATTATGCATGTGATTGATCAGGTACAGTAGGACACCATTGAAGGCCTTGGTGTGAAACGCATGGCCCAGTTCTAATATACATTTACACATTGATTGTTTAGAAACTTCTAAAAGAAAAAAAAAAAGTTAAATAAACTTTGGTCCATGTAAAATAACTGTTCAACCATCAACAAAATAATCCATCAATGGCTTCATCCAACATGCTGGCTTCACTTCAAGAACTTCATATGGATCACTATATGCTTTTCAAAAGACTAGGATTGTTAGACTTCCATCTGTATTTAGCAAATGAGTGCAGGATTCTAGCGATGTATGGGAGGAATTTATTCCCTAAGTGGGCGAGTACTTAGTTGTATTACTCTTTAGAAATTCTTAGTGGTCAAAAAGTTCAGCACATGACTCGCTTGGCAGGAAGTGGATGCAACTCTCGGTTTTGCACAAAAAGCTGTTTCCAGCTCGTGCTAACTGGGCTAAGTAAAAAAAATAAAAAATAAGAAAACAAAAAAAATAAATGGACAGTTAAAAAAGTTGTTTTATCAGAGATTTACACAAAGAAGTGATAAGGAAAATGTTCTTGGGGTGGAGTAACAATAGAGACTTAATGATGTGAAAATCCCGTATGTTCTGAAAAGATTGCTTGAAAAGTGTGTGTGTGTGTGTGTGTGTGTGTGTGTGTGTGTGTGTGTGTGTGTGTGTGTGTGTGTGTGTGTGTGTGTTGCTGGGACATCAATATGAATGGCAATGACTGTAAAACAATAGCTTATTTGGCTACCTGGCCATCAATATGAATGCCAACTCAATATCAATAGCCAAACATGTAAAACAGTACCAATAATGATCAGCCATTAATTTGAATATGGACTGAATGAATGGTCACCTGACGTGGCTCTCAAAAAGGGGGAGGAAAAATAGTATCAGGCATAGTCTCAGATAAATGTTTGTAGGAATCTCATTTGTAATGACATCTTCATAAAGTACTTTTCTGGATTGCTCCAGTTCTAATTTCGTGTATTTATATATAAAATAAAAGAGGAATTTTGAATAATAGAAAGTAAAGTTACATTTGTTTTCTTTACAAAGATATTTAATTTGTGTATGTAGCCCACTTTTTTCAGGAACTGTTAACATTTAAATGTAGGTAGGGCCAAAAGTGGTGACGAAGGCTAACAGGTTAAAATGTAATGTACATCTTTAAGTGTTCTGGGCAACAATGCCAAAATAAGACATGCATTAATTCTGTATAATAAGAAACTACTTTTACGATCTTCCGGGCACGTGGTGCACACTTCCGGTTCCGCTGTACACACTTCCAGGTCGGTGGCAACCTTATCTCACCGGCATCCAAAGTCCGTAAAGATTATTCTAGCCACCCTGCATGCTCCTGCTCCCACTCCTGCTCCCACTCCTGCTCCTGCTCTTGCTCCTGCTCTTGCTTCTGCTCCTGCTCCTGCTCCTGTACCTGTTTCTGTTCCTGTTCCTGCTCCTGTTTCTGTTCCTGTTACTGACCCCTGTTCTGCTCTGTTTTAGTTTTTACCCCTGGACTGTTTTTGGTTTGTGTTTCTGCCCTGTCTTCATTGTTCTGTTTGCCAGCTGTTTTGAACTTTTTTTTTTGGGATTTGGTTTTTTTCTTCCCTGCATCACCCTGTTTGCCTCTGTTTTTGCCCCTGGACTGTTTTTGGACTTTTTTGCCTTTGCCATATTGCTTAGATACTTTTCTTATTAAAGCCTGTTTTCGCCTAATTCCTGTTCACATCCTGCATTTGGGTCCTCCCATCCACTCACCTAGTCACCCGCACTTCCTGAGAGTATAATCTAGCCATGCACTCGTGTCCCTTGCTTTTCTGACAGAATAATCTGGCGTCGCTCCGCCTCAGACCTCCTCAGAGGGCGTCGCCCCACATCACATCGGCCAGAAAGTGCTTGGGAAAGCCACCTGGAGGCTCGTTCCACGCTACATCCGGCCTTTTCTGACGTCCAAGGCATTCTACCCAGTGGCAGTTCACCTCAAGTTCCGCTGTGTCCGCCGCTGGCACCCGACTTTTCTAGTGCTCCAGGATTTTCATGCCAGTCCAGCATTTGTTTTTTATTATGGTTAGTTTCAAATAATACCCTTCTGTGTTTATTTTTTACAGTACATTTGCACCTTATTATTATCAAAATTATTATAGTATTTTTTGTATATTGCACTTTTGCTCTCCCATAATACATTTATTGTATATTTATATTTTTTATTCTATTTAGTTAGATACATTGCTATTTGCATTTTTGGTTGGATATTAACTGCATTTCATGTACTTGTACTCTGCACAATGACTGTAAAATTGAATATAATCTTATCTAATCCAGCATTACACCTTTCTTTTTTGAAAAAAAAAACTTGCTAACATGAAGTCTTTGTATTCAGGCCCCTGAACGTTATTGTTTACTTCTCTCATCTTTAAAAATGATTGACAGGCAGAGTGACCAATGGCAGGACCCTAGCTAGAAGAATAGAAGTAACATCCCAATATTAGTGAAAAGAGGAGGACAAAGAAGAAATAATAAAGTTTCCAGCTATAACTGCTCAGGTAACAGGTATAAAAATATAATATGCCTTAACAAAAGCAACATTATCAGGAGAGACTTTAGACTCTGTCTATATGAAGTCCCCCCCCTTCCAAGTACAAGCATTGCCTTATTTCCCATAGTCCGTATGAATGCACATAATGAGTTCATTATAGTCTTGAGTTAAACATAGTCTCTGAGAGCGTGACATGAGACTGGAGCTTTCACTTGCCTGGTGAGCTAACGGACTTTTAATTAGCCTGAATGCTAAGAGTAACGAAGAAACCAGGCCTTCGCAGATCATCCAGCCAATTCCATCTTTTTGCAGTGAAACGCGGTGGCGGCAGCATCACGCTGTGAAGAGGTATTTCATGCAGTAGGGACTGAGAGGCTTGTCAGGATCGAGGGAAAGATTAACAAATCAAAGTACATGACCTAAAAAAACACAGAGCCAAGTCGATGCAGGAGTGACTTTGGGATAAGTCTCTGAATGTCCCTGATTACTCCAGTCAGAGCCAGAAACTGATGGAATATCTCTGGAGAGAACTGAAAATAGTGGTACAGCAAATTCTTCCATCCAAACCTGACAGAGTTTGAAATCTTCTGCAGAGGATGGACCTGTAACAAGATTAGCAAAAAAAAAAAAGAGAGAAAGATCCCTCAAGTACTTGCGAAATACTTGCTACTTCAGAAAGAACAATGAATAAGAATTAACTGTGTTCTTCATAGCAGCACTACTGTCAGAGCTGCTGTTATACAATATAATCAACATCCGTTGACTGTTGAAATTTAAGAATTCAACACAATACGGTGACCCCCCCCCCCCCCCCCCCCCCCTCTCTCTCTCTCTCTCTCTCTCTCTCTCTCTCTCTTTTTTTTTTTCTTTGTGTGTCTCTCTCTCTCACTGTTAAGTCTGAATAGCTGACCTGCTTTTATTCACATTAATAATACTAATTAAGTAATGTATTTTATACAGTGCCTTTCCAAAGCCCAAGTGTGCTTCACAAAGCACCACAAGTCAAAACAAGACAAATGTAATACATGACATGTAGAATTAACCACAATGAAAAACAGCACCCACTTGTGCCCTGGCAGATAAAAGTATATACGACTGGGATATACAGTGCATGTTATATATTGTATAAATTCCTAAATGTATATTAAAGTCAGCTGCTGATAATGAGAACAGCATTGAGAAAGTAGGTACCTGGTGGCTTGGCCTAACTAGCTAAATAAAGCTACAAAATGACACGCATTGGTTTATCCTAACTGACTACATTAATAGGAACACTTGTACATAACCTGGTCTTTTTCCAATATACATTTCTTCAGTTTAACTCAGCCTGCTCCTACTGGATCTTTCGATCTGTCATGTAATTAGTAGACAGGTGGACACAGTGGCAGGTAGAAGGTGTCAAATCCAGACAAATCCAGATCATGGAATAGAAGCAAACAATGTAAAATAGGTAAAAAGTGAAAATTAATAAGGATTTAAGATCGAAATGTTGAACATGGAAATGCAAGTGTAGCAATACACAAGCTAATCAAAGGGGTTGATTAAAAATGGTGCACAATAGGGACATGTGAACCAATAACAGAACAGTTCCTTATGAGTCTGGATCCTCTCAGGGTTTCTTCCTCATGCCATCTAAGAGAGTTTTTTCTTGCCACTGTTGCCACCGGCTTACTCATTAGGGACAAACATACATTTATAAGGTAAATAGTAAAAATAGCATACAAACTCACACAGGCAGATGCAAGTGCAGATGAGACACTTTATCTTTTTCTTTTTTAAACTGATCATCAGGCAGGACCCATGGTCAAAACCAGGCAAAGTTTTGGCAATGAGCAAACAGAGTAACAAATGGTGCAAGAGGAATCCAAATCCAGAAGCCCACACAGAAAGCTTTATGGGATAATCCAAAAACTTTAGGGATATCCAATCATTTCCACAAAGGGCCAGTTTGGGTGCAGGTTTTCATTCCAAGCAAGTCCACAGCAAATTCTACCTGTTAGCATCTAATTATTTTAATTTTCATTGACTATTAGGTGTGGCCCTTAATGGTTAGAATGAAAACCTGCACCCAAACTGGCCCTTTGTGGAAAAGATTGCACACTTCTGCAATACATAATTCAGCATGGCTCAGGAAGTCTTTGGAGTAAGTATCATAGAAAGTTACAGAAGACTCTATTTATAGTGCATTTGTGTGTGATTGGCTACAACTGTACCTAATTAGTAGCTGGGAATCCCTGAGCGGAAAAATATGTGTAACCTGTGAGTTGGCAGATGTGTCCGCCATATTGGAAGGCCATGGTAGTGGAGACAAAAAGACAGAAGTTTGCCAGAGTGCAACAAGGAAGATAATTTTTTGGTATTCTGTTGTTGTTGTTGATACATTTTCAAGTCTTATATGCCTAAAATGGGCTATTGGGCATGCTTTATTTTTCAAACTGTTTTTAAAATTTTATTTGAAATCTGAGAGCCTTGGTTTGGTCTCCTTTTACTACCTACATCATATGTGTCAAACTCATGGCCCACGGGCCACATTCGGCCCGACGTACAATTATATCCAGCCTGCAAGATCATTTCATATAGATTTATTATTACTGTTATTAAGGCCCCGGCGATATGAAGCGCTGATAACCGAAACTACAGATCCCATAATGCAGCGCTTCAGCTCTGATCACTGACATGTATGATGCGAGGAAGGCATTTCAAGTAAAGCTGCTCTTATGGGAGACACAATTGCACCAGCGCACCTCGCCTCTCCCTTTCTCTGTTGCCAAGTAATGTTGAATCAAGTCGGCGCAACAGTGTTTCCAAAATTGCCCCAAGTTTGCAAGCCAGGTTTGGGTTTGGGTGACTTTGAAGCACAAAAAAAAAATGTTAAGCTGCTTCGCAACCCATTTGGAGTTGATGACACTAAAGGCAAAGTACGACACTAAAAGTCCCACACAGATTTTCGCTCCATTCCTGAAGCTCCGTCTACATGCGCCTCAAACCTGGTGCATGTTTGGTTGCACATATCTATGAAGATTAACACAACATCTCCACAACACATGACCTCACACCAAACCTAAACGAACTTGTTGCCAAAAAAAGATGCCAAACATCCAGCTCTAACAAAATGGCATAAGAGCAAAGAAAATTGAATGTTTACTTTTTTTTTTTGTTTTTTTTTTTTTTTACTTTTGCTGAAAAGCACAAATTTTATTTATATTTCCATTGTGTTTTTGCAGCATGTTCATATTTTAAATTTGTATAATTTTGGCAGAGATATTTTTTTTACGGAAAGTTATTTATAGTTAAAGTTTATTTTTTTTATAAAATGGCATAAGGGCAAATAAATCTTATTGTTTTGATTTGTTGTTATTTTAACGTTTACTTAAATGCACAATTTTATTGCAGCATGTTCATATTTCTAACTTTTGAAAGGAGATATTTTAATGAAGAGCAAAATATTTTAAGTTATTTGAAGTTTTAGTTTATTTGTCTGTTTTTATTCATATTTATGTTAAAAAAAATTAGTTTCAATGTGTTTAATAAATGTTTATCCTTAAAATGTTTTGAGTTTTGGCCCCAGGAGTTTGACACCCCTGATCTACACAGTTCAAACCCTCTATTTGAAAAGTCTGATTTAGACACTGTAGAACTCATCAGCACACTGGCATGAAGCAGCTTATCAAGTAAATCTTAACATTTCAATGACATTAATAAATCCCTTCATTTAATTTGACATGGACTGCAACTGAAATCCTGATGAGCTTATAGATGGTATGAAAAATCAAGAGCTCTGTAGTAGACCATCCAATAAAATGCTAGTGATGGAGACGATCTATAAATTATATTACATTGTTGAGAATTTTTTGACAAGTTGTTGACTCATTATTATGTGTAAAGAGTTACACAGAGTTCCTATATAAGTGTAATTAGAGGTGCTGAATCAGTATCAGTAGTATATCAAATTGTTTGAAAGATTAAGCTGAAATACTTCATGCCTCAATTAAAATGTGCCAAAGGTGTTATTCGCTAGTATGACATTTCTTTGTGAACTTTCATCCCAGACCAGTTCAATAAGGTTTGGGTGCGGTAACTGGGCAGGCCATTAAATAATAGATATCAATCCAGCCCACTTTTTGTTCTCGAAATAACACTTACAGAGCTTAGACGTATGTTTTGGGTGGCCATGTTGGTAGCCATGTTGGTTCATTGTTTATTTCACTCAAAAAAAGTCTCCAACATTCCCTGCTCCAAAACAAACCATTAAAATTAAAATTCTGTCTTAATGTTTGACTGTGGGGGTGAATCACATCGCTGTTTTTCTCTCTCTATATATAAAATAATATTTCTTTAATCCACCTAATAATTAATTACTTTTATTTAAACACCTGGATATTTGTAAATTAAAAGGTTTTAAAAATACACATCATAAATTAGACAGGTGAAACATTATTTGGGTAATATTGATCGGTCCAATCATGCCTTAAGGAAAGGTAATCTTTGGTTCCTTTCTTTTTCTGATTCTTTATATATTTTTCAGCCAGATGTGGTTCTTGTCAAACTCTTCCTACAGAAATGTAGGCACACAATTGTATGTATTTGGATGTGGTAGAATTCAATGTTGCCGTTCCGGAACTCGAGCTGCGTTGAAAACGCTTTGGGTACACCTTGCGTTGTTAAGGCTCTATATCACATGTAAAATCTGGCCAATAGGCAGTCGTGATGTCATTGGCAGGTGACTTCACGCAAACCAGGAAGCTACAAAATGGGGAGCGTGAGGGGAAAGACATTAGCTTTTTCTGTTCAGGTAAGTGCTTTGTGTGTAAATCTTTGCTGCCATGAGCTTACAATGCAAGCAGAATTCCGACTGCATGTTCCTTCTTGCCCTGCTTCATTCGGGGTAGGGAACACGGAGTTGTTGTTTGCTTAGCATAGGAGCATGTTAAATTGGCTCTCAAGGGAGTCAACTGTTAGCATTTTTCAGCCATGTGGCTATGCTCTTCCTCGCGGCTTGGGTCCCACCTGCCGAGGCAAAGCAGTGCTGAGGGCTGCGTGGCTTACAGGCCGACCTAGCAGAAGGCATTAAAAGGAATGAGTCCTTTCCAGCCTTCCCTGCTGGGCCGAGCTCCTGTTCCCCAAGGAAAGCACTTCCTTCTTCCGGCACGTGTAACATAGAGCTCCATATTACTTCCTTCAAAGAGGGAGAACTGTCGGATGCTAGTGAGCCTACGGACTCCTCACAGCCTGTGCTGTTTGAAGAGCTCCTGCAGGTAGTGACGTGGGCCCTCACTAAGCTAAAGATAGCTTGGCCTGAAGCTAAAGATAGCTTGGCATGAAGCAGACACATAACGTTTCCAGCAAGCTGAAAAGCTTCGGTATTGTCTACAAAAGGCACTTCGGCTCTAGTAGGTAGGACTTACGTGGCAGGTCAGGCCGGGGGTTGCCTCCACTCGATAAGTGTTTTGCAGGCATACCAGGCTGACCTGCTATGAGAGATGGACAAGGGATTCGGCTCTGGGGCTGACAATTAGGAGTAATGTCATGCTGCAACCTAATCCTCAGGGCCACAAAGTTACGGCGTGGGCTGTTCCTGTCCAACAGGAATTTTCTTCTGAATGCCTCAGTGGCCCCTCCTGTAGGTAAGTGTGTATAGTAGTAATGACAATAAAAGCCTCTTGACTTGACTTGATAAGGGCGATCGCCGACAGGTTCAGGTGACCACGCCGGCATTTTAGTGGTACTTCCCTGTCGCTCTAACAGGGCCAGTTCCCCTAAGAGATTTCCTGTCAATTTAGGAAGGCCTGCCGGACATATCTCGGTGGGTCCTGCACACAGTTGAGGGGCTACTCAATTCGGTTCTGGTCCTCTCCTTACTGGTACAATGAGTTGTGTCCCGCCATGGTGGGACACAAACAGGCTCTGGTCGGTGCCATCAAGGTGACTCCTCCCTTGGTCAAAGAGTCAGGCTACTACAGCCAGTACTACATTGTTCCAAAGAAGGATTGCGGAAAGCGGCGGATCCTAGATCTGCACTCCTTAAACCGCTCACTCGTGAGGTTTAGGTTCAGGAGGCTTACTCTCAGCGAGACCGTGTCTCAGATCAAGTCCAAGGACTGTTTTGTTACAATAGATCTAAGGGACTCCCATTTCCACATAGCCATCCTTACTACTTACAGGAGGTGCCTAAAGTTTGCTTTTGGGGGTGAAGCCTACCAATATCGGTCCTCACGTTTAGCCTAGCACTCTCACCCCGCACCTTCACCAACTGCATGAATGCAGCATTAGTGCATTTTTAACTATTAATGATTGGTTGGTATTAGCTTGTTTTGAGCTAATACCGGTCTGGCATCAAAATGACATGTTTGCAGACATGAAGGAAATGGGGTAAAGACTAAACGCAAAGAAGAGTGTGCTTTCCAGTACAGAAAACCACATTCTTGGGCATAGTGTTGGACATGATTTTGTTGTGGGCACAATTGTCTTCTGCCCGAATCGAAGTCATACTCACTGAGGTCAAGAGAGTAAAAGCATTCCAATCACTGACTGTGAGGCAGTTCCAGAGGCTTTTCGGTCTCATAGCAGCAGCGGCCAGTGTGATCCCACTTGGCCTCTCCAGTGGTGGCTCAGAGGTAGAGGGTTCTCCCAAGGTGGCAACCCACTCCGTACTATCAAGGTCTTGGGGGGGCGCTTTGAACCTTGCATTCCTCATAAGGGGGGGATTTTTCATGAGTGCCCGCTCCACCCAAGGTCAGTGGGACAAGTCACATCTTTCAGGGCACATAAACTACCTGGAGATGATGGCTGTGTTCTTGCCACTAGAACACTTCGACCGAGACCTGAGAGGTCACCACATGGTCTCATACATTCACCACCAGAGGGGTCTCCGGTCTCGCCTCCCCTCTGAACGGGGGTGGCGCGGCCGATCCTGCTATGGTCCCAGGGATAACTTCTCCATTGAGAGCGGTTTATATCAGAATGGAGGCTCTCCCCGAGGTGGTGGAGTATATATGCCAGAGCCCAGGTGGATCTGTTTGCAAATATGGAGACTGCACTGTTCCCTCTGGTTGTCCCTTTCTCTTACCCAGCCCCATTGTGGCTGGACGCCATGGTGCGAATGTGGTCATAGCTATGTCTGTATGCCCTATATATATGGCTCTGCTCAAAGCAGCAACAGAACTTTAAGAGTTGAGGTGAATGGTGTGCATTTATCCCTGATGAGCAAGCAATGGCGAATGTGGAAAGAAAAAACTCCCTTAGATGTTATGAGGAAGAAACCTTGAGAGGAACCAGACTTAAAAGGGGAACCCAACATCATTTGGGTGACATCAAGAGTGTGATTATAAATCTTTAAACAATACAGAACACTAAAAAGTGAGAACTAACATAAGCACCAAAATGTAAGATTATGTCTTACAGTCTTTAACAGTCTTTTGTGGTTATAAAACTAAGAGCTACTAAGCAACTCATTAAACAACTCAACATTTGCAACCATCATAGATCAAACACCAGAGCCTTTAAACACTCAAAAAGGTCTAATGTTGAAACTACACATAAAGTGGGATCCAATTGGCACTGGTACGTCTCTAGATGCTTTTGGATGTTTGCGGGGTCGGCATCTACTTCTTTAAATCTTCATGAGGTGGGACATGACTGGGGCAACCTCAGGATGCCTTGGGATGGGTAGAGAAAGAGAAGCAGTGGAGAGGAATTACCGTAGCTGCTGTGAATAATATTAACAGCACAAGTTGATAATGTGCATGTGATCAGATGTACTGGAGCACAAGGTTATGATGTGAAGTGTGTTATGTGTAAGTTTTGCTAAAAAGATACATTTTTAATCTACACTTAAACTAGAAGAGTGTGTCTGAGCGCCGAACACTGTCAGGAAGACTAATCCAAAAAGCTAAATGTGAGAATGATCTACCGCCTTTAGTGGACTTTGCTATTCTAGGAACTACTAGAAGTCCAGAGTTTTAAAATCTCAGGGAGCAAGACAGATTGTAGCGTGTTAGAAGACCGGATAGATACATGAGAGCTAAACCCTGCTGACCTTTGTCAGGTTCTACAACCTCAACAACAGAGCCACTCCCGGCTCCTCTGTCCTGCATGCAGGTTGTGCTCAGACAGATTAGTCAGGGACTTGTCAGTATGGTGTGATTGGACACTCGTTTCGCAAAGCATTTTTGACGCAGCTTTCATTCCCTCAGGGAACTAGGGTTACATTCATAAACTAGTGACGTCCCCTGTATTTGAACTGGGAGACCGACACCTGCTGCAGCATGACACAAAGCCAGCTTCATTAAGATATGCTTTGCATGGGTTGGACTAGACAATCTCCTGCTATAGAGCTCTGACCTCAACCCTATGAACATCATGAATGTAAACACTGACTGCGCAACAGACCTTTCACTTCACCTTAATCAGTACCTGTCTTCACTAACACCATTGTGGCTGAATGAGCACCAATCTCCACAACAACACTACAAAATCTAATGTAACATCTTCCCAGAAGCGTGGAGTGTATCATAAAAGCAAATGAGGACTAAATGTAGAATGGGGTGTTCAACAAGCACATGTGGTCTGGTGTCCACCAGCCTTTGTCCCAAATAGTGCAAATATGTTTACTTAAAATGAGAATTTTTTTTTTTTCCATTTTCTAGTAAGTGTGGATGAAGTTGAAGTGACCCATATCTTTTTTGATGTTTTTAGTTTTATTTTCCTATTTAATTTTGAAGCCCTGTGTGCTAGAGCATGTGAATAAAATGTGCTCTAAAAAACACTTTATTTCCAGCACAGTTCGGTGTGTAGGCATTACATTTCTCATTTTTTAACCAGGTCATGCAGGTGCGGGTTAATTTTTCACAAATATGGGTCAAAGGTCTGGAAAAAAAGCAGAGTCGCGCATCACTGCTCACCACCAGCCCGAAATAACCAAGAGGTGCCGAAGGTGAGGAGTGTGTGGAGAGATCTGGGCACAACACTGCTGTTTACAGAGGAACCTGCTACATGGAGATAAGGCCAGTGGTGATAAGAGTTCTACAACACACACACACACACACACACACACACACACACACACACACACAAATCACTGCTACTGCAGATGCTACTGACACATCCAAACCTATCAGACCTCTGGATTTATCCTCACATCTGTGTGTGTGTGTGTGTGTGTGTGTGTGTGTGTGTGGATGTTTTCACAGATGACTGATAGCATTTAAAAGGCTTTTTTGTTCCCTAAATGTGTAAAATGTAAAAAAAAAAATACAAAATAAATAAATAAATAAAAAAGCATGTTATCTCCAGATGTGTGTTTATTCTTTTCATTGTGCCAGACTCCTAAAGAAATGCGTCCTCCTGCAGACTGATTGATAACGGCCGCTCCACTGCGAATTTAAGTGGCAAAACCACCAGATCGATTTGTCCATCAATTAGCAACAGGAGGGCTGCAAATCAGCGAAGACGTTTCCGCATCGATGGAGCTGTTTGCGTTGCACAATTGACCGCCCGCTCAACATCACCACCTAGTAAACGTACCATGCAGGACTGAATAAAAGCACGCTCAATCTGTTTACTTGAAGGAGACACACAAAAAAGTTAGAATATAAAAGACAGACTTTAGGTACAACAACAAAAATCAGCACAGTTTTTACATTGGAGGAAGTGGCGTTAAATATAAAACCGGAATGAATAGACGCTAAACCTGCTAAGAAGTAACGACAGCTGACAAGCAGATGCTCAACTTCATGAACCGAAAGAAGACAGAGCGAGGAAAAGGGGTGGTTTTAGGGTTGGTGGAAGAGTGAAGGGGTAGGGGTGCAAAGATTTAAGAGTGTATAACCTACAAAGAAACTTGTACATCTATCCATCCATCTATCCATCTATCTATCTATCTATCTATCTATCTATCTATCTATCTATCTATCTATCTATCTATCTATAAGCTGATGCTCTTGTCTCATCTATCACTATACAAATATGCAGTATAATCACCAACTATGCTCATCTACATAAAAAGAAGTCGAAAAACATGCACTCTAGGAAATATTGGACTGAAATAAAACAGGGACTACAATTAGTGACAAATCGAAGCGTTGACAACAAATTTTTTCAACAGTAACGATCATTAGAAAGTGATTAAAATGTTGTTGTTTGCTTTCCTCTCCTGCGCGGTAAGCGCTGTGTTCGAACAGTGTGAGCAGCAGATCAACAGCGAAAACGTCGTCTGTGTGGGAAGGTTTTCACGCTTTCCACCAGGGACATTAGTCAAGTATACGAGCCATTTGTGAAAGAAATGCAGTTTCCTCTGTTGCACAATTACCACAAGTTTAGATCTTGAAAAAGTTCATTTGGGGTGTACCACTTTTTGTTAAAACAAAAAAAAAAAGGAAAACACCACCATGCAGCCCTGTAGTAGATAAAACACCACATATTTTTAATGAGAATTTGCTCTGTACTGTACTATCATCTGAATCAGACCTCTGCCTTCTGACAATCAGAAAGCCCCGCCTTCTACCTGCTCCTGTTTTTAGCTCAGTTATATATAACCATGGGCTCTGTAGAGTCAGAAACCACATGTTCACCTGTCTGATACTGAAAACCTTCCCAAAGCTGCCTGCCTGACATGATGGTTTTGATGAGATAGACAGTTTTCACCGTAATAAAACGAAGGACACGATGTCCCTTGATTCTGTTAACTCCATTAGCCTTGAAGCATCTGGAACCTGAAGAAACAGAACTCATATAACTTATAACATGCCCCAGCTCATTGTTTAGGACCAGGAGAAAAATATATATTTTTTAGGCTGAACATTAAAGTACATTTAGCTAAATTCAAGACAATTTTATTTGAAAATATCTAATAAACTCATGATGTCAAAAAGCTCCAAATAAAAATTCGTCGTGTTCCGGTAATTCATTAAACTACAACCTTCAAAAGGTAAAACTACTCTTCCCCAAAGTTCATCTGCTTTGTTCTGTTCAGTTTCTTTTATTTAGTATGTACATTAGAGAGACAAAAGTTTGTCACCTGACCATAAGATATGTATTTCCTTTTTTTTCCATTCCACATTTTGTCCCCATTTGCTGGTATCATATCCTCCACTCTTCTGGGAAGATGTTCCACTAGATTCTGGAATGTGCTTGTGGAGATTTGTGCTCATTTAGCATTAAGGGTGTTAGTAAAGTCTGGTAGTGATGTAGATGAGGCGAGGAAGCCTGGGGTGAATTCAGCATTCACATTCTGACCACATGTCATCAGTAAAATTCTTTTTTTTTTTTTTTTTTACAATTTATTTAAATAATTAATTCATTTAAAAAAATTAAAATACAGAAATAAAAAATTATATATTATAATAATTATTATTACTATTTTACTATAATTTGTATTTGATTAATCCAGAATCCTAATATTCTAGTTTAATAATTAATGTACTTATTTGTTTATTTGTTTAACTAACAACTGTAACTAGTTAGTTATTTGGCAGGCTTGACCAAAAAGGCATCTATTTTTTAGATTAGATCTCATAAACACGATAGATCGATAGATCGATAGATCGATAGATAGATAGATAGATAGATAGATAGATAGATAGATAGATAGATAGATAGATAGATAGATAGATAGAAAGATCTGATGAGGAAACACGTGTGCAGGCAGCTCATAGGCGAATAATGATCAATTTGCTTGTGTATGTTCACACGGTTCCATGTGAAGCAGTCATCCTGTGTGTTCTCACAGCTTCATATGTATCTGAGGAAGAACTTGTTTTCTCCCAGATGGTTATTGTAGAGGAGTTCAACATGAGAGTACCTTGCAGTGGTATCTGTTAGAACAGGCATCGCTTTATAATCCAACCAAGCATGGGGGTTTGAGAATATAAGATCCAGGAGATCTTGCTGTACAGTAGCACTCTTGAAATATTGCCTTGACCCTATAAGAAAAAGATACACGAGTGCTGATCTCAGTTCAAAGATTTCTGGAAGAGTGTGAAGGACACTTTAAAAAAAAAATCCAGGGTAGAAAGATTCAGCAAATATTCAGGAGGCTAAAAACGCAGCCTTTTTTTTTTCTTTTGTTTTGTATTTTCTGCTTTTATTCATCCTTTATTTATCCAGGTGAGTCCCATCGAGATCTAAAATCTATTTTGCAAGAGAACAACAAGCAACTCGGACTCGCTCTCAGAATCCCAATCATGACGCTATCCTGAGATTGTTGGATTCTTACATTTTTGCTTTGCTTGCTTGAAATTTTTATGCAGGCACATGGAGTTCAAATCCATATCACCAGTGCTACAATTCTGCTACCGTGCTTGAGCTTTTTATCATTGTAATACTGCCATGGAAAAAAAAAAAAAAAGAGAAAGCTTTCCAGGTTCAGAATTTCTTCCAACAATCCAGAGTTTCATTATCGACACCTCTTCCTTCTCGAGTGGCATAAAGTGCTCAAGGCTAAGAAATAAGAAATGGAGAAAAAAATTCCCATCTCTCTTGTGTGGGAATATATTAGGAAGTCAAGGAAAAGGAGGGTCGGGCAAAAGAAATTAAAAGAAAAAGAAATGCAATATTCATATTCAATAAACCAGTGCTCATTTACTAGTGACCAGATAAGAGCGTTGTTGCATATTAGAATGCTAGATTCCTCTTGCCCAAAGGTCATACCATAAATTACACTAAAATTAGCCCAGCAGTGTCCCATTATCTCGCTCGGCATGAAACTTTCCTCTTCCTGTATAAGTCAGGGTGACCTTCCTCTGTTATTGTCCCCAGATGCCTGTTTAAAATTCTTCCTCCGCCACTCACTGTCGTCCTAATATTTCCTCGCGCGCTCGTACGCCTCCAGATGTATTTATGCTCTTGTCCATCTGTTGAGCATTTGGTGGCTTCTTGGCTGTTTTCTCTCCTCAGAGACGGTTAGCCGGCTGACCAGCTTTGTTTTGATACGGGGGCGTTTAGATGAATAAATCGGCCATATTGCCAATCTGGATGGCTTCTCTCTTTTACTCTCTCGCTCTCTTCTTTTTTTCCCCCTCTAAAAAAGGAAAGTAAAAAAAGAAAAATGACACGTATCCATTTTGCAAAAAAAAATGTTGCTACATCCAAGGGTGAGCGTGATCTTTGTTTTTCCTTCTGACTTGAAAAGACACCCAGACGGGGGGCAATCGTGTTCAAGAGACAAGTTGTTAAGTAGTGAAATGAATAAAAAAAGATCTCCACAAAGCTGTGAAATGGAGAACACGGATCTGTGTGCGCTATTAATTAATGTCAGAGACCTTTTTAGCAAAGACCTAATAGAGAGAACCATTGGAGAATGTGGAGAATTTGATGTGTTTATGCTCACTCCTATTTTTCTGATATCGTTTTTATTATTTTAATCGAAAGAATCAGAGCAGGTTTTAACCTTGCTTCTCGCTTGCACCTCTTACTTGAGATTTTGTTTCGTTTTATACGGAGGCTAATGATTTAACAATGCGCCAAACCTTGAGAGACTGGCAAAGGCCTTTAATAATACAGTGCTCGGGGTGTTTTTATTTTTACCTGACATGGTTTTGTAAAGAAAGAAATATTATTCACTGATTAACACTGACTCATTGCTGTAATTAATCTATTCAAACAACTCTTTTCTGAGTCTCATCTGTTTGCGTTATAATGATAAAGCATTTCCTGAAGGTGGAATGATACTGTCCAAAAGTTCATTATTTCCAGAAGCACATAGTGATGATTCAGAACAATACATAATAACACTTAATACTTAATGAAGTGCTTTTAATTGCAACTTTTCCAACTTCATACTGTCATGGTAGTTAACGTGTGACAAAATAATAATCGCCACATTCTGAGGGAGGTGGAAGGTCAGTGGTTATTGGACTTTGGATCTGCCTGAGATCCTCCAGCACTGCTCGACGGGTCCCACTTTCTCTCAGGGGAAGAGGTAAGTATACCTCAAGGCTCTTTTCTGTTCTGGCACAGAGTTGGTAAAATTAACTTTCCCCCAGATGTCAGAACAGCAGAGTCCCTGTATATCTTTAAGCGACGGGTGAAGACCTACATCTTCCTGAAACACCTAAACTAGCACTTTTCCAGGTTTGCTTAGTCTTTTAGCAAAAAAAAGAGTTGTAGGTTGATTTACCCTGCTGTACTCTTCTCAGCTGTAAGTCACTCTGGATAAGGGCATGCCATTAATGTTAATGTAAATTTCTCAGTGGGAAAGAAACACTTACATTTATCAAAACCCAAAGATGAATAGATAAGATAAATTGGAGCACAGACTTTACCTTAGACCTACATCAATACCTGACTAACACCCTTGTGATTGATGAACACAAATGTCCACAAGCACACTACAAATTCTAGTGGACCATCTTCCCAGAAGAGTGGAGGGAACTAGAAGAGCAAATTGGGAATAAATGTGGAATTCGATGCTCATTACTTAAGACCAGTTGTCCGCAATCATTTGGCAATATAGTGTATCGCATGGGAGAAGTGGTAGCTCAGGGGTCTTCAATGTTTTTTAGGTTAAGGACCCCTTAGATGATAAAGCAATGGGATAGGGACCACTTAATATCAGCCACTGAAATTAATAGAAACTAATCATATTGTGCTGGACATGATATGTTAAGATAAAGTTGTAACTTTGTTTTTGTACAACATGCAACATTGTCTGTATATTTGTAAATATTTTCTAGTCTTTTAAAAGGTTTATGCATCATAAGCACATTTTGCAAATAAAATCACAAATTATTAAGTTGCTCACAGTTGTCTTTTAATTCAATAAACTTGCAGTTTTATACATTTTCCTTTTACTATCAGGTGGACTATTATAAATTGAGACGAAATTCATATTTTAATTTTAATCAAACTGAAAAATTACATTTTACTGTCAGGTGGACAACTAAATATTTACTTAAACATCAGCATTAAGTCAATAGAACTTTAATGTAATAATAAATTTTACAAATGCATCTTTGATGTTTTTAATAAAAAATAAAAAATTATTAGTTATACAACATTAATTAGGGGTCGCGTAACCACCGGTTGAAGACCCATGTGGTAGCTCATTGATTACAGTTTTCCTCAGTTGCTTTGGAGCATTTCATAGATCAGAAATTAAATTGTCCAAACTAGTTGTTGACCTCCACATCATGTCATCATCAATTTCTCGTTGCTTTGAACAAATTGCGTATGCTTTGGTACATTCAATTAATTGATTCTGTATAATTGCCGGTTGTTTCCTACATTATCAATTGTTAATGTCATGTTGATCAAAATATATCATACTAGTTCTATTTAAATAGTCTTAACCCTCAAAACATCTGGGCATCAGCTCATCGAATAAATCATTGAATGCAAAATGGTTGTCAGAATCTGTCAAGTTTACAGTATTAATATCCCACATACAGTATTGTGTAAATTGTGCTGTTGAAATTCATAGATGCTGTACAGAAGAAATTCAGCCTTGTACATTTTCAATCATTGTAATCCAAATCGTAGTTTACCTCAGAAAACACTGAAACCGCGAGCCGTCTTACTGACAACATGACTAAACATTTTGACGATTTTGTTTGTGAACAATGACAAAAGGATTTGTTATTCTGAAGGCAATGAGATGTTTATTGACACAAAAACTCACTTTTGAAAGATGAACTAAGGATATTGAGAAAAGTACAGGCTTTTGCAAGAAATCCATTGTGTTTTGCTGTTTGTTCAAATTGTTTTGAGAAATGCACTTACTGGTTTGCAAATATTAAGAGTGTTAGGAAAAATGTTCTAAAGCAGCTAAAAAGAACTAAGATATTGGACTGATAAAAATGTTGTTGGTTCAATTTCCAACAACACCAAGCTGCCATTGCTGGGCCCTTGAGCAAGGCCCTTAACCCTCAACTGCTCAGTTGGTGGAAAAATTTGATCACTCTCAAAAAATATCAATAAAATCCTCTATCAAATATAAACATTCATTTTTAGTTTGTCTTTGTCAGGTTTGGGGTGGATCCAGAAATCCTTGGATGGTGTGGAAAAACCTTTAAATAGTCCCCAAGACACATGTCTTTTAATGGTAGATTTACCTCAAGTAATCCAATATAGATGCACATAGTGAAGACACAAACCCATGTTCAGTCCCTGGGCAACACTATCTGAGTTCCTAATGTCTAGATTTACATATTTGGTAGACATCCTTATTCAGAGAGATTTACAACTTAGCAGTTGAGGGTTAAGGGCCTTGATCAAGGGCCTAGCAGTTGGGTGTTTCTTGGTGGTGCTTGGATTTGAACTTGTGACCTTTTGATCTAAAGTTCAATGCTTAAACCACTGAGTTACCATTTCCCACATCTCTGCAGCATTCCTTATTATTAAACAGACCGAAAGGATAACACTTGAAGTACAATATGTTCCAGTACCCCCAAGAAAATGGCACAATTGCTATTACTGGTAATGAATCATCAATGAAAAACAGGTCGAATCGGAGTTCAAAATTGCTTCATGATGTTATTTGTGTATAAATAAACTATCAGAGAACCACCAGCCATGCCCACCTCTAGCACTCGGCACTCCCGCTTAGCCTCTCCTTCCTGCTAATCACCTACATCTCTCCCCTTCACTCGCCATCCGATCTACAGTATACATACCTCAGATCACTTGGACTTCCTATGGATTCCTCATTCCCCGTTGTTTCCCATATTCCTCACCCTTCTCGAGAACCTCTCTTCAGCTAAGTTCCAACCCTCCCTTTTCTGATACTTCTTAGTTTGCTCTGTTAAGATCAATAAACTTCACCTTGGTTTACTCCCGGTTTCCAACGGCTGGTATTCCGTGACATAAACATTGTAAATTTGTTGGAAGAATGGGCCGTCCTGGATCAACAAATCCTTAAAATGATGCACTACATCATTAATTAGCATGAATGCCTTTTTCACACACCGATGACTCTAATCCTGACGATCTTCCATTTTTATCAGCTAACTCAAAATAAAAAGGCTACCTCCTTTAAAATTGTTCCAAGTATATAATAAATGCTTCAGATAGAAAAAAGAATAGCATTCTTATAGTCATGTAATTGAAAATGAAACACTCTATTTAATCAAATCGCATCAACCTTCAGAGCCAGAAATGCTTTTTCAACCTCACTTTTTTTTATTATTTCTTCCACCAGCTAGGAAACTAGCCAAGTCTGTGTTTCCAGAATAAAGTACCTCAGTCTAGAGTACTTCATTTTGTCAGTGTATTGGCTGTGTATTCACATAAAGGTCCACACATTACTTTCTTTTCCCCCCTGAAATTCTCCTGCGTCTTTATTCGCAATTCCAATATTCCACTGCATGGAAGAAAACAGCTGAAATAAAATGGGAAATGTTATAGGACATCACGTCTCATCTTCACTCCTGTTGCCCAACGAAATATTACATGGAAAATAAAAAATAATGGTAAAATGGAAAAAAGAAATAAATATTAAAATATAGCATAATACACTATATATACAATGTTTCCTTATCATTTCAAGCCCTACAAGTCACACAAATTCCACATTTGCTCCAAATGCTATGAAAAGTTTCGAATGTTTAAGGTTATAATGACGATTAGCTTTCAGACACATTTAAACCTGTGATTTAGTTGGATTTTGATGGATTATACTTTATTAAATGACAGCACTGTTGAAATCTCTGTTCCGTCTGGTCAGAAGGAGGTGATTCATTTTCTATAACTGCAGCTCTGACAGAAGTGCTGGCTGAGACAAAGTACTGGTTTATATTAATGTGCTCTCACTCGGATGTGCTATCATTTTATATAGTATTAGCTCATTTACAGGGATTTGTATGGTACACTTAAAATTAGTTAATTACGACAAAAGACTAACAAACAAACAAAAATATTTAACTTATTTTTGTTAATAACAAAAAAACAAACAAACAAAAATATTTAACTTATTTTTGTTAATAACAAAAAAAAAAAAAATTTCATTTAACTTCTTTCATGTCCATTTCTATAATCAAAGTCATGGTCCAGAGAAAGACTAAGCTCATACCAGTTGTGGAAACTACATAGATAGGACCAAAGCACCAAGTCCAACTATCAAAGCAAAGATCAAAGCCAGAACATTTACAAAAGTCACAGTACCCAACTTGGTATTTTAAGTATTTAAAAAACTCTGTGTTACATTATAATAAAAGTATAAACCCAATAAACACTATGAAATATATCATAGGAAACCAGGTAATCACATACATGTAAATGTGACTGGTCTGGTTTGTGACTATTAGTGGCTTGGGTAATAGTTTTCCTACACAGGAAGGAATGTGTTGTCATTCAGTAATATAAAAAAGTAAATAAATGAAAAAAAAAACCCTGTTGTGTTAGCTTCAAGAACCACGAAAAATTGACCATGATAAATTGGTGTAAATGTATAAGTAGATAGATAGATAGATGAGCATAATTAATTAATGATGCCTGGACTTCTTGCTCAAATTGAGCTCAGATCCCAGTAATCTTCTCCCTTCTCCATCAACTTTCTTTGTCATAATACCAGAGAACATGACTTCATATATTTATGAAGCTCAAAGAGGTTTAAAAGAGTTCACAGTGCCTGTACCTGATCAACCAAAGTAGCTGTCATGTGCAAACCTCACAGGGAGAACTCATGGGGGAAAAGGGTCATTTTTGGTTCTAAGTTAATTTTACAGCACTTTTCACACACAACAAAAATTCAGTTTGTTTAGATGTAGATAAAAGCCTCGCACATAAAAGACAAATAAAAAAACTGATGTTCAAAGAAATAAATCAATGATTAGAAAGATGTGCACAGAGAATACAAAATAGTATGGAGCATAGCCTTGGGAATTTTGTTTAAAGATACAAGAAAAAAAAAGTTTTTTCCCTTTGGATTTAAAGACATCTGAGATCTTCTGGTAACTTGTTTACAGCTTCACAACATGAGGATTGTTCTAAGAAGCCAAATGTTAGGAGGCTGTGTGGGTTAAACTCCACTGGTGGTGTCATGACATGGCTCAAAGAGCTAAAGAACAAACTACTAGCATAGCAGTTAAGATTAAATCCCAAGTCCTTGCTGCTTCAGTGTGTCTGCTCATGACTATTTCAGCCTCAGTGCTTTGCGAGACCCATGCATTCACCTGCAGAACTCAATGCCACTGCTTTAATGCTGTAAGAATTATAGCAAGTCCTGGTCATGTCTCAGGTGACCAAACCTAGAATTGCTACAAAACATCATGTAACTAGATACCATATAGAGGAAGTTGAATATATGCTGTTTTTATACTTGTGCTTTGGTTCAACAGTCAGACTTTGAAACCTGGGGTTCTGGGGTTTATCATGATTCCATAGTTCAGGTTGTGCTTTTTGTGGATTTCTATTATTTATTTTTTTCTATGGACTTTTGTCACAAGCCCAACTTGATCCTTTGGTCTAGGCTTTGACTTTGATATAACTGCAGTCTCTGATGTTCTTACTCATGTTTTAATGGTTCAGCCTGCGTCTTTGGTGGATCTTAAGTCCCAGAAGGCAAACCTTTATCCCAGGCTTTAATTTACATTTACAGCATTTGGCAGCTGCCCATATCCAGGGGGACGTACATTCATCTCATTCATACTACTGATCAACTATGGGGTTACAGGCCTTTTTCAAGGGCCCAGGAGTGTCAACTAGGTGTGGCTGGCATTTGAAATCATAACCTTTAGATCCAAAGTTTAATGCCTTAAACTCTAAGAGACCACCTCCCCAAAATTCGGACTGTACTATGATCCATTAGATGGTATCAAAAGGTTTTCAGACTTGCTCTCTTTTCAAGAAAATACTTTATTTATCTAAGTTTAGTCACAATCACCTTTAAAATGGTCCCCTTGCACAGCAATACAGCGTACCCATGGTTCCTGCCACTTCTGGAATGTGTCCTGGAAGTCTTCATTTCGAAGCGTGTCAAGCACCTTCTGCTATTCAAAACAGCAAACCTTGAGCTAGATCTTCATCTTTGGGAAGAGGGCGAAGTCTCCATTAGCCAAATCTGGTGATTAGGGTGGGTACGGAAGTGAGATCATGTGGATTGTTACGACGTTTTCCGACGATCAACATGCACAAGTTGCAGAACTGGGTGAGCTTTTTGAAGGTCTTCCCGATTTTATGTTTGCTCAAAAATTATGTTTGCTGTGAACTTGCTGTCAATTATGAAATCACAGACGTGGTCAGAATAGCAACAGATAGTGCAATGAGTCTCTAAACCTTTTGATACCCCCTACTAGATTCGAATTTTCAGTGTTCTTTTTTTCTAGGCTTTGATTTCTGATGTTACTATAATCCCATAGTTTCCTCATAACAGTTGTTGCCTTATAATTTGTCAGCCC
This sequence comes from Silurus asotus, assembly GCA_024362625.1. NCBI lineage: Eukaryota > Metazoa > Chordata > Actinopteri > Siluriformes > Siluridae > Silurus > Silurus asotus. The sequence continues at coordinate 844,547 of MU558303.1, read as the reverse complement.
AGGCCTTGGTTTTGTTCCAGCTTTGGCCTATGGTAGTCCTCTGGTCCAGCCTCCTGGTGGTTTTGCCCTCACAAATTAGCCACAGGAGGCAAATTCTGGACCAGAGGACTACCACAGGCCAAATTTGGGACTTGAGAACCACACAAAGGCAAGGACTGGGATACAAATGTCAATCTGGCATCTTTGTTTGAATGATTGTATACCAATAGTCCAAACAGGTCCCAGTTTTTTAGTTCTACCCACATGTTTGAGTTGTCTACTGGGTAAGATTTTACAGCAAAATAGTAATGAATTCACACTATAAGAACTTTTTAATGCTGTCAGTACTCCATTTCCTTGCAACTTTAGTGTCAATGCAGTAGATGTACAGGGTTTAAGCTCTAAATATTTTGATCAGTACCCCACTTTCACTGATACACTTATTCATTATCAGATTAGTTCCTATACGGTTGCCTCTTCCATAATGCACTTTATATCTAATCCTATATCCACACAATATGCTCCAATAGACCACTTAAAAATGTCTCAAAAAACCTAAAGGAGAAAATGGCATGCAATTTGCCACTTGCCAAATAATAAGTACTAAAGCAGTAGACAGTAGGTCGAATATCTAGGCGCATTTAATGGCTGTATTCACATCATGGACAATTAGATGTATATATATTTTAATGACAAAAGTCCATTTCCAGGGACAATAATGCAGGTAAAGTGCATTAAAAGTAAATGTCCATATACAGTGACTTTTTTATATATAGGTTTTTATTCTTGAGGGAAAACAAAATCCCAAACTACATGGTACTGTGTGAAAGTGTTAAAACTGTGGTTTATTACACCTAAATTCAATTTCTCAAGCCACACCCAGGCCTGATTACTGCCACACCTGTTTTACAAATAAGAAATCTCTCAAATACGACCTGCATGACAAAGAAGTAGTCCTAAAGATCCTCAAAAGCTAGACATCATGCTGAGATCCAAATAAATTCAGAAACAAATTAGAAAAAAAGTTATTAAGATCTATTAGTCTGGAAAAGGTTATTTTTCCCAGTAGTGGTCGGCCGACCAAAATTACCCCAGAGTTCCAAGATGAAAATCACTGCTGAGTCTCAGGTTTGTCTCAGTTTTACCAGAAAAGCAAGACTTTTGGGAAAATACTCTGTGGACTGATGAGACAAAATTTAAACTTTTTGGAAGGTGTGTGTCCCATTATGTCAGGCGTAAAAGTAACACCACATTTCAGAAAAAGAACATCATACCAACAGTAAAATCTGGTGGTGGTAGTGTGATGGTCTGGGGCTGTTTTATAAATGGAACCATGAATTCTGCTGTTTACCAACAAATCCTGATGGAGAATGTCTGTTTGTGACATTAAGCTGAAGCGACCTTGGGCTCTGCAGCAGGACAATGATCCAAAACCCACCAGCAAGTCCACATCTGAATAGCTGAAGAAAAACAGAAAGATTTTGGAGTGGCCTAGTCAAAGTCCTGACCTGAATCCTATTAAGATGCAGTGACATGACCTTAAAACAGCGGTTCATGCTCGAAAACCCTCCAATGTGGCTGAATTACAACAATTCTGCATAGATGAGTGGACCAAAATTGGACTCATTGCAAGTTATTGCAAACGTACGATTGCAGTTGTTGCTGCTAAGGGTGGCCCAACTAGTTATTAGGTTTAGGGGGCACACACTTTTTTCACACAGGGCCATGTAGTTTTAGATTTTGTTTTCCCTCAATAATAAAAACCTTCATTTAAAAAATGCATGTTGTGTTCACTTGTGTTATCATTTACTAAATTTAAATTCGTTTGATAATCTGAAACATTAAAATGTGACAAACATGCAAAAATATTAAATCAGGAACGGGGGCAAACACTTTTTTTTACCACTGTATCTGCCCATTTTATGTATCTGACCAATATGTTCAGTATGAAGAGAATCACTAAGTATTTGGTTAAAGCCTGGAAGGTCCAACATTAGAAGAATTGCATGTAAACCAAAAAGTAGACATCGAATTTCAGATTGCTTAAACAACTCTTTTTACACAAGTTTCATTCACCAGACTGTATTTATTCATTATGTTGTACAATTAAGTAATTTTCTACCTTCGCTGTGTAAATTATCCATAGAAAAATGTACATGGCTTACCCATTATTAACCTTTACAATAGTAGTCCTCAAGATCCAATTTGTTGCTTAAATTATTTTAAAAGGTTTCCAGGCAAAAGATACATTCTCAAGAAGAAATAGAAAGATACCAACCATGGTGCCACCCCAGTGGCAAGGACGACTACAGATTTTTTCTGACAGTGTAAGTTACAAGATTGTTGAGCTAGGGAAACTGAATTTCTAATAGTAGCTTATGGTTAACATGTGACTTCGCGCACACCCTCGGCAATTCGCCCTTCATCTATCTCCTCTACTAGACTATGGGATGGCCAGTCGAGCAGACATTGTGGTACTCACCCTTTCTGCCTCGGGCTCTCTCTCTCTGCTTCTGTCTCTCCATTGGCTCAGATCCTTCCCTGGTTCCAGTCCATGGTTCAGGCTTGGGATCAGCCTGCCTTGTCCACATCTCCAATCACTGTCCCCACCTGTTCCTCCTAATTAGTTGCATTGTGTCTTGTTGGATGGTGAGCAATCCAGCTTTATTGTTTTAAGGATGTCTTACATGTGCAAAATACATCAATACTCTTTTCTGTTCCGGCACCGACGTGTCCCCTAGATGTCCGAACAGCCTAGTCACTGGCTATCTCCGAACGAGACCTATCTCTTCCTGAAACACGTTATCTAGCACAATTTTTTTTTCCCACTGTTTTTTAAGTATTTACAAAAAAAATCAAAAAGTGCTATAATTCATCCCAACAGATTTGTAAGCCGCTCATATCCTGATTCTGAAACCTATTAAACCAGTGCTGATGTATTCATTGATGAAGACTTGTGTACCTCGCTCTGGAATAGATCATCTTCTAAATAGCATGAATGTAAATATAGATTAACCCGTACACTACATTTTAAGAAACTCTATAAAATTAGATTCACTCTGACTTGTAGGATCCCCATAAACTGTTATTAAGATCTGGAGAGAGGATTCAACCTCAAAGCAGAGATCGAACTCCAAAGTTGAATTGAAGTTCAAGTTTGTATTCTCGGTGGATTTTAATGCAATTACCAATGTTATGGAGGAAAAACACGTCGCCTCAGATCAACAATTCCCTAATATAATGAAATATAATATCCCGCAGGAATCCAGCACATGCCATATACTATATATAAATAAGCACTCAAAAATAACGGTGAATTCCCCTACTCCCAGAACTGCCCTGAAATGTGACAGATGTGAAAGATGCTAAGAGAAGAAGTGAAGGAGTGTGTCCTCCGCCAGCAAGGGCATGGCTAAAGTTTCCCATGTGCAATGCATCTTTTGCTGCAAGACGAAATACACACACACACACACACACACATGCACGCACATTTTACACACATGCACATGTTCAGGTCAAGCAGTTTAAGGATGCCTCTGGCAGCAGGTACACTGTCCTTGTGCATTTGCCGGACCTTGAATCCGAATCCACATAAATCAGCGTTCAGGAGAGCGAGAGATGGAGACGGTGCGATTTTAATGGGATGTCGACGAGAAAAAGTCTGCGAGTAAACGAGCATGCCCGTCGTTTCCTTGACGTCCTGCAGGCACGCCGCAAAGGAGTGCAGCAGGCAACTGCATTTTAAAGGCTAATGAAGTTACTGAGGGAGAACTGAGCGCAATATGTGTGATACGCATTCAGCAGTAGACGAGATAACCTTGCACACCGAGCTCAGCTGCCTTTATTAACTCGCCATTTTCATTTTCACTTTCAATTCGCCATGTGTACCAATAATAGTGTTAATTAACCTGTGGGTTCGAGTCCACCAACATTTCATATGAAAACTAATACAAGTCCAATCAGATTCCATTGCACTGATGTGAGCCTAGAACGTTGTGGCTTTGTTTCAGTTTTTATTCCGTTTAAAATGGATCGGCTTTTAGTAACGCACTGACGAATGAGAAGGATCGAATCAGAACATTTGAGTCTACAAATGATATGAGAGATTACTACAGGAATCTTATTTTTATTATATATTATTTGTACTCCAGAGAAACAGCCACACAAATGAATGCTTATTCCGGTGTGCTAAGGTACACTTCTTGACTTCACACTCAGCAGATTAGCATCTCACCTTCCCACAGCCCCCCTGCCCTCATCACCATAGTTACTCCAGACAAAGTGAAGAAATACACAATCTTTTAGAATAGAAATTGTTGCGAAAGAAAAAAGGGCACGCTTTGAGCACAGACACATGAGAAAACTGTGCGTATGTGTTTGTGTGTGCATGTGTCTGAAGAGGGTTTTGAAGCGGTAGCCATACTGTGCCGGGTCGGCTCTGAACCACTGGAGCGGGCAATTTCAAACATCTGTATTTCATTTTCAACCTAAGGGGTTGGGTAAGAAATGTTTCTGCAGCTATAGCATGGCTAGGTATTTCATCTCAGATCCCCTTGCAGATAAATACTGTAATTCCGCTGTCTGTTTACAGGCGATTTGGAAAGAAAATGGCACTTCAGCCGAGAGGATCACAGCGTGTCTGGATCACCAGTAAACAGCATGCAAATCGCAATACAGTAGGCAATACACATCGGCATCAAAAGAAACACAAAAAAGACTTATTTTACTGTGAATTAAAATGTGAATATATTCCTTTTTTTCCACGTTATGTAGCATGTGTTCTTTGTAGCATTCTGCCCTTTACTGGATAATGACCTTTTTATACAATCATTTGAGCTTTAAAGTATGACATACGGTGCACAGGGTGCTCCATTCCTTTATGCATTTATTCTTTTTTTCTTTAGTTAAATATATTTCTGTGCTTTTATAATTCCCTGTTTTGTATAGTATGTCATGAATGTTATTATATTCTGTATTTATAGCTTGCTCTTATTTAATCTCAGTAAACAGGGCTTCAACATCTGTTGCGTTAATTGCGTTTTATAAATAAACTCGCTAATCTCGAAAAAGGTTCGGCGTTATCTCCAGATATCCAAAAGTTGTAGCTCGGCAAATTGGGATCATTTCAAAGCAATAAAACACAACAGGTGAGCTGTAAACAATCATCCAGAGCAGGAATTGATGTGGCTATACATGCAATTGAGCTGCTTTTAACACTCTGAATTAAATCATTATAAGAAAAATATCAACAATAAAACTTTTATTATAAAGAAAAACAACACCTAAAAAGCTTGAAGCACTGACGCTGGAGACTCCTTTCCATAAATGTAACATATAGATTTCCTCACAGAAAATGTCCCCATATCCATGATTATACAGTATTTCAGTAATTATAAGGATTAGATTATATGAGCAGTCAGCGTACAAGTCCCTGTGTGGGTTGTTACTATAGAAACAATAATGAGATGAATTTGAAATGAGCTCATTAATTTAAACTTGTGATTTGCCTCGTGTTCCATACAGGAGGAGGCTTCGGGTGTCTGCCGCATTGCCTGACAACTTTACTTACTGAATGATATTAGAAAGAAAGAAAGAAAGAAAGAAAGAAAGAAAGAAAGAAAGAAAGAAAGAAAGAAAGACGGAGACCTGAAAGAAAGAAAGAAAGAAAGAAAGAAAGAAAGAAAGAAAGAAAGAAAGACTGTGACCTTTAAGAAAGAGAAAGAAAGAAAAAAGAAAGAAAGAAAGACTGAGACCTTTTACAAAGAAAGAAAGAAAGAAAGAAAGAAAGAAAGAAAGAAAGAAAGAAAGAAAGAAAGAAAGAAAGAAAGAAAGAAAAAAAGAAAGTAAGAAAGAAAGAAAGAAAGAAAGAAAGACTGAGACATTTTACTAAGAAAGAAAGAAAGAAAGAAAGAAAGAAAGAAAGAAGAAAGGAAAGAGATAAAGAAAGTAGGACTGAGACATTTTACTAAGAAAGATAGAAAAAAATACTGAGACCTTTTACAAAGAAAGAAAGAAAGACTGAGCCTTTTTAGAAAGAAAGAAAGAAAGAAAGAAAGAAAGAAAGAAAGAAAGAAAGAAAGAAAGAAAGAAAAAAGACTGAGACCCTTAAGAAAGAAAGAAAGAAAGAAAAGAAAGAAAGAAAGAAAGAAAGAAAGAATGAAAGAATGAAAGAAAAAAGACTGAGACCTTTAAGAAAGAAAGAAAGAAAGAAAGAAAGAAAGAGAGAGGGAAGGAGGAAGGAAACATTTTATAAAATAAAAATTAAAAAAAGGAATTTGCTGTGATAATAACCTCCACTCTTCTGGGACGGTTTTCCACTTAATACTGTAGAGATTTATGCTTATTCAGCGATATCAGTGAAGTAGAGTACTGATGTAGGTGAGGACGTCTGGGGTGCAGTCAGCATTCACATTCATCACACAGGTGTTCAATAGGGATGAAGTCTTTACAGCAGGCAACTCCAAACCTTCCAATTCAACCCATGTCCAATTCACTTTGTGTGCAGGGGCATTTTCATGCTGGAACAGAATTCTTAGTTCCTGTGTAGAGAAAATGTAATTCTACCACATCTAAAAACCATATAAAATTACTTTCAATACTTTGAGATTGCGAATAAACAGGGAGGACACATTTCAGAAATATAAAAAGGAAACTGTGAGAGGAACCAGACTCACAAGGACCTTTTCCTGTTCATGGTTTTACTGTACAGTGAATTATCATTATCAGACTAGAACTTTTAATAGATATTGATTGAGAATTGAATATTAATTTATACAGATGAGCCTGAGAACAGCCCTTAGCTCTTACCTTCCAGTTTGCATGAACAGATCTGTATTTTAGCCACCCAGATGAGGATGGGTTCCTTTTGGAGTCTGGATCCCTCTTAAGGTTTCTTTCTAATACCATCTCAGGGAGTTTTTTCCTTCCCACAGTCACCACTGGCCCACTCATTAGTGATAAACTTACAATAATTAGAAACAAACTTATAGACACTAAACTTATACGTACAGTGGTACCTTGACCTACGAGTCAATTGATGTACGAGTTTTTCGAGATACAAGTCGTCACACGGTCGAATTTTTCCAAAAAATTGAGGTACGAGCTCGAGGCGCCGCTCTAGATGGCGAAACGAGGCCAGAAAGCGAAGATTGTGACAAAAATTAAGATAAGCGAAGAAGAAATGGAAAACAGAAAAAAAGTTTAGGGATATGTAGTGTTCTTCGTTAGCTCAAGTCGTCTCATCTCCAAGGTAAGTACATTGTATAAATATATATTATATCTTGACGCTGTTTTTGTTATGTTTTTATACAAGATTTGTTATTTAGAATTGTATTTTTTTCCCTATTTAATAACACAAAACATAAAAAATGGGGTGGCATTTTAAGGGGTTACAATGGAATAAGGGCATCTTAAGTATTTTCAATGATGAAAATTGATTTGATGTGCGAGCAAATTGGGCTACGAGCTCGGCTAGGTCAAGGCACCGCTGTACTTTTCTACAACTTTATAACCTCTTTATCTGTGTAAAGCTGCATCGAGACAATGCCCAGTGTTAAAGCGTGATAAAAGTGAAGTGAAATACCCGCTCAGGTGCTTCAATGAGATCGTTGATCAAAATCAAGCGTTAATGTAAGTAAAACCATGCTATATTTGTAATACTGATTACACTTTTAGCTTCACTTTTAGTAACACTATGAGCTACAGAGTGTTGGCCAATAAATGAATAAATAAATCTGTATATGTCTTTGTTAATCGATCATGATTACACTGAGCAGGACGTTGTGGACATTTTAGCCTGAACCTCAGGGCTTTAAACTTTTACCTCAAAATAAAAAAATTGAATTTCGGCACCCACCTGCTGAGGCATTCAGAGCCAAATGAAAGGCTTTGATAATTCTGGGAGCTGCACTGGGCTTTAAAATGCACGTGGAAACATCGGTGTATGAGTTATGACCGAACGTCTGCTGCTGAAAAGCTGGTTCTGGTGACATGTCAGGGTTTTAAATCATCTCTACCTCAAAGGAATAGAAAAAAACACACACACACACTCACACGTACACAAAAGAGAGAGATATGGAGCGCATGAAAAGCCCCAGAGGACATAATGTAAGGCTGGAGACGCTGTGATGTGTCATTCGCACGCTGTCCGGAGCGACTAATGCACAATGTCGTGTCCCAGAGTAGCCTCCCCATAAAAATCAGCCTAATTCAATTTCCAGGTCATAAAAAAGAGCGACTCGTGCACATGCAGCCCTTTTAGGACAAGGCCACAAACGGGGAGAGATAGAAACAAAGAGAGAGGGAGAGAAAGACGGAGAGAGAGATGCTCTATACTTTTCTAAATGAGATCCACAGCCATACTACTCACATAATGGCGAATTGTGTTATTTTATTATAAGATGAGTTGATTGCAGATAACCGCGTTAAGGCAGAGAGTCGCAGCTCACAAATTCCATCATTAGAAATAAGGGATGGAGAAAGCATGTGTGTGTGTCTTTGTGTGTGCCTTTGTGTGTATGATATAGAACAACAACTCGAGAGTAAATAACAGAAGCTGATGTAACGTCTAAGGACACAGCACAGCGAGAATTAACCGAATTCAAAGAGACAGACGGAGAGACAAACGAAGTTACAATCAAGCATGACTCACTCGCCGCCATCCTGACAAACTTCTACACAACCGACAATAAGAAGGGGGGG